>OX336381.1:31245746-31737671 GCA_946902895.1 Fragum fragum
AAAATTTATCGAAATGAATCAGGTTAATTCGCTTATAGCCTATGTAGGATGTTTATCTATCTTTAGACTACGCCGAGACAGTTGCAATGACTATTGGATCATTCACGCGGTGCGTAAAACCGTTGGGATCCATGTCGCTTAAACCAATGTCATCGTTACGTCATCTAGAGTTATGTTCGCAAGCCAATTGATTGACCAATCGCGACTGTCAATCAAATAATCAGTCGACCAATGAAATCGTTCATTTATACTAGAGGTTCAGTTTGGGCTCCAACATTTGCCGCCCTTTGGTTTATCATTTTTGAAGGTTTTGCGACTTTAACGTCGTAACTGTAGCTTATTCATGCTGTAATTACGATATTAGGTCGCCAACCGTTAGTAAACCAAAGGACGGATCGCTGGCCCAACCAACTGACTTTGCTGATTTTTCATCGTGTATTCATACAGATGTGTGCTTAGTTTTTCGTTTCATACTTCCACGAAAACAAAAAAAATCTCTTCATCGCGTATTCATACAGTGTGATTAGTTTTTTCGTTTCATACCTCCATGAAAATAAAAATACCCTCTGCAACACGTATTTATACAGCGTGAGAAGGTTTTTTTTGTTGTTGTTTTTTTCCCGTTTCATACCTCAATGAAAATAAAAATCTTGATTGGGTATTCAAATAGTATGATTAGTTAATTCGTTTCATACCTACATGAAATCACAAATATTCTCTTCATGTCTACAATAATTTCAGATGGTACTAGAATATGCCCAAGAACACGGACTACAATTTGTCAAAACTTCCGCGAAAACCGGTGACAATGTGGACAAACTTTTTACGGCTGTTGGTACGCTACATTTAGATATTGTTAATGAGCTCGGGAGAGACTTTTCTAACAATGACACAACTGTGCGAAGTAAAGACTAAATTTACCTCTGCACTCGCAGTCTTGCGAGCCCTAACTATGTGCTCATTATATAGGCAGTGTCTGAAAGCTTCTCTAGTCTGTCAGAGAATGGTCTAATGCAATGAGTAGCTGTTCAGGCTGCTTACCGCCTGGCCTGGCCTTACGCTTACGTGTACCCAGCCCAGTCAGTATCGCCCTGTGCTCTCAATCCTAAAGTCGTGAGTTCAAACCCCGCCTTAGCCAATACTCTTGCTGATACTTTACAAAGTCATCGTGACATGCAATATTTGACTCTCACTGAAGAGCAATTGTTATGTAGCGGGCGTAAGTGGGATAACAGCTGGTTGCAAGAAACCATAGCTAGGTGCGCGAGCCCTGATATAACTTAAATACTGTTGAAAGTGGAGTTAAACCCAAACGAATAAAATCACACACGTGTAAAATTGTTGGAAAATGTCACGCACAGGCTCAATTTCCTTTTATAGTTATTTATAGAAACTATAGACCACCTTACTCAACTTATTTTGAAACTTTCAAATCCAACCATACTCTTTGGCCCCAGAGAAAAACTCCTAGACACAGAAGCGGTAAGAATTTAATGCTGCATATATATGTATTATTATGTTACGACTGCGATACAACATCTTTTATTATATACCTATAAATGATATGAATTAAAATCTGGCTATCTAATACAACTTGACAGAATAAAAAAACGTATTTGGCGTGTACCAAAATACCGTATTCGTTGAGTACCGTTAAACACGGACTACTTTTTTGTGTATTGACGTTCGGGTTATTTCGGAAAGTTGGTTACATCTTAATCATTTAAGAGAAATTTCTTAATGCCATGCCCTAAAAGGTATATGATAAAAGGAATATTACAACAGTGTGTTTTTCTGTTTGTTGTTATCGTGTACTCGAAACGTGTGTAGGTATTTTTGATTGGATTCGACCTTCGGAACCTTATAGAATAAAAATAGGTATATATGTGTAGGTATTTTTGATTGGATTCGACCTTCGGTCTCATCCAATACAAAGTACCCACACACGATTCTCGAACACGATAACAACAAATAGAAAATGACACTGTTGTAATATTCCCCATGTATTTGCTTTGATCTGAGGAGAAAAATTTCGATATTTCACGACACCGAAGGTCGAGAGGAAAATCATTTTTTTCCTACAGCTCAAAGCAAATACAAGATGTATCACAATCGTTCTATAACATTCCAATTATTATATACCTATTTTTATTCTATAAATTCGATGAAAGAAAAATGATATGTCATTCGACAAGTACATTTTATATCCAATCTCCTTAACGTTTCTGATTACGTGTATTTGCATTGTGATGTCTTATACAGACGACTGCCTTATATGGAACCGTATTTGACACTATCAGATACAGATTTTTTTCTGTTGTGTCCGATTTTGTCAGTGTGGAATGTATATACTTTATTTAAAAAAATATAAGTATAAAATAAATGAAAATATTTCTCATACAATTCTGTTGATCGAAAAGGTTTTCTGAAAAAATTTAAGTCACGTAGTCCTGATTCTAAAACCAGTTTTGTGTTAACCTATTCCCACACAATTCTGCCTTTTGACGCCCCTCAAGAAACAAAAATCAATTTTTGGAAAGTATATTTGGCAATGAAGAATTTGTCTGTAACAAGCGCTTTCTTCATTTTCCACTATGTTTTCTATCATGGCAGACGAAGATTTTCTAAACTGCAGTACTTTGAAATTGTCATCTGCAACTTCTTTCAATTTGGACTATTCTAAAATTTTGTCGTGTGGCAATGAGTTATTCAGTTACCATAATCTACCACAATCTTTTTACGCGCTGATAAAATATAAGAATACGTTTTCGTGAAAGAAATTATTACCTGTAAAAGGCAATTTAATCCTTTTCCAAATTGTTTCATATCCTGAATGTTACTTTTTAAGACTCTCTTCCTAGGGAAATATCAAATCATTTATTCAGAACGAAAGTGGACATATGTGGAACTCCGATATTCAAACATTGTGTCAAGAAGTCTTTTTTTGGTTGGAAACTGAAACGTCGTAACTACAGCTTATTCAAGCTGCAGTTACGACGTATATGTCACCAACAAGCGATATGCATTTTGTTTTGTGCTTTTGACCCTGTTGTTTATTACCTCAGCCAAGCTGCAATGTCGGAGGTCAAGTGGGTAGCCAGTTATCCGTCAATAGACGCATAGCTGGTCCCGCCTACTGACTCCGACAGGAAGTTCCATTTCGATTCTTAGCGGCCTTATTTTGCAAAATTTATGACCAGAAATATTTTTTAAAAAATGTGAAAAAGTTGGCAACCTACACGTCGTAACTAAAGCTTATTCAAGCTGTAGTTACGACGTTTAGATCGACAAACCAACAAATCAAAACTCCTATTAATGTCGGCCAGTGTTGGAATTCTAAGTTCACTTCTGGTTTAAATGAATGATTTGATTGGTCGATTGATTCATTGATAGATATGTGCGACAGGACAATTGTGTCGTCTGTTACATGGCTATTTTTTCAGGTGCCAAGGTTGTGACTGAGATGAGACGAGAAACACAAACCCAGAAATGTTCCATAGAAGACACGTCTATGGTTATTCTCCCTCAACGAGATGACAGCAAGAGAAAACGGAAAAAGTGTTGTAAAACTTAAATCATAAGTGGTTATAGTATTATTAACAAGAGTCCGATAGTCACAATATACTCCGCCATTGAGGCCACCTTTTGCTGTGACACAGTCGAAAATGATAAAAAAGGGCAGGTGAATAGGAACCTTCTTGATAATTTCATTTAAATTCGCCCAAAATGTAGGGGGAGATGTGTTAAAAAGAAATTTTGTATTAAGCCCCCCTTTTCTATGACGCAGCCTAAAATGGCGAAATTCCGACAATTGACTAGGAACATTGTTTGAAATTTTCATTTAATTTGTCTATGAATTTAGGAAGAGATGTGGTAGACAGAAATCGGACGGATGGACGTCGGGACTGACGGACAGACGGAGAAGATAATACAAATATACGACCACCTTCAGTGGCACATATAATGGAACAGGGGGTCAATTTAGGGCTAGATATGCTTTACTGGGTCTCCAACCTTTCTAAAACCCGACAGAACGACTCTAATTGTGATAAATTCTGCGTAATTGAAATTACAGCTAAGTCGGTTCGATGGAGATTTTTAGAGAGATTTTACAGAAAGACGAGAAAGAGTAAACATACGAACGGACAGATGGCGCTGAAAAAGTGTATGTGACCTCTCCGACAGTGGAGGACGAATATGTTTTCATATTTTTTTTCACTACCGCGCTTTTTGAACCTTGGATGTCTTCAATTTCGTAATATGTGTCAACAATTGACGAATAAATAGCCACGCCCACTTACCCCACTTGCTCCGACAGGAAGTCCCGCTTCGATTTTATATAGCGTTTATTTTGCAAGATTTATTGCCATTGGCATGAAACTATCAAAGCACTGAAAGTACTGATGATGGACGTCCATGTTGGCATAGTAGAGTGTTATGCCCGTTTTGATATACAAAATGGCAATTTTCATATGGATAGTCTATTTTAAGTATAACCTCTCGCCTAGCCTGACTTGTGTAACAGGTACATGTTATACAGGATGTTTCTATTCTAGAGACCTACACGATCACAAGTTCGGGAAAGCGCGTCATTTTTCTTTCATCGATGGAAATATGATAAGTAATTTGTAAAGTTTGCTGATCAGCTACACATGTAATGGACCAGATTTATTGTTGCAGTTGTACGTGTTACTTGTGTGAAAAATGACAGGAAGCCATGGTTGGGTGCACCTACAAACCGAAATACCACTGAAAGTCACATTAAACCAAATTCACTTGATCGCGGTCTAACTAGCTTTTAGGATCAATACTTTTTTGCTTTTCCGAAATTATTCTTTTCTGAAGACATTCAACAAATAATTAAAATATCATTTAAGAAACTTAGACAGTATTAGATTAGCAATATGCATTCCCGTAAGAAACAACGGAGTAATTTTGTATATTTCTTAAACCTTCCGTGATCCGGTAGAAGCTAAGCCCAATCTCACACATTCACGCTTTTTTACGCCCTGGAGATTTGCACAAAGAAAACATTGTGAGAATTGGAGAAATTGCTTGTTTCACAATGTTTTCTACCACTTCTGGGCCTTAGTTTTCAATCTCGATTTGAATTGTCGTCTGTAACTAACCAAAAGTTGTTTCGTTTCGTAATGGATTGAAAAAGCCAATTCAATATGATAATTAACATCTTTCGATATATGTAACCACTCCTGTGGTAAACAGCTCTCAAAGTAGAAGGCAAATTACTCACTATATAATTGAAAGACTCCGCGTTTTTTAAACCGTGACCGCATCTACGCTAAGCGGGTTATTGGTAGCTGTATTTGTACTAAAAAGGATCTTTACGCGTTCTACGAATTATATAGAATCCTCGTGTTACGCCATTTTCAAAATGCACAGTTGTTTGGGGGAAGACAGGTTTTGAAAAATAATTAATCGAACAGAACCGGGCACTACTTCTCTTCCAACATAGTAGCATCCTAGTAGATTTTCCAAACCGAGCAACATCGATGGGCGCCTACGGGGTCCATCAATAAAGTAGAATGGTTGGTTGGCTACCTAAACGTCGTAACTACAACTTGAATAAGCTGTAATTACGACGTTTAAGTCGCTAAACCAAAAAAAAAATGTTTTGCAAAAATCGCGGCCAATGCCGGAGTTCAAAGCTCAATTCCGGGCTGAATGAATGATTTGATTGGTCGATTTAGTCCTTGATTGACAGTCGCGATTGGTCAACTTCCGACAAGGCAGTTCTACCAATATAACAAACGATTTTTTGTTTTGAAAAATATTCGATCGGGTACATTAAACAAAAATCAAATAGTTGGTTGATGATCTAAGAATCGTAAATACAGCTTGACTAAGCTGTTGCTATCGCGTTTAGATTGCCATACTAACAAATTGCTTGACATAACTATCGGCGGTTGACCTCCACTTCCGGTTCTTCATGAATAATTTGAAAGCCCAATCGATCATTTGCGATTTGTTAATTCAGGGCTTATACTCTGGTATTTAAAACTTATCATCAAATAATCTCAATTAACCCATTCCCAGATGGAAACATTTTAGACTGGTCCAAGTTGAAAGGAGTTGCAGACAACAATTTAGAGTTTATGAAATTATAGATTTTATCGATTTTCTTGGTAGAAAATATTGTGTAAAATGAAGAAATTGCTTGCTACAAGCAATTTCTTCATTTTACTCAATATTTTCCCAAATGTTTTCAACGAGGGACGTTCAAAGGCGTCACTGTATGGAAATGGCTGAATTAAATATGACAAAAGTATAAATGGCTTTAATCCTTTCCTGTACAAATCTGTGATTTTATGTAACTGCGATTTTATACTTGAGAAATATTGTGGAAAAAAAGAAATTGTTTGTTACAAGGAAATTCTCCTTTTCTCGCAGTATTTTCTACCATTTCGGAATTATTTCATTTCAAATTACATCAATTTTTCATTGTCATCTGCAACTTCTCTCATTTTTAACGAATCTTAAATTTATAAACAAGAGGACCATGATGGTCCTAAATCGCTCACCTGAGGCATCTGCAAATTACAGTACTTTTTAGTGTAAAAAAGACACAACTTGAGCAAAATAAATAAAACAAATGTAAGATTTTGGGCTTTGTACAAAACAATTCAGTAATGCTTTACAATAAGATTGAATTCCTTTGGCTTTATAGTTTAATCCATTACCAAACTATCCAAGATTTGTCACCCTCAGGTTTGAAAAAAAAACATAGTGAGAATTGGAGCGACAAGCAATTTACCCATTTCTCACAGTGTTTTCTATCTGGAATTCTTTGCATTTAGATTTCAATCAAACTCTTATTACTGTCTGCAACTTCAATGGGTGTAATTTTTACAACCTTGGTAGAGAACAATCTGGATGTACTATAAATCAAAATATGAATGCATTACAACTTATACATGAGGAGTGGAAGATATTTGAACATGCTCTATTTGAGCGTTTTTCATATCTTTGTCCAAAGGATGTAAACATGGTAGATAACAATAATGTTATCCTATGTTTATAATGTAAATGCTCTGGAACCTATATTTAAGAACAAGAATTCTTTCAATGCGATTTGCACAATTTTGGACCCAAGGAGTAAAGACATTTTTTATCCTAAGAGCATATTCCTGTTACATAGAACAAAATTATTTAGTCATGCTACATACAAAATATGTATGCCAATCACCTTATATTTCAGAAGGAGAAGACTTTTGATGTTTCTCTAATTGAGTGTTTTCCAAAAATTTTTACCTCTGGGGGGCAGTGCCATGTTTTATCCCAGGGCTAAGATTTTAGCCAACATGGTAGAGAACCATCTGGTTATGCTATATACCAAATATGAATGCCTTAGACTTTGTAGATTGGGAGGAAAAGACTATTGAACATGGTATAATTGAGCATTTTTACAAAATTTGGACACCCAGGGAAGGGGTGTTTATTAACCTACAGGCATAATTTAATCAAAACTGATAGATAACAGCCAGGCTATGCTTCACCCATAATATAAATGCCCTCCTCCTTAAAATGAAGATTTTTTTTTCAGCATACTCAAATTTTGCGTTTTTCCCAATTTTGGACCCCTAGTACAGGGCCGTTTTTGACCCGAGGAAGACAACTTTTTGTGATATAGTACAAAAGCATCTAGTTATGCTACATACCAAATATGAATATCCTAGACCTTATAGTTTAAGAGGTGAAGTCTTTTGATTTTGCTCTAATTAAGCATTTTTCCAAACTTTGGACCTCGGGGATAGGGCCATTTTTGACCTCAGAGATTAAATATTTAAACACTTGGTAGAGAACCATATGATTAAGTTCTATGTAAATTATAAAAACATTTGGCCTCGTAGTGTGTGAAAAAAAAGACAAAATAGATTTTCTAAAATTTCCAATTTTCATATGCCGCGGTTACAAGAGTTTTTCACGGAATGAAAATCTTTTAACAACTTTTGAAGAGCTTTACCCAAGGAACATCCCTGCTAATTTTCAGCTTGATTGGCCTACTGGTTAAGGAGGAGAAGATTTTTAAAGATTTACTAAAGATTCCCATTCTTAAACGCCACGGCATCCAGAGTTTTTGACAGAATGAAATTCTTTTAACGACTTTTGAAGAGCTTCACCCAAGGAACATCCCTGCAAAGTTTCAGCTTGATTGGCCTACTGGTTCAGGAGGAGAAGATTTTTAAAGATATTTAAAGAATTACTAAAGATTCCCAATTTCTAATGCCACGGCAACCAGAGTTATTGGCGGAATTAAATTCTTTTAACAACTTTTAAAGAACTTCACCCAAGGAACATCCCTGCATAGTTTCAGCTTGATTGGCCTACTGGTTTAGGAGGAGAAGATTTTTAAAGATATTTAAACAATACCTTAAGATTCCTATTTTCATATGCCACGGCAACCAGAGTTTTTGACTGAATTAAATTCTTTTAACAACTTTTGAAGAACTTCACCCAAGGAACATCCCTGCAAAGTTTCAGCTTGATTGGCCTTCTGGTTTAGGAGGAGAAGATTTTTAAAGAAATTGTGGACGGACGGACAGACGGACGACGGACAACGACCGATCACAATAGCTTACCTCGCACTTTGTGCTCAGGTGAGCTAAAAAAAACCGGGAAAGGGTCAAATTGTTGTACTTGTCTGATTTTTAGCTTGATTTAGCATGGGTATTAATTTATTAGATATATGTACAAGTAAATTAGTTTTATAAATGTGGCATCTATGTTATTATTCATCTATATAACACAAAAGAACCCACCAGTATACTCCAACGGCGATAACGTGTCACTTGACGAAGTCCAACTTGAGGTTACGCTCACATAATGCAGGTTAAAAAGTTACAGTTAAATAGCTTACATATCGAGAACACATAACACTCGTCAGCCCGATTAGCTCAGTTGGTAGAGCACTTGACTTCAAACCTCAAGATCACGGGTTCGAGCCATGGGCTGCCCATATTAACTAACAAACTAATTGTCTTTCAGATGAGACGATAAACCGAGGCCCTGTGTGATGATGCTATCCATCGAGGACGTTAAAGAACCAGGCGGGGCTCTCACCAGTTTCGTCCTGTATCCTTGCACTATCCTCCGTAACGACTAACCGTCTGCTGGGGGCGTCGCTCATATGGGCATGTGCTACGGTAGCGACGATAAATAAACGGAAATACACACACAAAACATAACAAGTGACCTGTAGACGCTAAAATAATACAGTCGCCAATGATACGATTTCAAGGGTTTTTGTTTGTCAACAAGGGACAATTCACCCCCATTTAACTATAAATATTGTTTGTAATGTAAAGACACATATACATTATAAACTTTTATATAGAAATCGACTCATATGTCACCCGTTGAACATTTCTATATGTTCCTTGTGAGTGGAGCATTCGAGTGAAATAACTTACGATCGTAGACTGACTTGAAAGAAGTTGTAGACTTAGTAGAAAACCATTGTGAACGAAGAAGAAACAAGGTAATGGCATTTTTTTAAAATTCTTATACTAGAAATTGTCGCCTGCAACAACTTTCAACTTGGACCCGTCTAAAATTTTGTCGTATGGCAGTGGGTTAAAAGTTGCGATGCCGAAGATGTAAGGATAAAACTGATGGTGACAGGTATATACGACTTGTTACCTAATGATCAATAGTCAGCGGAGATAACCGACTATCCTATCTCATTAGACAAGAGCCGTCAGAGACGAATTATGCTTTCCGAACATAGCCGCCAAAAATGCATAAATAAACAGGGAAATGGGTTCGGACAAAGCGGCGGCTATAGGCTGTATTGAAATACATGCATCTCAATAACTGTAGGAGCTTGCTCTGGTATTCTTAATTTCAATGTTCGACCTCGAACTATGACCTTGGTGTTAGCTGAATTTTTAGCTCACCTGAGCACGAAGTGCTCATGGTGAGGTATTTTGATCGTCCGGCTTCCGGCGTGCGTTGTCCGTCGTGTGTCAACAATCTTAAAATGATATCTCCTCCTAAACCGCACAACGGATTTCAACCAAATTTGGCAGGAATGTTCATTGGGTGGTGCCCTTTGAAAATTTTTAAAAGCATTGAAATCCGTTAAAAACTCTGGCAACAAAACTGAAATTTTAATCAGAACTTTAAAAATTATCTCCCTCTGACCCAGAAGGTGTAGAGCCTTGGTATTTGGCATGAACATCAGTACATGCCTCTTCCAGAATTACTAAAATCATCACCCTCGGGTTCCCAGGGGCGGAGCCCCGGGGGCGGGGCTTATATAGAAATAAAGAAGGATTTTTAAAACGACATCTCCTCCCAAATCATTAGACGGATTTCCGACAAATTTGACTGAAATGTTCCTTGGGAGGTGTCCTTTAGAAATTGCTAAAGGTATTGAAATCCATTAAAAACTCTGGTTGCTATGAAAACAAGAATAAAATTGGAAAAAAAAATAAAAATAAAAACATCTCCTCCTGACCAAAAAGTTGAAGAATCTTGAATTTTACATGAAGCATCATTACATTGACCTCTTTCAAAATTGACAAAACTTCAGAGCCGAAGGGTGACTTGGCTAAAATAGAAATGAAGGAGGCAACCCTTTCAAAACTATTTGACCAATTTATACCAAATTGGGCTGAAAAACGTTAGTTTGCCCCCTTATCATAATTACTAAAATATTTGATATCTGTTGAAAGCATTGGTTGACATGTTAATATAAGTTGATTTTAGTTAAATGTTAAAGGAGGTCTTCTCCCGACCCAGTTTGTATTAGGCCTTGAAGAAAAAAAGAGCCTTATATCAGGTGAGCGCCAGGGCCACTGGACCTCTTGTTTTCTACTTATGATACAGAACAATCGTGCCAAGTTATATTGAAATTCATCCATCAATGAATGAGCTATGCTCTGGACACGCTCAATTTTGTTTGATTTTGAACTGTTACCTTGACCTTGGAGCTATCCAAAATATCCAAAGACCGGGAAAACTTACCAACACAATATCACAGGGAACTATCATGTGAGGTTTCATTCAATAAGGCCCCAGGGGTTGAGGAAATCGAGGCGGACGGATGGATAGAATGATAGAAGGATGGACAGATGAAGTAGTGGCTATATGCCCGCCCTAGGGGGAGCATAAAAATGAAAGCATAAAGAAAAAAGCTGGACATTTTTCTATACCATTTATTGCCAATAAATCACAAATAATACTAAAAGACCCCTAACAAAATATAGAACATAAAGAAAATAAAACAGTGATCCCATCTTGTTTGCATTTCATACGATCATGGACACAGTAAATTTTATACCTACAACATTCCCCTCTCAATCCTTGTCATGCTGGACCCAGAATATTCACTTTTTTGACAGGAGGTGTATTCTGTTTAAAAAAATCAGCCAGCACATAAGTGCAGTCTGATCTTAGTCTACACCACCTGCTTGTCTCATTTAAGCCTGAGTTGTTCATACATTTTAAATATTAAGAATAAATATTGGCTTGCAATTAGTACCTTCAGTGCTTTCAGCCCTTTAACGTACATGTATTTTAGGAAAGGGTTTTATTCAGCTTGACAAGGGTTAAAATACATACATTACACATGGGCAAACTTGACACAAAAAATACGTATCTGACTTGAGTCAAATAAAATCGTCTAAATGTGTATTTTATGAGTCTGTGCAAGACATTTGCAACCATTTCACCTGTGTGTGCACACTCTGAGCAGCTCGGACAGCCAATCAGATAGATTAATTGATTTAATGGGGCTTATCACCACTTTTAACAGTATTTTAGTCATATCGCGGCGGCTGGAACACCTAACAATGGATTCTTGGTATTTCTTATGCCAGTACTACCAATACATTCTTTCCTAGCCTCCAGCTGCTATCTCACTTAGGTTTACGATTATCCACCTATTAGAGACAATTGTCAGAAAGAATATGTGCTGCCAACTGGGAGGACAGCCATTGATGACACCTAGAATATTACAGGATCATAAAAGCTTTGAGTCTGTGTCTTTCCAAATAATTGATTGGTGTTTTATGGCACATTGACATATTTGGTCATTTAGCCCAAATGAAATTTTAGGATACATTAAAACTTACAGAGCTATACAAAGAAGACTACAAGATATATCATAGATGAGGAATGAAACAAACTAGACATTGTCGCAAAGCACACTAATACCCCCTAACAGCGCCTGTCCATATATAAGTGCTATCTGCCAAAGGGCCTTTTTAATTAAAGGACCATAACTCAGTCAAAAATCAATGGACCATAACCCAAAAAGGATATGCACATGTCTTACTTATACTGAGTCTTTCTGTGAAATTTGAATCAAATCCGTCGAATGGTTGCTGAGAAATTGAGCGGACACGATTTTTCACCAAAGGGCCATAACTCCGTCAAAACTCAATGGACCGTAACCAAAAAGGAATGTGCACATTTCTGCTTGATACTGATTATATCAGTGAAGTTTGAATCTGATCTGACCAATGGTTGCCAAGAAATTGAGCTGACACGGAAAAGCTACAGACAGACGGACTGACTGACTGACCGACAAGCTGACTTCTATATAAAAATGAAGAACTTTTAGTCACCTATTACGACATGCTAGTCGTCACATTTGTTCTGCAAAAGAAATGGCAGATGCAACATGGGAAGGCAACCAGTGGTTTGCTCTTATACCCCATTCAACCACACAGAGTTTAACACATAGGCTAGTACTTTTCATTCCAAAGCTTATTTACATCGATATAAAAAATATAAGCTTTGGAATAAAAATCACAAACCTGCTGCAATCCAGGAGTTACTAGGAAAGCAGTAGTTAATCTCTCATTTAGACACCTCCTTTACAAGGCTACAAAGAAAGGCTGAGAAACTATTCAGGAAAGAGTGCATAGTGAAGACCCTGATCATTTTGCCTGCATGCACAGGCTTATCCAAGTCTTTACTTGATGCAAATTTCAAACTGTTGGAGATGTCACACACAGACTCACATAATAAATAAAATAATTCTAACTGCAAAGGAAATTATGATAGTCATCCTGTGAAACATACAAATTTTCATCCATAGCCCAAAGCAATTTAAAAGTGTTGGTACATAAATATAGTAAAATATAGCCTATATATTCTATAAACAATTATCAAACGGCTGCTGTCAGTAGTTTTATCAACTGATGAATTGCCGCTGTTATTTAAGATTGACCAATCAAATCACTCATTTCGACAGGAAGTGAGTGCTGACCTCTGACATTTATGTCAGGCATTTTTGTTGATTTGCCATCTTAAACGCTTTAAGTAAAACTTGTAATTTATTCAAATATTCACGAAAAGTTGATCATTTTGAGATTAAACATATTCTTCATGAAAACATTTTATGATATTATGCAAAAGTCTAATTTTTCAACAACAACCATTATAAAGATAACCTTAACCCATTCCAACACAGTAACGCTGACGCCCCTTAAGACAAAAGCTTTGAAAAACATTGTGGAAAATGAAGAAATTGCTTGTATCAAGCAATTTCTTCATTATCCACAATTTTTTTTATCCAAAAAAAAAAACCTGGAAACAATTAAAATTCCATCAGCATGGAACTGTTGTCTGCAGCTTCTTCCATTTTTGACCAGTCTTAAATTTTGTTGTGTGGGAATGAATTAGGCAAAAACTGTTTCAATACAAATATTCTACTAAAACAGCCAAGTAGGCCAATATTCAACAAGCTATAGAGATTACAAAATCAGAGATTTTAGTCCATCTGTAATGGAATGTTACAAACATAATACAAAACTACTTAAAACAAAAAATAACCATACATGGTAAACAACCTTTTACATAAAATCGGAGTGCAAGACCTTTCTAAAACATGTTTGACCCAATACCAGATGGTAAAATTTTAGACTGGTCCAAATTCAAAGGAGATGCTTATGACAATTTAAAGTCAATGAAATTTAAAAAAATTTCAACTTTTTAAGTAAAAAACATTGTGGAAAATGAAGAAATTGCTTGTTACAAGCAATTTCTTCATTTACTACAATGTTTTCCCAATTGTTTTGATTGAAGGGTGTCTAAAAAGCGTCACTGTGTGGGAATGGGTTAAGCTATATACATGTAATCAGAAGAGTTATCAAATCTCTTTAAATTTCTATCAAGTATCAAATTCTGAATCTGTGTGCTACCAAAATAGGAATCGCTGTACAAGTAAAAATTATTGGCTTCAAGTGTCTGTACACTGTACAGGTGTTTCTTAGCAGCATCTTTCTCTTTGTATGTAAACTGTATACTATTTTCAATTTAGATTTCAAATTTAATAAGAAGCTAGAGTACTGCATGTTAACCTTTGCCATGCTGAATCTGGAATATTCCTATCTTGGCAGGAAGCATAGACAAATATCAGCCTGCACATATGTGCAGTCTAATCTTAGTCCACACTACCCTGTTGACCAACAGTTGTTCATAGATTTAATTGTCTAAAGAAATATTAGTTCTCTGTAAGAGCTTCCAGTGCTTATGGTCCTTTGATCTTATTGTATCTTTTTGCAAAAGATTTTATTCAGCATGACAAGGGTTAATTATAGAATATTTCATAAAATAATTTACTAGCTATATGTTACAGACACCGGGCCCCCTCAGAATTGCTTGACCTTCATTTGTGGCTTTGACCTTGGTAGCATCCAAACCAATTTTACTCAAGGCACTAGAAATCCTCAAGAGAAATGACTAAGCCAAGTTATTTTGAAATCAATCAATTAATCCTTTACCCCACAACAAAATTTTAGACTGGTTAAAATTAAAGGAAACTTCAGACTACAAGTACAAGTTGATGGATTTTATTTTCATTGTTTGGGACAGAAAACATTGTGGATAATGAAGAAATTGCTTGATACAAGCAATATCTTCATTTTCAACAATGTTTTCAAAAGCTTTTTTCTAGAGGGTTGTAAAGGGAGGGATTGTGTGTGAAGGGGTTAATGCTCGAGACAAGGTTTAGGCACACAATAACATGAACAAGCTAACATATGAGCGCATGAATGACCATTCAAACCATTGCACATGTGCACCAAGTAAAGACTCGGATCAGCCTGTGCATCCGCACAGTCTGATCAGAGTCTTCACTCTGCGCTCTGTAGATAGATACTGATCCAAATCTTCTTTAAACAATCAGCGAGTATTCTAATTGCCCCAAATGGCTGTCCAGGGTGCTCAATGTGTGCGAGTCATGCGCATGCGAAATGGTTGGAAATGTCACGCATAGGCTCATATGGACAGAGATAACTCTATATATCTGTCTCAATAATGTGACACAGGCATAACAACGAAATGAAAGGCATGACATTGTTTGGCTTGACTAAAATTTCATGAAAGAGATATAACCCATTACCACTCAATCCTATTTTCTATGCGCTGGATAAAAATAACCAAGCATTTTCTTCTTTCCATACAATATTTTCTACCCTGTCTTACAGTATAATGATTTAACCCATTCCCACTTGGCAAAATTTTAGACTGGTCCAAATTGAAAGGAGTTGCAGACGTCAAGTTTATAAAACTTTGGATTTTTTCAACTTTCTGTGTAGAAAACAATGTTTTCCCAAGCTTTTTTGCTTGAGGGCATCTAAAAGCATCACTGAGTGGGAATGAGTTAAAATAACCTCTGCATTTTCTTTGAATTTGGACATGTCCAAAAACTTTGTTTCTGGTAATCGGTTAAACAGAGCAGGATGTGCATGAATCATTTGACTCTACAATATGACCATGATAATTGACTTTTACCTTGACAGATAACCTTGACCTCATCATCACTAATTCATACTTGTTACAGATATCATTCATCATTTATCAAATATGAGTTTATTGTATTCAGAGCATTATCTTCTATAGCCATAAAGAAACAGAATATCAAACATTTTCAAGTGATTAATTTTCTTTTGATAATGTTGTACCTTCATTCCTTGATTAACCCTTTCCGTTTTTTGGAAATTTTAGACTAGTCCAAATTGAAAGAGGTTGCAGACGACAATGACAACTGGATGCCATTTGAAATGAAACCATCATATGTGGTAGAAAATATAGTGGAAAAAGGAGAAATTGCTTGTTACAAGCAATTTCTTCTTTTTCCACAATGTTTTCTCAAGTATAAAATCACAGGAACGTAAAATCCCGTATTTGAACAGGAAAGGGTTAAGCTTTCAGAGAAAATTTATTCAATGATATGTCGTTGATGAAAATGAAAAAATGAGCATTCTTAAAACATTATGCAAATATTTAGCTTTGTATAGAATAAAACATCTCCCTACAAATCAAACCCTAAACCCATCCCCACACAATATTCCACTTTTAATTCCCTTAAACAAAAGCATGAGAAAATATGTCTGAAAAATGAAGAAATTGATTTTGACAAGCAATTTCTTCATTTAGCACAATGTTTTCTAGCGCATATGTCTTGAGTGGATTGCTTGTAACAATATGTTTTCTACCAATATAGACAAATATTTACAAGGTAGCAACCTTATCTTGAACAAGTGAGGTCTGAACCAATAACCCAATAATACCAATCACGCATCAAGTCTAAATATTTGTTGGTCTGAATACTACAAAATTTTATACTGATCTAATTAGAAAAGAGTGAAAGACAACAATTTTAAGTTGGTTGCATTTAGAAAATTGTTGCCTTTCAGGTAGAAAACATTGTGGACATTTAAGAAATTGCTTTTTACAAGCAAATTATTCACAATGTTTTCCAAAGCTTTTTTCTTGGGGGGGGGGGGGGGGAATCATCAAAAAGTGGGATTGTGTGGTAATGAGTTATACAAATTGAAATAAGACATACATATGAGACAGAAAGATGATCAGTAGCATTAATAATAATGAAATTGTTAACCCTTTCCTGTTTCAATTTAAGATGACAACAATTTGCAAAATACCCATCAAATATGTGAGACAATATTGCAGGAAAATAAGAAATTGTTTGTTACAAGCAACTTCTTCTTTTCCTACAAAGTTTTCTGAGGAATGAAACCAAAGAGATGTTAAATTAAGGGGTTTGTACAGGAAAAGGTTAAGTTACAATACATCATATACAAAAAATTCTTTCATGGTCCAAAGGTGGCCCTTTTGTAAACATAGTCATTGGTTTAATAATTCAATAAACTTTGTTGATAATGATACAAAGGAACCAATAAAAATATATTGTTATATATGAAAATCATTGATGGGTGTCATATAAAGACTCTGTCTGGACCATGAAATCAACCATGTAATAAAAGATATATCAGCCCATTACAAGATGACAAAATTTTAGACTAGTCCACCAGTAAAACAATATGCCCCCGGTCTTATCAATGCGGGGGCATAAAAAGATGAGGGAAATGAAGAAATTGCTTATTACCAGCATTTTTCACAATGTTTTTCAAAGCATTACTCTTGGGGGCATAGAAAAGTAGGATTATGTGGGAAGCGATATTTTTATAAGCCCAGTTTACTGTATATTTTGTTTGATCTCCTTGGTATTATTAGTACCCAAGTTTATTGTACAGTGGAATCCTGATAATAGCAATTCACTGCTTAATCCCTTCCCAAACAATGAAGCTTTTTCCCCCAAGGAAAATAGTTTGGGAAAACATTGTGGAAAATGAAGAAATTGCTTGTGACAATTCCTTCATTATCCAAATTGCTTTCAAACCAAAAAGACGAAAGATTTCTTAACCCTTTCCTGTTCAATCCCTGGTTTTTATGTCCCTGTCATTTTATACTTGAGAAAACATTGTAGAAATAGAAGAAATTGCCTGTAACAAGCAATTTCTTCTTTTTCTGCAATATTTTCTTCCTTCATGAATGGCTATTTTTCAAATAAGATACACTTTAGATTTTCGTCTACAAAACATTTAAATTTGGACAGGTCTAAAATTTTCAAAACAGGAAAGGGTTAAATTCCATCAACTACAAATTGTCATCAGCAAATTTTTTCGATTTGGATAGGTCAAAAATATTGTTGTCTGGTAATGGGTAAACTGTCACTGTATATATGAGGATTATAGAAAAAAAGGAGCCTTTTAATTGCGACTTCTGGCTTATTTTCAACGAAAACGTTGTCAAATTAGAGTTGCAATCAACCCTATTCCACTATATGAGATTGTAATGGTAGAGTTTACACTAGATAATCGATATATAATGCAATACATGTAACAAGACTTTGCCTTATACAATTCTAGCTCAATAAAGCTTATAATCTAATTGTGCACGCTATGAAATGTTAACCCACTCCCACTTAATGAAGATTTTAGACGCCTCTCAAAAAAAATAAATAAATAAAAATGGGAAAACACTGTGTAAAACAAAGAAATTGCTTGTCACAAGCACTTTCTTCATTTTACACAATGTTTTCTACCCAAAAAGTTGACAAAATCTAAAAATTCCTAAACTTTAAAATTTCCTCAATTTGGACCAGTCTAAAATTCTGCCGTCTGGTAATGGGTTAACAGAACCCAAAAGTTTTTAAACGGTACAAGACTTATTTTGGAGCAGTCCAATTTGAAACAATAAGAGCCAAAATGGCCCTGAATCACAAACCTCAGAATTATCCTATAATGCATCTAAACCTGCTAAGTCTTGCCTTGCCACACCCTCATTTTTACAAAAATAAAGATTTAATTAAAAAGTTTTGATAAGGGTTAACTGTTATCATTCTTGCCAAGTTATGTTCATATTGGCCTAGAAGATTAGAAGCAGAAGATTTTTAAAGAATTATTTCATGATTTCTCTAATACCTTAGAATCTGATAAGCCCAGCCCTGCCAAGACCCTCATTTCTTCGTGAATCAAAATTCCAAAATCAGGTTTTGAAGAGGGTCACCCAATTAACATTCCTGCCAAGTTTGATCAAATTGGCCAAACTGTTTAGGCTCATCAGATTTGTAAAGAATCATATCATGATTATTGTCGGGTCTGATATGCCCAGCCCTGCAGAGCCCCTTCTTTTTCACAAATAAAAATTTCACAAACAAGTTTTGAAAAGGGTCACCCAAGGAACATTTTTGCAAAGTTTAATCCAAATTACCCAGTTGTTAACAAGAAGATTTTTAAGAACTATTTCAATATTTCTCATAGGTCTATTAAGCGCAATTTGCCACGCTCCCATTTATCAAATTTCAAGTTATGAAAAGGGTCATCCAAGGAACATTCTTGCAAAGTTTGCTTCAAATTGGCCCATTGGTTGGAGCAGAAGATCTTTTAACCCTTTCCAGTTGTTGAAATTTTAGACTGGTCCAAATTGAAAGAGGTTGCAGACGACATGTTTTCTCAAGTATAAAATAAGAGCAATGTAAAATCCAGGGTTTGTACAGGAAAGGGTTACATAATTATTTTATCATTTCTCCAAATTTGATAAGCTTGGTCCCTGTGATGCCAATTTTTTTTCGTCAATCAAAATTATATGAATAAGTTTGGAAAAAGGTCAACCAAGGAATATTGATGGCAAATTTGATTGAAATTGGCTCGAAGGTTACAGAACAGTAGATTTTTAAAGAATTATTGATGCCTTCTTACTGATGACAGACGACGCACATAGGACACAAGGTGATTATTAAAGCTGACCTTGAGCATGATAGTGTTCAGGTGAGCTGAAAACTTGCAGATGACATTTCATAGTGCAAAAGTTTGGAAAATAATTGTCAAATAAAGTAGAAAGCATTGAGAGAAATGGAAATTGCTTTTTAAAAAGAAATTCGTCCTTGCACATAATGTTTCCAAGGCCATATTTTGCAGCGCATCAAAATGCAGAATTGAGTGGTAATGGGTTAACAAAAAATCCCTAAAAATGGCTGCCTTATTTCCCTGTCTGGATTCTTTGTATGTCCTGCAAAAAAAGAAGGAAATCAAAATGACCTTTTCCTAAAAGTAAGGATATACATATCAATGTCTTATTATGTTGGTTTAACCTGTTCCAACACAATCATTCTATTTGACATCCCCTCCCCCCCCCCCAAAAAAAAATGGTTTGAGAACATTGAGAAAAATTAAGAAATTGCTTGTTACAAGCTATTTCTTTCATTATCCACCATGTTTTTTTAAACCCAAAATACAAATAAAATTCAAAATCTATCAACTTAAAAATGTTGTCTGCAAGATCTTAGAATTTGGACCAGTGTAAAATTTGTGGTTCAGTAATTGCTTAACCCTTTCCTGGTTAATCACTGGTTTTTACGTCCCTGTGATTTTAAAACGGAGAATACATTGTGGAAAAAGAAGAAATTGCTTGTCACAAGCAATTTCTTCTTTTTCCACAATATTTTCTACCCTAGCACATGGCTATTTTTCAAATAAAATCAACTTTAAATTTTTGTCTGCAAAACTTTTGAATTTGGACTAGTCTAAAATTTTGCAAAACAGGAAAGGGTTTAAACCTTTTTCTCCTACATTTCTCAAAACTAAGATTTGTAAGAGAATGAACCAATACATTCACAGAATGTGTGGGCCTATAAAAGAACCAAGATTGATAAGTGTTCCTTGGACCTCTTTTATTGTGAAGCTGATGCTCTTACTCTCAACCGCATGTGATACTGGTTACGAATGATGCCTGATAATAAATTGGCTGCAAAATACATTCAGTTTTAATCACATACAGTTTCAATAGCTGAGTGGTTAGTTCATCCACTTTGGAAGCTGGAGGTCAAAGGTTCAAATACGGTGGAAGCCGGCTTACTGGGTAAGAATTGAAGCCCTCAGTTGGTGAGCCGCCAGCTAGTTAAATGAATGGCAACCGTAGGCCCATCTTGCAACATAAGAGAAGGGATTCAGGAGCTACTGTGCACCAAAGGGAAAGTGTCTCATAAGTCAAGACTGGCTGGCCCTTTCACCCTTTCCCGTTTTTGGAAATTTTAGACTGGTCCAAATTGAAAGAGGATGCAGACGACAATGAAAATTGGATGCAATTCCAAATAAAACCACCCTATAGGGTAGAATACACTGTGGGAAAAGGAGAAATTGCTTATTATAAGCAATTTCTCCTTTTTCCACAATGTTTTCTCAAGTATAAAATCACAGTGACGTAAAATCCCGGGTTTATCCAGGAAAGGGTTAAACAGAAGTGACACTATAAAAATCAAAGCCATTACATGTGAAAATAGTACATATTAAGCATGATTTTCAGTTGAATTGGGTAAAACCATTCCCACACAAGAACACTTTTTGATACCATCCTCAAGCAAGATCTTGTTTTCCACAATGTTTTCTCAAGAATAAAATCACAGTGATGTAAAATCCAGTGTTGGTACAGGAAAGGGTTCTGTAACATGAAAGAGTTACCCAAGTCAAGTATTGAATATACCAATCAGACAGCTTTGACAAGAATGTTACTTAAAATTATTTTTTACCTCTGAAATAGCCTCTTTCAACCTGCTATAGGCTTTGTCTAGATCATCGTTGATTATTTTATTGTCATATGCTCCATCTTCTTGTGCTGAAAAAGATTTACATAAAAACATCAGGCCTCTCATTATTTTCTCTCCCCCCCCACCCCCTCCCTTGATTGACAATGAAACAAGAGGACCATGATGGTCCTAAATCGCTCACCTGAGGCATCTGCAAATAACAGTACTTTTTTGTATAAAAAAGGCCCAACTTGAGCAAAATAAATAAAACAAATATTAGATTTAGGGCTTAGTAATAAAACTGTCCAGTAATGTTATACAATGGTTGCCCCTGGCTTTATAGTTTAATTAAGAGATGAGAGAATATTTTTTGTATCATGGAGGTATGAACCGAAAAAACTAATCACACTGTATGAATACGCGAAGCAGATTCATACATAAGTGTGATTAGGTTTTTCGGTTCATACCTCCATGAAAACAAAAAGTATACACTTCATTTCTTATATTTTAATAGTATTCAGAGAAAAAAAGACAACCTTTACACTTATGACACCTTTTTGTATGAGACTATTTTTTGCGGAAGCATACACAATTGTTGTGTGCTCAAAATTTTGTTCATGGAGTTATAAATAAATTTTTTCGACCAATCAGAACGCCTGATTTAGATAGACGAATTTAAAGATTAAATTATTTCATTACCAAACTATCCTACATGTGGACATTCTCAAGGAAAATAGGTTTAAACAAGAGCCGTCAGAGACAGATTATGCTCCCTGATTAAAGCTTTTGTCACAAAACTGTATGCCATTATTGGACAAAAAACTTCTTATTGAATGCAACTATAGTTTGAGAGTTTAGTTCACAAGAAATTTGGAAGTTTGACAAACATTGAAGGAATCTGTTTGGCTTCACATGCCTGATTCTAGTAAAATTCAATATCATTATATGTTAAAGGGTTAAAGGGTTAAATATTTTACCTTGACCATCTAAGTTATCAATGAAAAATGTCTACATACAAAAATTGAAGACTCTAATTTGAGTAGCCTTACAAAAACAATAGACTGATTTATTTTAGAGTAGGAAATGTACAAAATGTAAAACTACATGGCACTAAGCCCTCTTTTAGCATGGTGAGGTTTATTGAGTCAAAATTTGAAACAAGAGGCCAATAGGGCCTAAGTCACCTGAGTCCAAAGAGCACAGAAACAAATAAGAGTCCACCAGATAATGCTACATACTAAATATCAAAGGTCTAGCCTTTTAGTTTGGGAGAAGAAGATTTTTAAAAGTTTTCACTAAACAAGCCTAAGTTAAAGTTGGGATGTCTTGGAACGGGCTAATTCCTACCCTAGGGCCATAATTTATACAATCTTGGATGGAGGTCCACCAGGTGATGCTACATACAAAATATTAAAGCTCTAGGACCGCCTGTTTGGGCGAAGAAGAGTTTTAAATTTTCACAATATAAGCCCTATGTAAAATTAGTGACATCCGGGAATGGGCTAATTATTACCCGAGGGCCAAAAGACAAACAATATTGAAAGAGATCCACCACATCATAATACATACCAAATATCAAAGCTCTAGGCCTATCTGTTTGAGAGAAGAAAATTTTTACAAATTTCACTATATAAGCCTTTGTTAAATTTGTGACATCCGGAAATGGGCTAAATTTAATCCTGAGGCAATAATTTTTACAAATATCAAAGTTATAGGCCCTCCTGTATGGGAGAAGAAGATTTTTAAAAAATTCACTATATAAGCCCTATGTAAAACTTGTGACGTACGGAAATGGGCTAATTCTGTCTCTGGGGTCATGATTTATACAAGCTTGATAGAAATTCACCAAATGGTGCTACATACCAAGTATAAAAGCTCTAGGCCCTCTAGTTTGGAAGAAGAAGATTTTTGAAATTTTCACTATATAAGCCTATGTTAAACTTGTGATGTCCGTAAAAGGGCCTGGGGTTATAATTTATACAATACTGAGGTCCACTAGATGATGCCACATACCAAGTATAAGGGCTGTAGGTCTTTTGGTTTGGTAGAAAAAGATTTTCAAAGTTGTCACTATGTAAGCTTATGTATCAACCCCCACACCATTGCCCCCTCCCCCCCAGCAAGGCCATTTCTCTACAGATTTTTTTTCTTGTACAAACTTGATAGTCCTTGCCCTAAAGACTCTAAATACCAAATGTGAATCTAATCTGACAGCCGGTTCATGACAAGAAGATTTTCAAAGATGTACCCTTTTTGGCCCCTTATCGAGCCCTAAGGGGAGATAACTCCATGATGTGAAGCCCCTTCACATAAGGATGATTCCTGCCAAGTTTGGTTGAAATCCATCTAAGGGTTCTTAAGTAGAAGTGGAAAATGTAAAAAGTTAACGCACAACGCATGACGCATGATGATGAACAAAACGCGATCGCAATAGGTCACCATGACTTTCGGTCAGGTGACCTAATAAACATTACCTAGGGCACTTAATATACAACATTTATGTAAAGTAACTAGAAATATTGGCAATTTGTAAAGGAGGTATATTTGAACATTAATGACCTTGACAATTTGGACTTGACCAATAACATTGAACTTAATACCAACTGAAAGGTCATGTCATAAGCAATTCATATGTTAAATATGAAGGCTATATCACTTACCATTGTATACTTTTGGGCAATGTTAAGGTTAAAATTTTCAAAATTTTGACCTTGAGAAATGACCTTAACAGATGACCTTAAACTTTATACCAATAGAAAGTTCATTTTATATGCAAAGCAAATGTGAAATATGAAGGCTACATCACTTACCATTGTAAACTTATGGGCAATGTAAAAGTTGAGATTTTTCAAAATTTTGACCTTGAGAAATGACCTTGACAGATGACCTTGAACTTAATACCAACAATAAGGTCATGTCATAAGCAATCCTCATGTCAATTTGAAGGATATATCACTTACCATTGTATACTTTTGGGCAATATTAAGGTTAAAATTTTCAAAATTTTGACCTTGAGAAATGACCTTGACAGATGACCTTGAACTTAATACCAACAGAAAGTTCATGTTATAAGCAATGCACATGTGAATTATGAAGGCTACATCACTTACCATTGTAAACTTATGGTAAATGTTAACGTTAAGATTTTTCAAAATTTTGACCTTGAGAAATGACCTTGACCTTGACAGATGACCTTGAACTTAATACCAATAGAAAGGTCATGTCATAAGCAATCCTCATGTCAAATTTGAAGGCTATATCACTTTCCATTGTAACTTATGAACAGTGTAAAAGTTAATTTTTCTGAAATTTTGACCTTTAGAAACGACCTTGATCTTAACAGATGACCTTGAACTTAATACCAACAGAAAGGTTTTGTCATAAGCAATGCACATGTGAAATATGAAGGCTTTATCTCTTATTCATCAAAGATATGGTTAATGTCAGTTTGTTGCAGACACATGGAATGCCAACGTAAAGCTATCAAACATTAAGCCCCCTTTTTCCATGACACATCTTATTTCCGCAAATTTCAAATAGTTCATGGTCAAGGGCATCTGAATTGCTACTCAAGTATGAAATTTCATTAAACTCTGACCATAAGACAAGGAGTAATTTGAGAAAAACTATATTTTACCCTAAGTCCCCTTTTTCTGTGATGAGGCCTCAAATCCAAAAACAAGGAATAATACATCGGCATAATATCATAGGGAATTCACATGGTAAGTTTCATTTGATTTGGTCCAAGGGTTATGGAGAAATTGTTCCGGACGGACGGACAAAGCGGCGGCTATATATCTCCCTTTGGGAGCATAAAAGGCATTGTGAGAAAGGGAGAACAGTAGTTACAAGCAATTTTTACTTTTCTGACATTGCAATCTACCTTAAAAATTCTCTTTGTATTTAGATTTCAATCAAACTTTAATTACTGTCTGCAACTTCTTTTAACATGGCCCAGTGTTAAGATGAGAAAACTTTGATATTGCTCTTATTGAGCATTTTATCAATCTTGGGGCCTCTGGGGTGGGGCCAATGTGACTCAATGGGTATAATTTTAGCAATCTTGGTAGAGAACAATCTTGATGTAATATAAACCAAAAATGAGTGCATTACAACTTATACATTTGAACAGGAAGATATTTGAACATGCTTCTATTGAGCGTTTTTTCATAACTTTGGATGCCTTGGAAAGGGCCATTTTTGTAACGTTAGGCTATGTTTTAATAAAAATGCGCCAGGCCCTATATTTAAGAAGAATTCTTTCAAATTAAGCAATTTACCCAATTTTCAACCCCTAAAGCAGAGACATTTTATATCCTAAGGGCATATTTTCCTGTAACATAGTACAATATTATTCAGTATTATTTCAGAGGGAGAAGACTTTTAAAGTCACTCTAATTGGGCGTTTTCCCATATTTTGGAAATCTTGGGCAGGGCCATGTTTTATCCCAGGGCTAAGAATTTAGCTAACATGGTAGAGAACCATCTGGTTATGCTATATACTAAATATGAATGCCTCAGACTGTGTAGATTGGGAGAAGACTGTTGAACATGGTATAATTGAGCATTTTTACAAACTTTGCACTCCCAGGTGGGGGGTGTTTTCTAACCTAGAGGCATGATTTAATCAAAATTGATAGACAATAGCAAGGCTATGTTACATTCCAAATATAAATGCCCTCAGCCTTAAAGTGAAGATTTTTCTATTTTTTTTTACTTACTCAAATTTTGCATTTTGCCCTATTTTGGGCTCCTAGTGCAGAGACATTTGTGACCCTAAGAGAACAATTTTAAGTGATATAGAAAAAACATCTTGTAATACTACATACCAAATTTGAATATTCTTGACCTTATAGTTTTTGAGGAGAGGTCTTTTGAAATTGCGGACCTAAGGGGCAGGGCCATTTGTAAATCCATAGATGAAAGTTTTGAAAACTTGGTAGAAAACCAAGTGATTAAGCTACATATGAAATATAAATGCATTTGGCTTTATAGTTTCTGAAAAAAAAAAAAATTCAATGATTTACTAAAATTTCCCATTTTCAAGTGCCTTGGCAACCAGAGTTTTTCATGGAATGAATTTATTTTAACAACATTGGTAGAGCTTCACCCATGGAACATCCCTGCAAAGTTTCAGCTTGATTGGCTTACTGGTTTAGGAGAAGTTTTTTAAAGATTTACTAAAATGTCCCATTTTAAATGCAGATGCAACCTCAGTTTTTCGAAGAATGAAATTTTTTAACAACTTTTGAGAACTTCACCCAAGGAACATCCCTGTAAAGTTTCAGCTTGATTGGCTTACTGCTTTAGATGGAGAAGATTTTTAAAGATTTACTAAAATGTCCCATTTTACAACGCCGATGCAACCTCAGTTTTTCACAGAATGAAATTTTTTTAGCAACTTTTGAGAACTTCACCCCAGGAACATCCCTGCAAAGTTTCAGCTTGATTGGCTTACTGGTTTAGGAGGAGAAGATTTTTAAAGAAATTGTGGACAGACAGATGGACGGACAATGACCGATCACAATAGCTCACCTCGCACTTTGTGCTCAGGGGAGCTAAAAATGTTATCCCATTTACGCGTAACCAGACGGGAAAATGAATAAATTGCTTGTAACAAGCAATTTCTTTATTCTCAGCAATGTTTTCTACAGCTTTATTCTTGAGGTGGGATTGTGTGGGAATGGGTTAAACAAGAGGGCTGTTGGCCCTGGGGCGCTCACCTGAGATAAAGGCTCTTTTTCTTTCAACAGTCTAATTTCATGTTAAGGTTAGGATTATGAAACAAGTGGGCCACAATTACATATAAAGACTATGAACCTTGGAATCCAAAAGTCCAAATTACAAATTCCAAGGCTTTAGTGCCGATTTGAAAGAAGGAAAAAACTTTTTCCATGGGTTATAATTTCAGAAATAAGAAAGAAGTCTGTGAACTTATGCTTCATGCCTATACCCCCCCCCCCTGGGTCTGCCCCTGGAGACCCGAGGATCATGATTTTAGCTATTTTGTAAGAGGTCAATATACTGATGCTTCATGCAAAATATCAAGGCTCTATGCCTTCTGGGTCAGGAGGAGAAGATTCTTAAAGATTATTTTGAAATTTCACTTTTGTTGCCATGGCAACCAGAGTTTTTAACGGATTTCAATTCTTTTAGCTATTTTTGAAGGGGACCACCTAAGCAACATTTCTGCCAAATTTGGTTCAAATCAGCCCAGTGGTTTGAGAGGAGATGTCATTTAAAAAATCGTTCTTTATTTCTATATAAACCCCACCCCCCTGGGGCTCCGCCCCTGGGGACCCGAGGATCATGATTTTAGCTATTTTGTAAGAGGTCAATATACTGATGCTTCATGCAAAATATCAAGGCTCTATGCCTTCTGGGTCAGGAGGAGAAGATTTTTAAAGATTATTCTAAAAATTCACTTTTGTTGCCATGGCAACCAGAGTTTTTAACGGATTTCAATTCTTTTAGCTATTTTTGAAGGGGACCACCTAAGCAACTTCTCTGCCAAATTTGGTTCAAATCGGCCCAGTGGTTTGAGAGGAGATGTCATTTAAAAAATCGTTCTTTATTTCTATATAAATTCCACCCCCTGGGGCTCCGCCCCTGGGGACCCGAGGATCATGATTTTAGCTATTTTGAAAGAGGTCAATATACTGATGCTTCATGCAAAATATCAAGGCTCTACGCCTTCTGGGTCAGGAGGAGAAGATTTTTAAAGATTATTTTAAAATTTCACTTTTGTTGCCATGGTTACCAGAGTTTTTAACGGATTTCAATTCTTTTAGCTAGTTTTGAAGGGGACCACCTAAGGAACATTTCTGCCAAATTTGGTCCAAATTGGCCAAGTGGTTTAGGAGGAGATGTCGTTTAAAGAAATTGTTGACGGACGACGCACGACGCACGACGGACGACGGACGGACGCCGGACAAAAGACGATCACAATAGCTCACTTGAGCGCTACATGCTCAGGTGAGCTAAAAAGGCAAGGGCATCAAATATTAGTGTCATGCTAGGGTGTGGGTGCTACATAGTTAAAAATAGAAGTTGAAGAAGAAATGCGTCACAGACATGGATGCCACACCTAATTTCTTATCCCTTTACCTTCAGTTGTGACCTTGAACTTGGAATTATCCAACAGAATTTTATGCATGACGCTAGAAGAAGGGGAACAGCTGTGCCAAGTTATTTTTAAATCCATCAATTAGAGTTGAAGATATGCTCTGGACAAGAATTAGACACTACCAAAAACATAAACACCCATCCACCCATGCTCTAACACATGGAACAAGCAAAGTATATATGCTCTATAATTATGCTTTATTATTCCCAGTGTTTTCTACCCAGAGAACAAGATTTCAAAATTCTATGAATATTTAACCCATTCCCACTCAGTCCCTCCTTTGTACGCCCCTCAACGAAAAAGCTTTGGAAAACATTGTGGAAAATGAAGAAATTGCTTGGATCAAGCAATTTCTTCATTATCCACTATGTTTTCTATCCAAAAAGACGAAAAAATTTAAAATTTCATCAACTTGAAATTGTCGTCTGCAGCTCCTTTCAATTTGGACCAGTCTAAAATACCACTGTGTTGGAATGGGTTAAATGATGTCTTCAACTTCTTTAAATTTAGACTGGTTTTATTGTACTACGTGTCATAAATCTGAAAATATCCTCTTTTTACCCTTAGAAATTACTTCGAAGAGGGTCACCCTCTTTGGTGACCCTCTTCAGAGTAATTTCGGAGAGTCACACCGGGTTTTATCCCCCAATTTTTCAATGATCTATCTTATATTTAATTATAAATTGTACAAATAAATTTGGTTATTCATATCTTTACAAAAAATGTCAGTTGGCACTTAACCCCCACAGTGACGCTTTTGGACGCCCCTCAAGAAAAAAGCTTTGGAAAGCATTGTGGAAAATGAAGAAATTATACATAATTCCACTAGCAAGAAAATGTTGTCTGCTTTGTCTGTAAATTTTGACTGGTCTAGAATTGTGTTCTCTGGGAATGGTTTAGCCCATTCCCAAACAATGAAATTTTTCCTAATGGTCCAAATTGAAAGATGTTGCAGACAACATTTCAAAGTGTTTGTAATTTGAAAAATAATGACTGAATATGGTAGAAAACATTGTGGGAAAAGAAGGAATGGCTTATTACAAGCCCTTTCTCTATTTCCTAAGTATCATAAGTGGTAATGATTCATTACAATAATAATAAAACAGATATAGTTAAGGTATTATACCTGCAATGTGCCGTTTTGACATTTGAAATATTATGGTATATTCATACTTTTTAATTTGCTAGCAGAAGATGGTAAATATGACATTAATATGTTGTTAATAGTAATTATAGTGAAACTGAGGAATCCTGACATTGCACCAACAGGGTGCCCATTCACGTACTGCAGTACGTAATTCACGTACAATTACGTTGGTTCACGTACAAATCTTTCACCAAGATGTGCATGAACGTACAGAAAAATAAATGAACGTAGAAACAAAAATGCCATTACGTGTGTGTGCATTTAAAATTATTAGCGTACAAAACGAGAAACTCTATGTGCGTATTTTTCCTGAAAAACCCAAAAGATTGCAAGCAAAGAAGACAAATTCGCATCGGGAGCAAGTGATTTCCCTTTCATTCGACGGAAACCATCACTTCTTTCTGGCCTGTTTTCTACATAGAGATTAGGGGAACCAGCAGTTTGAAAAGTTCGTATAATGCGGATCTTGATGGCCTGACCAGTTTGTTTTGAAATAAGTCCAAAGTTGCGCTATTTTGCAATCAAAACGCAAGATATTTACGTGTTTTGGGCGAGAAACTGACAATAATTCGCACTATAGGATTTGATTTTGAAATGAGTTTCTCTCGCAAGTTCCGTTGTATATATATAATTCGGGTGTGACAAAATGGAGCCGTTATTTAACGTTGTAGTTTTGTTTAAGCTACGTAATATGCTGTCTACAAAACGTCACAACAAAACCTACTCTATTTCTCCACAAATGGTGACTTTTGGACAGTGATAAGGCTAGTTGATATTTTTTGTACGAGAATTGTTTCAATACCAGAGTTTGAGCTAACAATGAGCTGACATGCCTGGTATGGTCTGCTCCAAAATTCCTTCCCCGCCCTTGTAATTCACCTGTTAGAGTTGTTTCACTCTCATAACCCATTCAGCCCTTCCCAAATCCAATTACTTAGAAAAGCGAGTTGTCAAAAAACAGCTTCTCTATCCTTCGCTCTAAATTTATCTGAAACTGGCAGATGACGTGAGGCACTAATTTACTGATTATTAAAAAGTATATATATATAAAAGTAGACTATATAACTATAACATTGTCATTTGGTAAAGGGTTCAGATTCGTATGCTGTATGGTGTACCCTTAACTCTGAAAGTAAAGGGTACACTGTACCCTCAGATTTTTCTTTGTACTCCCATTTCAAAACCTAAGGGGTACATGTACCCCCAAAATGAAAACCCAGTGGGCATGCTGCACCAATTCCAAAACAGCACATTACAGGCAGACTGCCTTGACCCTTGTCATGCTGAATAAAATCCTATTCAGAATTGCAGTAAAATCAAAGGGCTGAGAGCACTGCAAGCAATAGTTGTTGGTCAATATTTCTTTTCAAAATTTATTTAATGAACAACTAAGGCTTTAAAGGAACAAACAGGAGGTATAGACCAAGATCAGACTGCACTTATGTGCAGGCTGATCTTTGCCTTTACCTCCTGCGGGTCAATATTTCTTTAAAAAAAATAATTAAATACACAACTAAGGCTTTAAAGGAACAAACAGATGGTATAGTCCAAGATCAGACTGCACTTATGTGCACGCTGATCTTTGTCTTTACCTCCTGCCAAAACAGGAATATTCCCAGTCCAGCATGACAAGGGTTAATACCAAGTTCTTACAGTATGCCAGGGCTTCAGAAGCTGTATCTAATCTTCGTTGTAAACTTTCTGCACTCTCTGTCTTTCTTCCCTCTAGTCTCTTTTTCTGATATAAAATATGTATCTAAAATACTGATTTTATTTGTCTTTAATGTAAAATTCTAGACTGATACAAATTCAAAGATGTTGTAGAGGATGGTTTTGAGTTAGAAAACATCATGAAAATGAAGTAATTAGGTGTAAGAAGCAATCTCTTATTCTTCAACAATATTCCCATTTTTCTTGAGTGCCATAAAATTCCCCCAGATTTTTATGAGGATAGGAAATAGTGTGTTAATTTTTCATGAGAGGTAATGGGAAAAATTCATATCAGTTTTCACAACTTATGGTAAGGAATATTAAACATAAAGGAAATTGTTCCTGAGTAATCTGTATTTATAATGTTTAACCCATTCCCACACAATGATGCTTTTAAATGCCCCTCAATATGAAAGCTTTGGAAAAAATTGTGGAAAAAAAAAGAAATTGCTTGTATCATTGTCGTCTGCAACTTCTTTCAATTTGGGCCAGTCTAAAATTTAGCTGTCTGGAAATGGGTTAATTCACAAAAATAACTAAAATGATTGACATAACTGTTGGATGTCAGTATTTAATTCAAGTTTAATTGAATGATATGATTGGTCAGTCCCTTTTTTGATGGATAGCAGCAAACCTTCAATTACTTTAGATAAGCAATATTGTCTTCTAAATAAGAATATTCTTTTACATTGAAACAAGTTGCAAAAGAAAATTCGTAAATTCAAATAAGAAAGTTGTCCAGGGACAAAATATTGAGCCCACCAAATATTTGATCTTGAACTCTGACCTTAGACTATTAGCTATCTGAAAGTTTGTTTCAGATGGCACAAGCTACTTATGATGACAAACAATTATGTGACGTTCTTTTGAAATCCATCCATAAATTTAGGAGATTTGCTCTGTAAAAATTCAGACAGGCTTATCAAATGACGGACTATCTCGGTTGCTGTATGCACTAATGCACCAACACACTTACTTACATACTAAAGCACAAAGATTGGCTCAACATAGTGACAAAAAATGCCTCGCTCATGACAAGCGAGCTCACCTAAAAAACTTGCTTCTTTTTGTTTTTTCAATTCCTTTTAGTTAAATTGCTATCTTTGAAGTTTCATAACTAGAACAAGTTATTAATTATCTATCTCTACAAATTCTTTCAAACTTATTCCATTTCCACACAAATATGCATTCTTAAGAAAATTGAATTTAGAAAACATAGACAGAATAGGAGTAACTGTGCTTGACATGAGCAATTTTCCACTATCTCACAATGTTTCTACAAAATAGGTCACCAATCTTTCAATTAAACATACCTATCATTCCCTCTAAAATTTATTTCTATTTGGACCAATCAAATCTCTAAAACTTTGTCTTCACCTTAGCACATTCCCATACAGTCCTGCTTTTCAGACCCGTCACGAAAAAGCTTTGAATAACATGATGGAAAATAAAGAAATTGCTTGTAACAAGCAATTTCTTTATTTTTCACTATGTTTTCTACACTAAAAAATAAAGAATTATAGAAATTCATCAACTAAAAATTGGCTTCAGTAACTTTAGATCTGTCTAGAAATTGTTATCTGGTAAAGGTTTAAGTTTACTCACAAGTTCATCCATTGAGGGTGGCTGTATAAAGATAAATCGTGCATTCAGATCTGTCTTTTTAATACTTTTGACACCGTTTATCTCAACGTCCAACACACAGATCTTACCCGTTGATTGCACTTGCTCCACTGCCATCTTACTGCAATAAATTTGTAAGAACAGTAGATTGATGGATCAGCTATGTCAATCAAAAAATCAGTTGACCAATCATATATCCATTGACAATTTTCTTTAGGTAGCCAACCAACAATTTGCTTTTCTTTTTATGGTCCTGACTTTAAATTATGCAAAAAAAGATTGTTTGGTATCTCAGTCAAATTACCTTGTCAGAGGTCAGTGGTTGTGGCCAGGGAACTGTCAACTCCACCATGGCAACAAGAAGTCCTTCTTACTCCGCCTCAGACTCATATTCCAAAAATATTACTAGACTTAATTACAACCCAGATATTAACCCATTCCCACACAGTGATTTTTTTGGTGCTCCTCAATAAAATCAATTGGGAAAACATTGTGTAAGTGAAGAAATTGCTTGTAACAAGCAATTTCTTCATTTTACACTATGTTTTCTACCCAGAAAGTTGAAAAAATCTAGAAACCATAACCATTTCTTAAACCATAAATTGTTGCCTGCAGCTCCTTTCAATTTGAAAGCTGCCGTCATAGCCCAGTCGGTAGCTAATCAGACTTCAAATCATCAATCAATGAATGTCAATGGAATCCTGGTATTTCTCACACCAGTACTACCATTACATCCCTTCCTAGCCTCCAGCTGCTATCCGACATAGGTCTACGATTATAGACCCATTGGTGAGAGACAAATAGTCGGAAAGGATGAGTGCCGCGGTCGGGGATCGAACCCAGAACCTCTAGATTGACAGTCCCACGCGCTACCAACTGCGCTATGACACAGACTGCAATTTAAGTTCATGAAATTCAAAAATTCTTTGTCTTTGGGGGTAGATTACATTGAAGAAATTGCTTAAGACAAACAGTTTCTTCTATGTCCACAATGCTTTCAAAGCTTTTCCTAAATGGGCCTAAAAAGGAGGGATAGTGAGTGAATGGGTTAACCCATTCCCACACAATGACGCTTTTGGACGCCCCACAAGAAGAGCAATATAGAAAACATTGTGTAAAATGAAGAAATTGCTTGTTTTCTATTCAGACAAGATGTGTTTGTGAAACACTATGCCCCCGAAACGGGCATTCTTTAGAAACTGGTAAAGGGTTAAAATTTTGACCTTGACCTTGATGAAATGACCTTCCCCAGTTGCACCTTGTTGAGACCAATCTACAAACCAAATATTAGCATTGTAACTTAATCAGGGTTGAAGTTAGAGGAAAATGTTTAGTTGGCAGGTTAAATTTTGCAGACAGACGGACAGACAGACAGACGGACACCGGTAAAACAATATGCCCCCGATCTTACCGATGCGAATTAAAAAAGTCTAAATTTCATGTACTTTAAAATGTTGTCTGCAACTCCTTTCAATTTGGACCAGTCTAAAATTTTCTTGAGTGGGAATTGGTTAAAGAGGACATTTCTAAAGAATTGCTGATGACTACCAACAGACGACTTCAAATGAACACAGGGTGCTCATAAAAGCACACCTTGAGCATGTTGTGCTCAGGTGAGCTAAAAACATGTTCATGGTAGGCAATAAAAAAATCAGTGTTTAACTCATTAGCACACAATGAAGCTTTTTGATGCCCCTCAAGAAAAAAGTTCATGAAAAGAACATGGAAAATGCAGAGAATGCTTGTCACAAGCAATTTCCACATTTTCCACTTTGTTTTCTAGCCATTATGACAGAGATATTTGATCGTTGATGTCAGACAAAAAATGGCTATGAAAATATACAGTAAACTCAGGTTATAGCTCAAGGGACCGTGTCAACCATATTCACCTTATAGGTCATAAATGATTTCAACGTATGTAACACTTCCAACAATTTCACAGGTGGGCAGACATATAGCTGTTCTGACAATCATGCAGTGTGTGTCACGGACTATCTATAGAAACTTTGAGTCTTATCACTAGCTACAGAATGCATGGTTAAGACTCGGATCAGACAGTGCATCTGTACTGGCTGATCCGAGTCTTTACTTGGTACGCATTTATTATTTTTGGAAATGTGATGCACTGGCCATCATTGGCTACTAACCAATTTCATATCCAAAATCTGTGTTTAAGCCATTTCCACACAATGCCGCTTTCAGACGCCCAAAGAAACAAAGCTTTGGAAAATATTGTGGAAAATGAAGAAATTGCTTGTTACTATCTAAAAAGATGGAAACAAATAAATTGAGTCAACTTGGAATTCTTGTCAGCCACTTCTTTTGATTTGGACCAGTCTTAAATTTTGTTGTGCTGTATAAATTATCTTACTGAGTTGCTGAAAAATCAAAGGGCTAAAAGCACTGATAGAACTTGTTTTTCAAAAATCATTATTTCTTTTAGAAATCAATTTCATAAACAACTCTGGCAGATAAATTACAAGCAGGAGGTGTAGACCAAGATCAGACTGCACTTATGTGCAGGCTGATCTTGGTCTACACCTCTTGCCAAAACCGGAATATTCCGGGTTCAGCATGACAAGGGTTAAATTTTGTTGTGTGGGAATGGGTTAAATCTTAAGCATACTCATGATAAAATCTGTTTTTGTTGAAAATGGTGTCCCTTGAAAAATGATTTTTTTTAATACAGTACTTAGTCAGACATTAAAATTTACACAAATAAACTTGAAGTTTGATCTCTATTTTTCCTTGTTAAGCATATTCATACTAACTTCAAAATGAAATCAATCTTACCTTGTACCGTAACGATTTCCTGAGAATTCTGCATGTTCTAAAAAACCTCCTTCATCTACTAGCTTCTTAAATTCATCCCTTGTTACGAAGTGGTAGTCTGTCATATATAACAAAGATTAAGTTGTCTAATTTTTTGGACTATTCCAAATTGATTTTTTAAACTTAACTTTTGTTCATCATTACTAATATGATTTACAAATCAACCCTTTACGAAAAATTATAGATTCATCCAAATTCAATAAGGTTGCATATGACAATTAAGTGATGAAGACAATATTTTTTGTTTTCATGGAGGTATGAACCAAAAAAACTAATCACACTATGAATACACGAAAACAAAAAATATTCTCTTCGTTTCTTATAATTTAAAAGCATCGAGGGAAAAGCAAAAATTTTGATACCTTTTTGTATGGGACTATTATGTGCAGAAGCATACAAATTGCTGCGTGCTAAAAATTTTGTTCGTGGAGTTAGGAATAATTTGTTTGGACCAATCAGAATTTGTTTGGACCAATCAGAACACCCTGTTTGATTGACAAAAATAATAATTAAATTATTTTATTAAAGCGGATAAAAAATTGAAAATAGCCATCAAATAGGGTAGAAACCATTGTGGTAAAAGAAGAAAATGCTTGTGACAAACAATATCTTCTTTTTCAACATGCCTTGGAGTATCAAAAGCACATAAAAAAAGCAGGGCAAGGGAATTGGTTAAGAACACAACTTGGCAAAACCTGGAACAAACACTTTCCAATATAACTAGAATGATTGCACAAGGAAAATTTGTCTTCATCCAACCAACAAATTGCCTTCAATTGTAACCTTGACCTTGGGCCAAGCTTCAAATTGTTTCAAATTGTATATCTACTCATGATAGAGAAGAAATGTGCCGGGTTCAGTGATCCGTTAAGGTTTTGAAACTAATTTTTGTGGTCTTACAAATAACATAAAAGCTAGGAGCATACTGAATTTTGGTGGAATAACAGTGCAAAATCACAGCTTTAGCTTGTCACTGCAAGTGATAGTGGAATCATTCAGCATTCATAATTACAAATTATAGAAGTTATGGTCAGGATAATTTCAGATTGACAGATGGATACATGCACTTACACAGATATGTCATTATAACAACTGTGTCTTGTTCACCACAAGTGAATTTGAACAGGATGAATTAACCCATTCCCACAGGACAAAATTTTAGACTGGTCAAAATTGAAAGTAGTTACAGACGACAATTTACAGTTTATGAAATTTTAGATTTTTTCACTTCCAGGGTAGAAAACGTTGTGTAAAATTAAGCAATTGCTTGTTTCACAATGTTTTCCCTGTTTTCTTATAGGGCATTGAAAAGCGTCATTAAGTGGGAATTGGTTAAACCACTGGGATAGCCCTTTACCTAAAGATTATACACAAAACCTAAGCTAAAGAATGTTTTGAAAAATATTGTTGTTCCATGTTTACCATTTTTCACTCAATTTACTCATATTGACTCTTCCACAACCATTTTACCCATTCCCATGCAAACCATTTTAGACGCCCCTATAGAAAAACATTGTATAAATTAAGAAAATGATTGGAATAAGCAATTTTTTTCATATTACACCACATTTTCTTCCTAAAAAAATTGAAAAATCTAAAATTTCACAAACTTGAAAATGTTGTCTGCAACTCTTTCAATTAGGACAAGTCTAAAATCTTGCCGTCTGATAATTAGTTTAGGGTTTTCAAATCTAATTTATAATTAGAGCAGTGAGGTGTCAAGAAGTATTAAACTTACCTTTCCCGTTAGTTTCCCCAGGTCTTGGGTTTCTTGTGGTATCTAAAAGACAACACAAACTAGAATTATCCCAAAGTGGACATATACCCCCGCAAGCATTTTCTCATTCAAGTAGCACATTAAATCTTGACCTTTGTGACCCAAAATATTAGAGCACTTCCTTAGATCACTGGCAACAATTGTATGAAGTTTCATGGTTGTAGGTTTATTTGTTCTAGAGTAAGAGCGCGGAAACAAATAACAAGTTGTCTACAGATGGACAGAAGGACAAACAGACATGCTGAGCCATGAAACCAATATATCCCCCTCTACTTCATGTGTGAGATAAATGTAATAATCATTTTTACTTACAGGAACTGATTACAGAATTTTTCTATCATTGTCCAGCTGAATAGAATTTAACCCTTGTAATGCTGAATAAAATTATTTTCAAACTTGCATTAAAACCAAAGGGCTGAAAGCACTGGAAGCAACAACAGTTGGTCAATACTTCCTTTGCAAATTAATCTGATAAAAAAACTTAGGTTTGATTAGAACAAAAAGGTGGTATTGGCCAAGATCAGACTGCACATATTTGAAAGGTTATCTTTGTCTTTATCTCCTGCAAATACTGGATTATTTTAGGTTCAGCATGACAAGGGTTAAAACTAACAAATTTACAATGAAATATCAACATAGATAAGTTTTAAATGTAACAACAATCACTTTCTTCTGGTTGTCATGAACAAGCTTCTAAAGCCATATAGGAAAAGCATATCATTGTCCATGCCATCTGTCAATGACAAATAGTCTGGGACCAAATGGATTTGAACAAACTTTTTAGAAGTCTACTAGGTACTGCTACATGCAAATATCTAAGCTCTGGGTTTTGTGGTTCACCAGGAGAAGGTTTTTTACCATTTCTATATATATTCTATGTAAAATTAAATCCCTTGGGCGGGGCCAATTTGACCCCAGGGGTCATAGTTTGAGCAAACTTGTCCAAGTTTTTTTAGAAAATGCTATATTTTATAAAAAATAAAATATCAAAGCTCCAGGTATTTTGTTATGGAGAAGATGACTTTTGAAATTTTGCTATATAAATTCCCTTGCACCAGCCAATCTAACCCTGAGAGTCATGATTTGAGCAATTTTTGAAGAGGTCCTCTAGATGATGCTACACACCAAATATTAAAGCTCTGGGACCTGAAGTTTCAGACAAGAAGATTTTGAAATTTGCAAATTTTGAACTCCTTTTGGGACCTCACAGCTAAACTGTGCATTGGACCAGAACGATATCAGCAATTTGGTAAAAGGCCACAATAGGGATATTCATTTTTTTAATAAATATTCAAAAATTGGACCAGCCCTTTAAGAGGAGATGTTGTTTGAAGTAAAAGTTGACAGCAAAAGATTGATGACGGACATCCATTGAATCGATCAAAATAAAGGTCACACAAGCACTACATGCTCAGGTGATCTAAAAATCAATAGACCAATTAATTTCATTAAGACCTGAAGTGAACTTCAAACTCCAACATCAGTTGATATTCATGTGAAGCTTTTTTGATTTGTTGTATCTACAGCTTTACAAACAGCAGTTACGATGTTTCAGTTGCCAACCTACCATTCTACGTTTTCGTTACATGATACCAGCCATAAGTTTTGCAAAATAATGCAGTTAAATACAGGAGTGGAACTTCCTATTGGAGCACAGTGGTTGTGTCTGTTGCTCTGTTAACCCTTTCCTGTACAAACCCGGGTTTTTTTGTTGTACGGATTTTATACTTGAGAAAATAATGTGAAAAAAGAAGAAATTGCTTGTGACAAGCAATTTCTCAATTTCCCACAGTATTTTTTACTACATAGAATGGTTTTATTTCAAATTGCATCTAAATTTCATTGTCGCCTGCAACCTCTTTCAAATTGGACCAGTCTAAAATTGAATCAAGATGTGTTTGTTGAACACCATGCCCCCGAAACAGGAATTCTTTAGAAACATTTTTTTTTAATTTTTTTCTTTGTTTTAGGGAAAAGGGTTAAAATTTGACCTTGACCTTGATGAAATGACCTTCCCCAGTTGCGTCTTGTTGAGACCTATCTACATACCAAATATTATCATTGTAACTTAATTAGGGATGAAGTTATAGGAAAATGTTTAGTTGGCAGGTTAAGTTTTTGAGTAACGTTTTAGGGAAAAGGGTTAAAATTTTGACCTTGACCTTGATGAAATGACCTTCCTCAGTTGCGGCTTGTTGAGACCTATCTACATACCAAATATTAGCATTGTAACTTAATCAGGGTTGAAGTTATAGAAAAATGTTTAGTTGGCAGGTTAAGTTTTGCAGACAGACAAACAGACAGGTGGACGGACAGACAGACACCGGTAAAACATTATGCCCATGATCTATCAATGCAGGAGCATAAAAGACAGGACTTTATCCCCTTTATTATTTTGAGCAACAATCCTCAAGGCCCCTTTTCCCATGTTTCATGACGGATCCACTCCATTTCCAAATCAATTCACCTTATGACCCAACAATCATTCTGTGAAATTTACATCAGAATCTGACAATAATTGTGGTCTCATACAGTCTAGTTTGCAACAATCTGAGTGAAAACATTAGTAAATATGTACTTACGAGATACACTAAATTCAAAACAGCCCGGATATTCAGCAAACAGCTTTTTTAACAGAGTACTTTTACCTCCCCCTGATGGACCACTTACAACTATTGGTCGAATTTTGGCCATATCTGTTTTAATAGAAATATTACAAGTAACTTTTAGTGTTTAGAAATTGTGTCAAACTTTGGGATTTCAAAATTTACATATCAATTGCCAGTGCTAATATTTTCTAGCTGTGATGCTACAATTCTTTTCAGTTTCGAAAACATTTTCTTTTTTCTTTGGAGGCGTCAGAAAGTGGGATCGTATGGAAACAAGTGAACCCTTGTCATGATGAAAGAAAAGCATTCTCATAGATGCAATTAAATCAAAGGCCTTAAAGTCCTAAAATTAATTCTACACTAGAAATGTGTTACACACGGATGTCAACCCCCCCCCCATTAAACAGAACTTAATGCATGACACTTGTACTGATCAAGGGTATATGGGTGCACATCACAACTCATTACAAGAGGGCAAGATTTTGAGACTGGTCAAAATTGAAAGAAGTTGCACACAAATTTCATGTTAATAAAATTTTGAAAATCTTTGTGTTTAAGGTTAGAAAACATTGTGGATGTTGAAGAAAATGCTTGTTACAAGCAATTTCTTCATTTTTTAAAATGTTTTCCAATGTATTATTCTTCAGGTGTGTCAAAAAGCGTCACTGTGTGGGAATGGGTTAAGGATTTCCCACCTAGCTGAAAGAGTCCATTAGGGACAGAATCCACCAGACAAACAACTAGGGGCTCATCAAATGAGAAGAGGGCAGCCCACAATGTGACACATCGACTGCCTCAATGGCCGAGTGGTATAAGTGCTTGACTCGTGATCAGAAGATCAGGGGTTCGAGCCCCAACGTCACAGGGGTGTGTTCACAGGCAAGACACTTAATAGCCAGCCCCAGTCTACTCTACCCAGCTGTAGAAGTGGGTAGCATTGGGATTCAGCCACTGCCTCTTTTTCAGGGATGTGAAAACATCTAGATTTTGAGTGTATCACTTGCCAGTAATACCCGAAAGGGGAGTTAGGCAGTATAAAAAGATAGATAGATAGTTCCGAATGGGCTATGATCTACTGGGACTCTGTGCACTTGAAGTCTACCTCTCTTTCCAGTGATGTGAAAGAAACATAGATGATTGGGATTCACAGCTTGCTGGCCTACCCAGGATTGGCTCTGGCTAGAAAAAAGTTGTCGCCATCACTTTCGCCAAATTAAAAAAGTTGGGGCCAAATGGAAAAAGTTGGGGCCAAATTGAGAAGGAGTTGGTGCCAAAGTTGAACATTTCATAACTGTTAATTTATTTTTTTAACTTATATGTTGTAAAATAAACAGTATACATATTAAAGAGGTTGTAAACATTGTAATTCATTCGTAACTTAGTTTTGAATGAATGTACCTAAGTCATACACCTACAATGAGTTGACTCATCTTCAATCAGTGCTTTCAGTACTTTGATTAGAAATTCGAGACTTTCATGAGAAAAATAGAGAGAAGGAAATAGCAATAAGCCTTATATAATATGCCTGAATTGATGATAGAATAACGTAGACATCTCTTAAAAAAAAAAAAAACGGTTTAAGGATGAACATTCTTTGGTACGAATGAACAAAAAAGAAATGGTTCGTCTGCTTTAAGGACAGTAGAACTCTTGAAACTTCTGACAAATTTTGACAAACTACTACTGTTACTATCAACAGCTCATCAGAATATCCTTCTTATAACCCATGAATGCTGATTCAGTGTTTAAGCAAGGATTCACGGTAGCTGTGCCGAGATTAGAAACTGACTGAAACTGTCAGCAGATATATACAAAAATATGCATGAATACATCAAATGTATTCATCAAGAAAAGGCAAATGGTGGCCAGTTTGATTAAATTGTTGAAGAGAGCCAATGTGTGTGTGATAAATGTATTCAATTGTAGCCATCATCTTAGGTCATCCCTAAAACTAAGTCACGCCCTCAACACAAAATCAATACGACCCGCCAACCAATGAGCGCATTTCATTAATCTGATTTGCTGTCAATCAGAAGTGTAAGTAAATTTGGCAATGTGTCGGTCTTGTGTCAGACTTGTTGACATAATTACAAGCCTTTGAACAATTATACATACTTAGCCCTCGGCCTTGATTTCCGGAGATTAGACAAAGTAAGAGTATGTATAAAAAGAAATGTCTTTTTTTTTTTTGACACCACAAACTTTCACCAAATGAAAACTTGTGCCAGAATTTTATTTTTGTTGCATTTGGCAACAACGGCGATCGGCAGTGCGAACCCTGCTATGCACACTTTACAAGGGGAACAACTGTACTGAATTATTTTGAAATCAATTAATAAATGTAGAAATAGAAAAATTGGATACACAAATCCACCCATGCAAGCACTCACATGAAGACTGAGGTATCTAAATATGCCATTCACAATTACATGGCGTGGCATAAAAATTAAATGGCTCGTCATGGTCTGGAGGAAGTATATCATTTTATGTCATCTCGATGGTTCAAGCTTAACAGATATAACTTCAAATGAACATATGGGCAGTTACAACTGTTTCACGCTGACCCATTGATCTGTCAGGTAAGTATAGGGAAACTACGGTTCATATCAAAACCAGATCAAGGTGACCTATAATTGGACAATAGTATTTGAATTCAAAATCAATGATGTTTTCAAAAAAAACTGACGAACTGAAGAGAACCGATGGAGAAATATTCGTGAAGATGTTACGTTAACGCGAAAACCAATGACCTAGTCGATTTCACATTTTCTCCGCTTGAATGCTGCACTTAAAATAGTCCTTAAAGCTCAATATATTCAAGGCAATTTGATTAAATTTAACCTGATAAAAATCTCGAATTCCTGAAAACAAAACGGAATATTGACTTTTGATTCATCGGCCGGTAGAACGATACGTTTTGACAAGTTTCGTGAAACAAATATATTGGCCTATCGCTTTTCTTAATCGAACAAATGTTTTCTTCCCCCCCCCCCCCCCCACGCCTACCCGCAATATAAATTGATAATTATCTTTAAGTATTGATAATCAAACAAACGAAAAATGCACAAAAACAATTTCGTAGGAAATCTTAACAAAAAATTATTTGAGTTAGGCTGTATATCACCAAAACAGTATCCGGACGTGAAAAATTCCTACTGACGAGTTATCCCCCTTTTCTCTCTATCCCTCTCTCTTACGCTCTCCAGTATCTGTCAGCCCGATTAGCTCAGTTGGTAGAGCACTTGACTTCAAACCTCAAGATCACGGATTCGAGCCCTGGGCTGACCATATCAACTAACAAACTAATTGTCTGTCGGATGAGACGTTAAACCGAGGCCCCGTGTGACGGTGCTATCCACCGAGCACGTTAAAGAACCAGGCGGAGCTCTCAGCAGTTTCGTCCTGTATCCTTGCACTATCCCCCGTAACAACTAACCGTCTTCTGGGGGCGTCGCTCATATTGGCACTGTGGTACGGTAGTGACGATAAATAAACCGAAATACACACACATGGTGCAAAACCGGTAAATATTTTGAATTAGAGTTTTATGTCCATAACAAATGTTGTCTATATGTTTGCAGGTAGACTATTCTAGATTTCAAAGACATCAAGCGAAATGTCATAACCCATTCCAACTCAAAAGAATTTCAGACTGGTCTAAATTGAAAGAAGCTGCAGACGACAATTTCAAATTGATCGAATTTAAATTGTTTTCGGCTTTTTGGCTATAGAAAACATGGTGGATGATGAAGAAATTACGTTATACAAGCAATGTCTTCATTTTCCACAATGTTTTCTAAAGACTTGTACAGCAACCTGATATTGCAGCATTCAAAAGGAGTCTTGATTCTTTTCAGATAGTGAGCCGTCCCTGAATGACCAAAATATGTTTTATCAGCTCTTTTAATCTAACACTCACAATACTTTTAAAATTTTGCACCCTAACAAATGTCTAACAGTTTTTATTCCAGCACAGACGCGCACCTGCCAGTAATACCCGAAAGGGGAGTTGGGCAGTATATATAGATAGATAGATAGACTTTTTTCTTGAGAAGTGTAAAAAAGAGGGGTTATGTGGGAGGGTTGAGGTGTTTTCAGGGTGTATAAAATATAGACATACTACTGGTACGGTGCCTCAAATGTCTTATCAAGTGAAAGTGATCCACGTGATCGGAATCAAAGTACTGAAAGTACTGTAAGCTATCAAAGCTTTGTAAAGTGATCTTCTTTGCTAATAAACAAACGAGGTTAAAGTAACCATATAGTTAACCAATTACAACATCACAAAATCTTAGACTGGTTCAAATTTAAAGAAGTTGCATACGATGATTTTAAGGTGGTTGATGTAAGAAAATCTTTCTCTTGATGGGTAGAAAACAATGTGGACAATGAAGAAATTACTTGTAACTGGCAAATTGTTCATTGTCCACATTTTTTTTCTAAAGCATATTTCTTGAGATGCTTAAAAAGTGTAATTGAGTGGGAATGGGTTAAACAGCATGCTTCTGAAAGAGTTTGCAATATTCCTTAGATACATAAGAACTACTTCTTATGGCGTAGGCATTCAATGAATTCAGTGGTTAAGCCTCCAGTGGCAGTTTACAATTCGTTTAGCTTTGAGAAGACCTCAAATTTTGTCTGTTAACTTAAAGGGAGGTATCGATGTTTCTGAAACCTAGATAAGAAAAAATTACCAAGTGCCGAAAAATAGACTCAAACGAATATTTAATACTTTAAGTTAGGTAAGGTATTGTCTTGATGGTAATCTAATAGACCTAAAGTGGCTTTTTGTGGTTATATTGGAAAGGTTCAGCGGAATTCCAGGTTATTTTCAGATATCACGGAATTCGGCTGTCGACATCGAATGACCTCATTTGCATATGACCCAAAGTCAAATGAAGGTAACAAATTTACTAGCGAAACAGCCAATGTCCTAGATCAACCCACATCAAAGGCTAAGCGCAAAACTACGGTAAGTGTTTATATTCATAATAACGATTACGACAGTTTTGGACTGATCTTTAAAGACCGGCTAGCGAACATAACTCCTGATGACGTAACGATGACACTGGTTTAATGTAATTTAAACTAAATGCATAATCGCGCCACGTAAATGCCATATAATCTTCGCAACTGTCTCGGATTAATCTAAAAAAAGATTAATAGCCTACGTAAGCTATTAGGGAAATACCCTGTTTTTTCTGATAAGCGACCTCAGATTTTTGCAAAACTACTTCACGGCGTATTGTATTCAAATAGTATATGAGAGGAAATAAAAAATATAAAAATCTGTGACATGAAAAAAACATCGATACCTACCTTTAAGCTATCAAAGCTGACGCTTTGCTAACTAATAAAAACTCACAACCCTCAACTTCTCTAAGATAACGAATTCGCGTCCAAAACCACTCACTAAGAAACACAGAACCCCCTTTTTATGGCACACGAAATGGGTCAAAACTCCACTTTATGTAGTTCACGCTAAAATAAACGCGTGCACGCGTAAATAATGCAGATGCATTCACAAATTTACGCGTGCGCGCATAATTACTGAGCGTTCATGGGTATAAAATGTGCGCGTACGCCTAAATTACAAGTGTACGCATATTATGAAGGTGTTTACTTTTTACGCGTGAACGCTCATTTTATATAAGCGCGCACGCTCAAAACGTGTTCACCCATAATATTTACGCTTGCTAATACTCTTTGTGTCAGACGACTTAAAGGGAACCTTAACCAAAACGGTACACCGTACCTTTCAGGTAGCTTGTAAAACGTTTTTTATCCTCATATACATGGAAAAACAAACCAACAAACGATTTTTCTGTGATGCCACATAGGGTTTTGAATTGTGTTGCTCTGTGGACTCGTAATTGCTTAGCATTACCATTTTTTTTATTCGTTCGTGATAGCAAAGATTTTTAAATGTAATACTTATTTAACATTTATATTAGCAAAGCTGTAAAATGGGAGATAAAAATGATTTAGAGATTTATTGAAGAAAAGATAACAAGTTTATGGCAAGCAATCTCTTATTTTCTTATGTTTTTTTTTTCAAAGATTTTTCTGAAATATGAGCTCCGGGGTTTTATCCCCCCCGTCGCGGCAAATATCCTTTCCGATATTTGTCTCCCACCAAGGGGTAGATAATTGTAAACCTTTTTTGGATTAGCTGCCCGAGGCTCGGAAAGGCTGCAGTGGTAGTACTGGTGTGAGAAATACCAGGAATGCACGATTAGGTGCTCCAGCGGCCGCCATATGACTGAAATACTGTAATATGTGGCGTTAAACCCAAGTCAACCTATCAGGCAAACAATCGTACGAAAATGAGAAGCCACGAAAACTCCAATAGACATTGAAGATATTATTTAAAAATTATTTCTATTTATTTATTGTTTTTATTTCCAAATTCCCCAAATTATCACAGCAAAATCCCGTAAGGACCGTCTTAAGCATGCGAAAAGTGTCGGTCTTAGATAGACTACGTGAACTGCACAGACTGATCTAGTGACACAAATTGAACTGGCTCTAAACGCATGTCATTCTACCTTGTATCTGTTTCTTTAGGAGGTCTATATCTAATTGACCTCTGCTAGATCTGATCTATTTTTTTTAAATATCTATTTCCCGAAATTCCCAGGACGTCTGTTATCACCTGATGGTCACTTTAATGCAAAAAAATGTAGACCCAGATCAGATACGCAGCCCTTTGTACTCATTAATCTGTAAAGTTCAACTTCTGTCGATCATTGATGGTTCGCCGTTTCCACCGACTGAGTTCCGACGAGGAGTTTCACTTCTAGATATACCCTTTCCTGTTTTAAGAAATTTTGTACTGGTCCAATTTGAAAGAGGTTGCAAACGACAATGAAAAACGCATGCAATTTGAAATCTGACCAGCCTATGTGGTAGAAAATATTGTGGGAAAAGGAGAAATTGCTTGTTACAAGAAATTTCTCCTTTTCCCACAATGTTTTCTCAAGTATAAAATCGCAGTGTTGTTAAACCCCGGGTTTGTCCAGGAAAGGGTTAACAGGTGTTATGTTGCCAAATTAATGGCCAGTACCTTGAAACAAACAAGTGAAAATGTTTTGCTGGTGACCTTATCGTCGTAAATACAGCTATAGTTACGACATTTACCTCGCCAAACCAACAAAACTGCTTCACATAAATGCTGGTCAATGTTGGAACTCAAAGTTCACTTCCGGTCCAAATGAATGATTTGATTGGTCGAATGCATCTTCGATTGGTATGCGCGACCCGTTAATTGACACACTCAATCAAAAAATGATTTCACCAATCAAATTAGTTATGTTGACCGGAAGAATCATGACATTTATGTCAAGCTTTTATTGTTGGTTAAACAAATTGAACGCCTTATCTTCAGGTTAGCTGTAGTAACAACGTTTAGGTCACAAACCAACGATTTACATTCTTTGTGTTCCAAGTGTTATAGCAGGCAAACTAAAGTTGCAGTGCACGAGTCTTTGAAATTGAAATATAAGTTCCATATAAGATAGTAAATTAGAAATTGATTGATACATGAAATATCCCTTCTCTCAAAATATGTATTCCTTAATAGAGGCATTTAAAAGCCAGAAAGTGGGATAATGGGTTAAATAGCAAGATCACTCGACACTAACTTAAACCTTGTCATGCTGATTCCGGAATATTCCTGTTTTGGCAGGAGGTAAAGACAAAGATCAGCCTGCACGTAAGTGCAGTCTGATCCTTGTCCATGTCTCCTGTATGTCTCCTTTAATTCAGAATTGTTTGAGTAGTCAATTTTTAAATGAAATAATGACCCTCTTTATGGCCTTCAAGTGCTCTCAGTCCTTTGATTTTAACCTATTCCAACACAGTGGAATTTTAGACCGGTCCAAATTGAAAGGAGCTGCAGACGACAATTTCAAGTTGGTGGAATTTCAAATTTTTTCATCTTTTCAGATAGAAAACATAGTGGATGATGAAGAAATTGCTTGATCAAAGCAATTTCTTCATTTTCCACAATGTTTTCCAAAGCTTTTTTGTTGAGGGGCGTAAAAAGGAAGGATCGAGTGGGAATGGGTTAAAGCAAATCTGCATAGGATTTTAATTCAGCATGACAAGAGTTAAGAAAAAAAATCAGAAATTAAAATTTAATGCTAGCTCTATCTTGAATTAACATTTCATCATACCTCAACAGAAAAATATCCAAGACTGTTATTGTAATAAGTTGTTTCCTATAAGACTAATTAGCAAGATAAGCCCATAATTATCACTGTACTGGATTTGCTCTTTGGTCGATAGAAAATTACAAGTCGTGACAAAAGTCTTTCTCTTTTGAGAAAATAACTGTTACCAAACACGCAAAAAAGAAACCTAACTGCTTTTTAGATTTGTGTGTCCCGTACTCGTGATGCAAGATGCCGGCTTAGAGTTTTAGAAGTCCCAAATATGACGGATCGCGCTGTCATAAAAAAAGATAGACCAATCATATCATTCATTTAGACCGGATGTGAACTTTGAACTTCGATATTGGTCGACATGTATGTGAAGTCTTTTTGTTTGATTTGGCGACTTAAAGGTCGTAACCACAACCTGAATAAGATATGGTTACGACGTTTTGGTCGCTAACCAACCACTTGAATTTTGTGGTACATGTAATTGGCAATTTTCTCTGCAAAATGACGTCGTTTGATTTCTTATTCAAAATCCCTGTTGGAGCCGCCGTCATAGCGCAGTTGGTAGCGCATACGACTCCCGATCTTCATCATAGGATGTCATGGGTTCGATCCCCGACGGCGGCACTTATCCTTTCCGACATTCGTCTCTCATCAATAGATAATCGTAACTCTAAGTTTGATAGCAGCTGGAGGCTAGGAGAGAATGTAGTGGAAGTACTGGTGTGAGAAATATGCTACAAGGAATCTATTGTTAGGTGCTCGAGCCGCCGCGATATGACTGAAATATTGTTTTAAAGTGGCGTTAAACACCATTCAATCAACCAATAATTGAACTTCCTGTTGGAGTCAGTTGGCGTGTCAAGCGATCCGTCAATTCACAGATCTTCGGTTTTAACCCATTCCAACACAAGAAAATTTTAGACTTGTCCAAATTGAAAGAAATTGCAGACGACAATTTCAAGTTGATTGAATTTTAATTCTTTTCGTCTTTCGTCTTTTGTTACAAGCAATTTCTTCATTGTCCACAATGTTTTCCAAAGCTTTTTCCTTGTGGGGCGTTAGAAGGAGGGATTGAGTTTGAATGGGTTAAATGGCCCCACAGTAGGCGCGAGCAGGCTAAAGAGGGACTCGGTACTTTCATACCGGAAGGGACACAATCGACTTCTCCTACTCCCTTCTTTCTTTACAGGAAGGGTATCGCCGGTCGTCAATTAGTGTTGTTTGAAAGAGGCACGTCACGCATGCTCTGCATTTTATTCCCAGAAATTATCCCCCTTGTGTCTCGAAAACTGACGTCGATCAGCAAAAAGATAGTTAATGGCTTGAGTATATATGTTGTGCCCAATCTTGAGAATATGCCCATTCTTAAGAACGGGCAGACACATTTTGCCCATTCTTAAGAATGGCTGTCCATTCTTAAGAATGGGCAATGCGGTTTGTATCTAGTTATCGGAAGCGATTTTTCGATCAATATTGACCAATATATTAATGAATCGACCAACCAGTCGTCAATCAATTAATAGATTAGCCAATCAATAAATAAATGGTATATTTAACCGTGCGGGTTGACATATACAAAGCGAAGAGCTTTCACTTCTTCAGAACACAATTTTGTCGCACTTCTCTACCACATTCGGAGCAGCTCGCACCCCGAGATAAATAAACAGGTTTAATTTTTAACTTTTACAAACTGGAATCTAAATACTTTAAATAGTCAGGATTTATCACCTTGTGATAGATAACGCAATGTACTCATAATCCGTCATGTCGTACCTGAACTATTTCGTACCTTTTATGTTGGGTGGACGTATTGTATACCTATCGCTTGATTTTTACTCGTTGTTTTATACTTTAACCCTTTCATTTTGTGTACAATCCCAGTTTTTTACGTTCCTGTGATTTTATACCTGACAAAACAATGAGGGAAAAGAAGAAATTGTAACAAGCCATTTCTCCTTTTTCTACAATAATTTTTACCTTGTAGGATGATTCCTTTTAAATTGCACCCTCTTTTAAATGTCATCTGAAACTTCTTAGGATTTGGAAAATTCTAAAATTTTGAAAAAAAAAAAAAAAAAAAAACAAACAGGAAAGTGTTTAGGGCTCTTATGCAAGGAATGGTTATGGGCTTAATTCTAGAACGGTTGCCTTTTACTTTTTAATGTAGTGACATTATCCTATTGCACCATATAGCGATTTGTAATAGCATTTGATTAAGCCATAGCCCGGTTGATAGGGTATAATGTCTATGTGGGTCCACCCTGGTCCAAATAAAGACCTTGGTTCTACAATTAAGGAAATTATGGAATTGTCAATTAATGCCTGGGAGGTAGAGTATAAAATGTGTGTGTAGGTCCACCCGAGTCGAATCATGGACCCGGGTTCTGCAGTTAAGGATAAATTATGATATTGACATGATGAATGAATTTGAATAGTCTTTTGAATGGTATAGATCAGAACAGAAATGGTTTGATTTTGTATTTTGAAAGTTTTAGCTATTTGTATTAAATACAAAATGCTCAGCTTATGTTTTAATCAAATTGCTATGAAAAAGAATGATAAAAAAAAATTATATAAACCATAAAACATCATTCACCGAACCAATTGAAATTAGTTGTTTTATTTCAATATCAGGTATCACAGCTGCACCCTCCTCCCTCCTTTGGGACCCGACTAAGATAATCGCTTCCACCAAAAGGTTGACATGTTAAAGAAAAACTTTCAGATGTTAAAAACATAAAAAGAATAAGACCCATTAAAACTGCATTTCAATAAGTCACACCTTCACTTGACCAAAGATTGATTGATTGCATGGGGCTTATCGCCACTTGTAACAGTATTTCAGTCATATCGCAGCAGCTGGAGCACCTAACAATGGATTCCTGTTATTTCTCACACCGGTACTACCACTTCATCCTTACCTGGCCTCCAACTGCTATCCCACTTAGGTTTACAATTATCCTCCCATTTGTGAGAGACAAATGTCCGAAAGAATATGTGCCGCCGCCAGGGATCAAACCCATGACATCCCATTTTGAAGTTGGACCGAAGATAAATGATAACAACACATATTTATTGAACTGACTTCCCTTACATTTTATTTGAAGCCACTTTTAAAAGTATTTCAGTCATATCAAGGAGGCTTGAGCACCTCCCCCTAGATTCTCTCATAGTGCAACAACAACATCCTCTGTGCCCCCAGCTGCTCATTAGACTTAGGTTTATAATTATCTACCCAATTGTGGGAGGCAAATGTCTGAAAGGATTTTCGTCCAAGCCGGGATTGAATTCGTGACCTTGCAACTGGGAATGGCATATGCTACTAACTGTGCTATGGCCGCAGTCCCAAAAAGTTATATTGTAATAGGCAATATACATGGCAATGTGTTACAGTGTTTTCAATAGTCTTTATTTAACGCATCAAAATGTGGAGTTGAGTGGGAATAGGTTCAAGAGCACATACCAATTGAAATGCATTGTACAATCCAGTTAGCTCAGTTTGTAACACACTTTTTGCTAAATTCACAAGTTGTGAGTTCTAACCCCAGCTAAACTATAACTCTTTCTGACATTTAACAAAAGTCATTTTGACATTGTCCTTTCTGTATCTCTCTCCAATGTATAATTAAAGTAATTATGAGTAGTTCCCTAAGTAGATGAGCATTTGGTGGCCTTTATCGTTTGTCCCGGATTCACTATTGAGAAGAATGACAAGAAGCCATGGTCAGGTGACCAGTTTCTGCATAATAACTGAATAATTGTTGCAAAACTGATAGACATTAAGTGAGATACAATCAATCCAAATGAAATGGATTTAAATCTTTTCAACAAGGAATTAAAACTACATGCTTTAACCCATCATTATAGATTGTACAGTTGTGTGGAAATACAAATTTGCTCTACTTTTCTATGGGCAAGTAAGACATTTTACTTTTCCATGATTTAAACAAACTTGTCTCCTAAAAGCTGAAGACATAGATTTAGAGAAAAAGTTGTTGTTAATGAAGAAAATGCTATTTTCTTCCCTTACATCAATGTTTTACACCCTTCACTATAGAATCACCATAATTTCCCAATATATAACAAGTTTTCTTAACCCATTTCAAAGTGGCAAAATTTTAGACTGGTCTGAATTGAAAGGAGTTACAGAAGACAATATATAGTTTATGAAATTTTAGATTTTTTTTAACTTACTGGGTAGTAAATATTGTTGAAAATGAAGAAATTTCTTTTTGCAAGCAATTTCTTCACTTTCCACAATGTTTTCCAATTGTTTTTCTTTAGGGACATAAAAAAGTGTGACTGTAAGGGAACGGGTTAAGATCTGTTTTGTACAATTCCAAGATATGCCCTGGTATTTACTATTCCTTCGGCAAGTTGCATTGAAAAATGTACTTTTTCCCAAAAAGATAAGTCTGTCATGTCAGACAAATGGGCATGTGAATTCCACACTCATGAGTTTGGACCATCAAACCTTGGTGAAGAAGAACAATTTTTCAAATGGGTCTTGTATGGCTAAATGGTAAGGTCTGCAGACATGTAATCAGCAAGAAGTCAAGGATTATGGCTTTGAATCCCAGCTGCACCACTGGTCATGTGGGTTTGTCCTTGGGCAAGACATTTCAGGGCTCAAGCCTAGCACTAGTTGTATGCAATAAATAATTGAACTTTACTGTGAAAGAATATTCAGAGAGGCATTAAACCTAATTCAAACAAAACCTTTCTTAACTCTTTACAAAGTGTAAGACTTACTTTGTCAAAATTCAAAGAAGTTGAAGACAACAATGAAATTAGAGTGCAATTTGGAAAGTAACTAACCCACAGAGTAGAAACTATAGTAGGAAAAGAAGATATCACTTGTTACAGGCAATTTCTTCTTTTTCCAAAATGGTTTCTCAAGTATAAAATCTTAAGGACTTATAAAACAGGGATTGTACAGGAAAGTGTTAAATATTAAAGAATATGCCAATTAAGAACATACAAATTCTTTTCAGTCTAATAAGAATTAATACTTTCAGACTCAACAAAGATGGTCAGTAAATATGCTCTCCACACGGAGTTAATTGCTAAAAGCTAACATCTGCTGTGTTGACTTGATCACTCATACAAAGTCTATTGTTTTTAGATTCTAATTTCAAGTTCATATCACCCAATGAAATGCAATGTCATTGACATCACTGTTCATGCAAACAATCAATATCTTGTATCAATTAAAGGGGTGATCAAAAGCAATAAGTCATTTAGCTCACCTGGTCACAATATGTTCATGGTGAGTTTTTGTGATCCTTTAATGTCGGGCATAAATTCAGCAATACCACTTTAGATTTCACAATTTTTGGTGGGTTTTCCAAAACTTACAGAAATTTCTGAATGGTCATTAGGAAGATCCCTTTGGACTCTGATGACATTCTGTCCTATTTCACAGGAAAACTGTTCTTAATACCAGTTTCCTCTTTACAATGCAACAGGTGCTTAATTTTGGCTTGATCTTTCTCAAACTTGCTGGAAGTGGTTATATAGTAAAAAATCTTGGCTTAGTCTCTGTGTTTTATGCTGTAGGGGAATTCCCAATCTTTTTTTACGCTATGTGGAAGTCCCAATATCAAATATAAGAGTATATTACACCCAATATCAAGAGAAACTGTGCCATTCATACAGGTTAACAAAATGTTAGACTGATCAAAGTTAAAAGAAGTTGCTGACAACAATTTCATCATGACTTGAATTATGATAATCTTTGTCTTTTGGGTAAAAATTTTGTAGATAATGAAGAAAATGGCTTATAACAAGCAATTTCTTGATTGTCCACAATATTTATCAAAGCTTTTTAAATGACAGGTATCAAAAAGTGGAATGGTGTGGGAATGGGCTAGGTGAAAATATCCTAGCAACTCAAACCCACTATCACACAACAAATTTTAGACTGGTTCTAATTGAAAAACTTACAGTTGACATTTCAAATCGGACTAAGATTGGAAAGTAACTGCCAAATAAAGTAGTAAACATCTTGGGAAAAGGAGACATTACTTGTTACAAGCAATGTCTCCTTTCCCATCAAAGTTTTCTGTGATCATATTTCCTCAGGTTGCCAAAAAGCAAAATTGTCTGGTCATGGGTTAATTAGTCAAATTGGTAGAAAGAATCATAATGTAACAAAATAATTATTTTCCATCAAATATCAAGTAAAAAGGGGACTAAGTATCTATAACAGCTTTGAAGGTCATTTTATACTTTTATGCCCTGCATATAGGGGGCATATTGTTTTACCGTTGTCCATCTGTCTGTCATTGAATCTGTCTGTCTGCAAAACTTAATCAATAAACTTAACATTGCCAATTACTACCAGCCTATTCAAGATACATCTCCATAATATGCATCTCCTAATTTCAAGGTCAAGGTCATGTGATAAAGTCAAGGTCACATACCAAGATCAAACGCAAAACCCCCCGAAAACACTCATGTACAGCAGGACAAACACATCTTGTTTGCCTTTACAGTTTTTTAGTTTTCCTTTAAGATATCTCAAAACTGTAATAACTCTGTTTTTTTTCAAATTTTACAGTAGAGAGGAAAAACAATCTCATTTTGTCATTTCTAATTTAATAAAGGAAAAATTCTGAACATATTTTCATTAAAAGAAAATACTAAAGAAAAGAAATTGGAAAAAAGGTTTGATATAATGAGTTATGTAAATGTGTGAGTTACTATATTATCGCGCTGAAACAGCTCTATTTTCTAAAATAGAATCATTGAATTACTTTATTAACTACAGCTACTACTGTATTGCATACTAATTCTGATGAATTTTATGAAAAAAAAAATCTGTTCAATAATGAAGTAAAAACTTAATAAAGCTTATTAAATGGAGATGTCTGGATTAAAATTATATGCATTGTTGATAGGTTACTTGAAGTATGTTACTGCAGCTTGAATACCTTGCTGTAGTTACATAGTTTTGATATCCCTCAGGCAATATACAATCTAACTTCTACTAGCCTAACATCAACCTTGCCTACTAATTCTTGCAATAACAAAATACAAAATAAGTATTTCAATACAAAAAAAAATATTTTATTAGTTTGCTTTTGGGCCAATTCTAACTTTGACTGAAGGATATTTGTCATTGCGTTGACTCTGTCATGACCAAATAAAAAAGTTTGTTATAAATTTTTCCACAGAAAATATTTGATGGATTTAAAACAAATTTCACAGGGATTATCCTTGGGTTACCCTTTTTTTCTGATTCCTTATGTTAATCTGAAATGATTTTTTTTTTTTACTGGCTAGTCCAATCCTATAAAATGATTATGTATAGTGAAAAATCCATTTATCAGAACCTTTGGTCAGGTTTCAACCAAATTCCATAACAATAGGTCTTGGAAAAGCTTTCTCATATTTCTGAAAATATGGCTTTTATATATAAGAAAGATTCTTGGGTGATCCCTTATAATGCATATCCCTTATTATAACCAATAAAAAACAACGGGGTTTTTATAGGCCAGGCTTAATTCAATGATTCTGATACCAATTATGACCATAGAGAGTCATATCTCAAGTTGCAGAGACCCACGGAAATAATTCTGCTTCCTGGCTTAAAAAAGTTTCCTACCATGTATGAATTAACATGTCTAAAGTGGCAGAGTCCCAAAGGGTCACCCCATATAGAATTAGTGGATTTGGGGTGGAGTGGGAGTTAAAAAAAGCATCTCACAAAGCCCTAATGCTGTAAGAAATATCACTTGATTTTCTTTTACATTCTTTACAAACTAGCTTCTTTGGCAACTGACAAATGGAAATTTAGACAGGTAAGATTGGAAATCCTCTCCCCATGACTAGGATAGCTTATAGCTCTGATATTTGGCATAATGCATAAGATCATGGTCCTCTATGAGAATTGCTATCAACATTACTTTTATGAATTGTGAGATGGCTTAGCAAAAGAGAAGAGAAATGATAGGCCCTTAGAGATACAGAGATATTTTTGGCTGGATATAACATGAATAACTACATGTTTTCAACATAAAGAGTAGATATGCTATTTGGATGAAATTTTCAGATAGTTCAAAGGTCAAGGTCACAGTTCAAGGTAAATTTTGGCAGGCTACTCATGGCATCTCTGAATGACTTTCTTATTTATTATACCCCAAACCTATGAAGTAGAGAGGGATAAATTGGTTTCACCATATATGTCTGTCCGTCCATAGACATTTTTGTTTCTGTGCTCTAGCCCAACCAACAATTGACCTACAACCTTAATACAATACAATTGTTGCCAATGATCCAAGGAAGTGCCCTTATGTTTTGGTTCAGGTAGGTCAAAGCTCAAGGTAACAATCAAACTTTGATTGAAAACCATTTCTGTGTTCTAACTCATAGGCCATTAGACCTAAGACTATGAAGCTTTATATAAATATTGCATTTAACATCTCAATATGATTCACTACCAATTACTTTAAATTATTACTATGAAAGCAAAGGAAGCCCTATATAGTGGGGAGCCATATTTTACCTAGAATTCTTGAAAATTCTTCTCATCCCTTGCAAATTTTGTATACAGAATCAATCCATGGTAGCCTATAAAAAAGCTACCATATATTTCTTTAATGTACTTAAGCCCTTTGTTGTGTTTTCTTAGATGCTTCCAAAAATTAAAATAAAAAAATCTTTAAACATCTTTTCTCGATTAAACCATGAGATCTAGAGCTTTCAGATTTTACATGCAGAATCACCTTACGGTACTCAATCAAAAAGTTCTGATTTTTGGTCTTGGATCAACATATAAGTCCTATGTTGTGAGCTCATGTTTTACAGGAAATAGCTAGACAGGATAACTTCTCTATCCTTAACAAATGACATATGAGCTTTCAGTTTATTCATGCAGAATCATCTAAATGTTATTGTGCCTAACTCTCTCGAATTATTACTTGTAGATGAACATGAGCCTTTTGTTTTGGGTTTCTTAATTTTTTCATAGCGATTAGAAAATCTTTAAAAATCATGGCCTTAATCTTTCAAATTTTGCATGCAGAAACTTGGCCTAAAGACTTCAATGTCGAAGTTTTTGAACATAAGCTCTATATTGTCCATTCCAATCTTACATGGATTGATAAACACATTACAAGACAACAAAATTTTAGACTGGCCCAATTTGAAAGAAGTTGCAGATGATAATTTAAAATGGGTGCAATTTAGAAAATCTTCATCTTTTAGGGTAGAAAACATTGTGGCACAATTAATTTCATCATTATCCTCAACGTTTTCCAAAGCTTTTTTCTTGAGGGGCATCAAAAGGTGTAATTATGTTAGAATTGGTGAAGAATTAATTCTTTAGAAATTACATCCCCTAAAGCAGAAGTCCTAAAGAGCCTATACATTTTTTATTCAAAAGTTTTCTGCTTAAGTTCCTAAATTATATTACTGGGAGTACAATATAAACCCTGTGTTCGGGTTCCCTTGACTTCACAAACAAATTCAAAAGGGAATCTTCAAAAATTGTCTCCCTAAAACAAGTCCCAAGTCTTCAACATTTTGCATGCAAATTGTTGCCTTATGGAACCCTACTACAATTCTATAAATGATAACTTTTTTGTCAATATAGGCCAAACTAACTATCAGAGTTCAACCAAACTTCACAGAATCAGCCAAAGGTCATGCTCTTTCAACATACTTCAAAGAATTGATATCAATGAAGAACACTGGTTGCAATGCAACCGGAAGAAAAAATCCTCTCCTCCCAAATCACAAGGCCTAAGGCTTTGATATTTGGTATGTATCAATGCCTATTGACCATCTACCAAAATACTTAAAAGTATTACTGTAATCTGAAAAATAGCCCTTTCCTGTGCGATCCCTGACTTTGCAATGGAATAAAGAAAGAAATCTTTTGCCAAACCATAAGGCCTTGAGCTTTGATTGGATGGGGGGAATCTAAAATCATTGCTCTGTAAAACAGATTTAAATTTTGTTATCTTTCATTTGTTTTTGCCTGTGAGTTGTATTGGGATATATCAGTGTAACATTCAATGGGTTTAACCCATTACCACAAAATGACGCCTTCTGACGCTCAAGAGAGACAGTTGGGAAAACATGGTATGAAATGAAGATTTCTTCATTTTGCACAATGTTTTCTACCCAGTTAGTTGAAAAAAATCTAAAATTTTGTGAACTTTAAAATTTTGTCTGCAACCCCTTTCACTTTGGGCCAGGCTAAAATTTTGTTGACTGATATTGGGTTAATTATGCATCTACATAATGCAGACAACAATATGGTTGGATGCAGTTTGAAATGAAATCATTCTATGTAGTAGAAAATATTGTTGATAAAGAAGAAGTTGCTTGTTACAAGCAATTTCTTCTCTTTTCACAACCTTTTCTCAAGTATAAAATCACAGCAAGGTAAAATCCCGACATTGAACAGGTGAGATAGCAACAACATACCAATTGATTTAGTATATCATTGAAAGGATCTTGTTGTAATAGTGATTTTTGCCATTTCAATGTTAATATTACATGTACCTTTATTTTCACTTGTATGTCATGGATTGGAAGTTAACTCATTTAACTACTTTGAAGAGAACAGCTATATTGAAGTCAGTTGTTTGTTTGAATGGTAATTAATGCCACACTTTAAAGATCTCTAGTTATATCATCACTTAGTCCACCTATCCCTTTCCTGTACAATCTCATTGTAATTTTAAACTTAGAGAACATTGTGAGAACTTTTGAAAAAACAGGAAAGAATTATTAGAGTATTCACGAGTTTCCTCCATATCAGTAAATGTAGGCCTGGTCTTTGAATATCTTGCCCCAAAACATAGATACCTATGTGACAAGCAGTGCAGTCGTAGAGATTCGAACCTGCAACCCTCAAATTCTCTCAGATTTATAGCCTGCCACTACTGAGACATGCAAAACCCTTGGTTGATTGTCCAACTTAACAGGCTAGCTATGAGGGAAACTTCTTGGCTTATTTCTGCTTTTTTTTTCATTTAACCTATTCCTACACAATAACACTTTTGGATGCCCCTCAAGAAAAACAATTGGGGAAACATTGTAAAAAATGAAGAACTTGCTTGTTGCAAGCAATTTCTTCATTTTTGCATTATGTTTTCTACCCAGAAATTTTAAAAGAAATCTAAAATTTCTCAGATTTGAATTTTTTGTCTGCAACTAATTTCAATTTGGGCCAGTCTTAAATCTTGGCATCTGGTTATGGGTTAAATACGAATTTTTATTCCACATGGATTTGATACATTTGCAATTAGCTTGTAAACATAGCTTATTTTATATTCACTTGCCAACTATTTAATTACTATCTTTCTTTTTTATTTGTTTGCTATTTTCAACTGTATCTCAGTTATATCAGGGCAACTGATGCATCTAACCATGGCTTCCTGTTGTTTTCCATACCAGAACATCAACATTCAAGGAGCTACCATATAATGTCAATGAAGAGTACTTTTCATTTGGCCATTGGTGAGAGACAAATTAATCACACATGCAATGACACATGTTGAAAATGAATATAGCTTTTCTGTGGTTCAAACTCATGACCTTTGGATTCAGGATCAATTTTGGTGCAACCCTACCCTAATATGCTGGATTTTTTTTACTGTACTGTTGATGATTTCAATTTTTCATGTTGACATTCCATCCAATATCAAGGGGGGAAATTGTAATAATGACCATGTCAAGGCTGCCGCTCTACCCTTGCAGTTTGGGATAAATCTTTCTAAAACATGCTGAAAATGTTTGTATTGTCATGGGGATGATCTCCATTTACCCATTACCAGATGGCAAAATTTAAGACTGGTCAATATTGAAAGGAGTTGCAGACAACAATTTAAAGTTTATTAAATTTTAGATTTTTTATCTCTCTGGGCAGGAAACATTGTGTAAAATGAAGAAATTGCTTGTAACAAGCAATTTCTTCATTTTACACGATGTTTTTCCAGTTAGTGTCATGGGTTAAATTATCATGGTTCCATTCTGCCTATACCAGGGGAAAAGCCAACTTCCTTGTTCCTCTAAACATATCACTCTTTTTGGCTCAAGCCTGCTGAAAATGTATGATTGATGCTTATGGATCATGATTACATTCCATCCATTGTCGCTGGAAAAGGGGCTTTAGTGACTAATTCATTGGTACTGCACTATAGATCACAATTTTCAGCTCAACTGGCTAAAAGCCATGGGTTTATTTACATGGCTTGGTGTCTGTTGTGCATCCAGTAATCTCTCTGTCCGTAAGTTTTACTGTAAAAATCCTCTCACTAGAGTACTGAACTGAATTCAACCAAATTCACAGAAATGATCCTTGGGTGACATTTTATCAGATTCCTTCAAAGAATTGCGATCAGATGGAGAACATGACTTAAATGGGTGGAAAATTGTATGTTGAAAGTTTTAAAAAAACACTCAGAAACCAGCGGATAGATTTCAACCAAATTTTGCAGGACGGATCCTTGTGTGACCCTGAATCAGATTCCTTCAAACAAATTTGATCAGATGAAAATCATGTCTTTAACCCATTCCCACACAATGACACTCTCTGTCACCCCTCAAGAAAGACAATTGAGAAAACATTGTGTAAAATGAAGCAATTTGCTTGAACCAAGCTATTTCTTCAATTTGTTGGCTGCAACTCTTTTCAATTTGCACTGGTCTAAATCTTTGCAAATGGTTAAGGGTTAATGGGCAGGGCAAATTTCCAAATATGGTGAAAACTTTGAAGAAACTTTTTCTCACAAACCAGTTGATTGATTTCATTCTTATTTCACAAGGATGAGCCTTTGGTGACTTTCATCAGATTATTTGAAAGAATACTGATCGGTTTAAAAATGTGGGTTAAATGGGGGAGTCTTATTACCAAAAATGGTAGATGGTGAAAACTTTTATTTCTCAGATACAAGTCGACTTATTTCAACCAAATTTCACAGGAATTATCCTTTGGAGACCCTTTAACAGATTTCTTCAATGATTTTGATTGTATGAAAAGCATGGCTTTTTCCTGGTGGGGGGCTAATTTCCATATATGAAATATATTCTGAAAACTTTAAATCATCACAGAATCCTGTGGATGGGGATTTTTCACAAGAATGACCCTCAGAATGACTCTTTGTCAGATACCTTCATATAACCTTGGTCAGTTGAAAAACATGGGTTTTATGTCCATGGCATAGAATGGATATTTTGAAGATTTTGTAAATACCTTTTCATTTGAATGAATTTTACATACCTAGACTATTGTAAAAAAGTGAAAAATTTAAATGGTTCTGTAGAAATATTTCAAAGAATTCTTTGCCCAGATTTATTTGCCAGATATGGCAAAGATAATTCAGTTTATATTGAATTCTGTGGCCGTGGCAATATTGCTTTCGGTAGCATGTCAGACTCCTAATCAGCTAGGGTGTTCCAGGTTCAGTCCTGGGTTTGCGGCAAATGTGCTTTCCAACATTTGTGGAGGCTCGGAAAGGATGTAATTATTGTGTGCTTGTGAGAAATACTAGGAATCCATGGTTAGATATATATGAAGTATTGTGTTGTCTTAGAGGCAATGTAACTACTCATCTAATCACCCTTTTTGTCCATTATAGTAGTCCCCAAAATGGCCCCTTTATAAAGGGATGGTTACTTTAGTAGAATAGATGACATGAGATGGAAGTGATTTAGCATTACATTGTTACTCTTGTTTGTAGCCGATTACCACATAATTTCACTTACCGCCCTGAAGAAATATGATTAAGGAAAATTTGAGGCAAAAGGAGAAAATGGCTTGTAACAAGCAATTTCGCCTTCGTGCCAAATATTTCCTACCTTATTTGGTGCTTATTTCCAATTTGAGAAGACTTTGCAAAATTTTCTGCAGCTTAATTCTTTCAGTTTTAACATTATCTATCATTTGTCTGGTAATTGGTTAACACATTCCCACACAAGAAAATTTTACAATGGTCCAAAAATTGAAAGAAGTTGCAGATGATAATTTAAACTCAATGAAATTTTAGATATTACATATTCCTGGTTATAAAACATTGTGGAAAATGAAGAAATTGCTTGTTACAAGCAATTTCTTCACTTAACACAGTGTTTACCAATTGTTTTTTTAGTGGTGTCAAAAAGCGCCAATGTGTTAAAAGGTTTTTTTCCTTTACGATGCTGTCCGGTGATCTTTCGCATCTAAGGTAACTTCCATAGTGCGCAAGATCACCGGACGCGCAAGATCACCGGACACGACTGTATCAAGGTGCTACCGTTTTTACTGAGGCGTAAAAGCTGTAATTGTCACGGTTACAATTCGTTGAATAACTTCACACACTTAATAATGTCATATATGCCTTATTTTTAATCAAAAGACGGGTTTACACGCTGGCAGAATACGGTAGAAACAGTCATAGTGACATCGTCATTTCTTAAGGATTGACTGCGTTCCGTCTTCGTGTTTTCTAAGATGGAAGATTGATGTAGCTTTCAGAATAAGATTACGTAATATTAGATCTTATTGATCTTACAAAAACAACATGATCATGATATTTTATTTTGCCATGGGACGACCTTTTAAAAAGATTATTGGTTCACCGGAAGTTATATCGAACGACTGTAGTGAAGCCGTATCGGAGTGTTTTGGGTTTTTTTTTTTATAATAACGTTTTATTATGGTATGTATTACGGTTCACATACAAATTAAATGTTCCAAAATTAATATTTCTTACAGTAATACCAACGAATAGGCTGTTTTCGTATCAAAATCGACATTTTGCCCTTTCTTAAGAATGGGCAAAGCCTTGATTTTACCATTTGCCCATTCTTAAGAATGGGCATTCTCAAGAATGGGCACGACATATATACCTTTCAACTGAAACTTGTAAATATCTAAACAATAAGGTTTCCGTGAGACTTGCAATTGCATACAGTTACCTGTTTCTGTCTCCGTTCACTTTGGTCCAAAATGCTTCTCCAGTTCTTGTTTTTCTTGAACTTTATTAATAGGACATCGTCGGTGTTCGACCAAAAGCTCGTAACTACAGCTTATTCCAAGCTGTAGTTACGAAGCTTTGGTAGAACACCGTCGATATATTGAAAAACAATATGAATCGCGCGATGGTTTGTATTTAGTATCAGACAAAATCAACGACAAAGCATCATTTCATTTTAGAGACGAAGAGAATATTTTTTTATTTTCATTGAGGTATAAAACGAAATACCTAATCACACTGTATATATCCGCGAAGAGAATCCATGCATGAGTGTAATTAGGTTTTTCGTTTCATATCTCCATGAAAACAAAAAAATATTCTCTTTATTGCTTATCATTTATCTAATGACATTAAGCGAAAGGAAATCGATTCTTTTACTATTTTTGATGCATTTTTATGGATCTATTTTATGCGCAGGCATACTAAATAGATGAGTACTCAAAATTTTGATCACGGAGTTATATTTTTTTTCAAGCAATCAGAATTTGATAGACGAAACTAAAAACCATGCGAAGAAATCTCCTCCACTTTAAGTTTGTATTGGCTAACGGACTTAGCGTTATCGATACACCTTTCTTGCAGCGGCCAGTCAATGTGAAATAAACCAGACACACATTTACTTTTAATTAACGGTCAGTAGACGACCACCTCAATAAATGGATAGAAATATGCCGTCTGTAGTTTTAATCGATTGATGATTCCGTTTTCATCTGTAATTCTCAAACAATTATGACCCGGATTAACCAATTACCAGACGACAAAAGTTTGGACTGATATATATAAATTGAAAGAAGCAACATATATGAATTCAAATTGTTTTGGAGCTGCAAAGAAGGGGATAAACACCGTACAAATATTGTGAAAGAAGGAGAAATCGCCTGATTACAGCAAATTCTCCTTTTTCACATTTTTCCTAAATTTAATTTTTCACGGGTGTAAAAAGGCGGGATTGTGTGGGAGTGAATTAAGCCTCGCAGAACTTTGACTGATTTGCATAATAATTAACGACCTCATAAATCACATTTTTTTTCTTTTTTTTATCAGAATTATTTTTTAGCTAATGATTGGAATAAGTATGCCGACATTACTTAGCATACTTTTTTTCAAAATCGGACTAATGATAAAACATAAACATGATCAGAAAAAAGGGAATTATTTAGTAAACCAACGGTCAACGAGCTTCCGAAACTAAGGGGAATTTTAACGCGTGGTTAAGAGGTAAAGTATTGGCTTCACGATCAAAAGGTCCAGAGTTCGATTCTTTTGAGCATCTGTCGACATTAAGTCTGTTATTTGCCCACATAAATGGTGCGGGTACTGCTGTTTCTCCAGGAAGCAGAATCGAGGCCTGAAAAGCTTGTTTCCCACTCGATGTAAAATAATAGTTTAAATTCTTATCCAATTTCTGCTCAGCTGTAGTTACGTGGTTTCATCAGCCCACCAAATGGATATGGAATGAATGTTAGATAAAAACGAGGTTTTTTTTTCTATCTAAAAAAATGCCAATGGCTTAATCACCGATTTTGAGCCAACGTAAAATAAAAATGATGATAAAAGTAAAACATATCGTCTGAAAATCATGAGGAAAATGAATAAATAAGGCTGTAAAATATTTATTTATACTCAATGGTAAATTAGTAATTGTTTGTAATTGTACACGACGGGCTATTTGACAATTTGAAAGTTCTGTGTAAATAGTGGCTTTACTTAATAGGATGTTTAAAATGAGTCCCAAAGGAGATGGAGAAGTGTGAGTTGCTAATTAACTGGTTCCCCGTAACACTCAAATAGTCAAATTCAAATTGTAGTTCATACTTTTTGGTCTTGGTATATTTATAGTAAGGATGGATCTTATTAATTCTGATTGAATCTATTAAAAAGTGCATCAAATATCGCAGTTGTGAAACCAAATTGTCGCAAATACAGCTTTTATTCAACCTGTGTTTACTATATTTTGGTCGCATTCTGACAATATCATATCCTCCATGACAAAAAGTAACTGTATACTTGTGCATGAAGAAAAGAACTCATTGGAGGTGAAATGGGCTGCATAAGCTCCGAGATCGAGATCTTAAATAGAGGTAGGATTAGCGATCAACATAGAATCTGAAAAAAGAACAAAGATTCGACCACGGTCAACCTTTATAGTTGGCACAGTCTGATCAGATCGGAACATTTAGCAACTCATTTCTTGTATCTTTTTTTTTTCGGAACGATTCACATTTCTCCATATTATCTGAAATTACGGGACAACTGAACACTTTGCACTTTATTTATTCTATTTTGAAAATAAAGACAATAATAATAAGAAGAAAAAAGTTTGGTCTTGCGCACGTGAAAGAGGAAATGCAATCCAAACTTAAAGCATAGTCTGCATAGTCAGGTAGGTGGAAAAACTTGGTAAAAATATAAATTTTTGATGCCGGAAAGCCCGCGCAGTGTGACCATGAACGACGTTTAAAGGGCGAAGTCCCGATATGTCAGTTTGGCGGATCACAAAAACGGATCATCTCGGAAGAACAAAAAGTTTCGTTCGTTTTCTGACCTACTATTCTGGGTACGCAGGCTGACCATAGTGCAGACTTTTCTCTTTTCAATATTTCAGTCATGGAAAGGGCATTCTACCTTGATATACATTCAATTTTCAAAAGGAAACAATTATGATTGGCTTGTGGAAGGTTTCGAGGCCTAGTTATAGTTCACGGGCAAGCTATATATGTATATCTACTTCCTAGTTGTGATTCAAAATCACCTTACTTTTAACTGATATCAATATTGTTTGATTGTCTTCGCAGTTAGGCAGATGAGCGAATTGACAAAATCAGACAAAACAGAGAGATAATAGCTAAAGAATAATAGTTTGTGAACATGTAGGGCCTACATATAATTTAAATCGTAGTCATAATGCAAGGAAGGTTATTTTAAGTGCGTTACTTTGTAAGATATGTTGTCTTGGACATGAATTGTGAACAGGCAACATTTTGGATGAAGATCTTAAAGTCGTATCTGCGGGTTGAATGTACTGTAGTTAAAACGTTTAGGTCGTCAAACCAACAAAAAAGCAAAGTTCACACCCGGCATAATTGGACGATTTTATCGGTAATCCATATTTGATTGTCAGACGTGGTCCGTCAATTTACATCCCTCCTTGTACTGAATTGGTTTTCCATGCCTCTTTTAACCCTTTACCAGATGTCATTGAAAGAAGTTGTAGGCAGTACATGAATATATCATGTAAGAATAACCATCTCGATATGTCGACTAAGACAGGCGAACACTTGGAGATGTTAAACATTGAGAAAGAATCGAGAAGGGACCTAGTTATTTCGGACAGCATAGTTGGTTCCCATGGTAACTCAAATACGACTGTCATTTTGATAGTGAAATATGTTTGTACGATCATTAAATTCTAATGTCTAAAGCATCTGGTTTTGTATGCACAGAGTGCAGAGATAGTTCTAATACATGTTACTTAGCGAAAGTCGTTCATTTCGCGTTCTTATTTTAATCTCAAACTAAAATCCTTTGAATTAAAAAACTATTTCCAACAATTTCCGGTTGTAGTTCTTTGGTGTAATCGTCCAATCATTTAATGGTGAATATCGGCCATGAGAGATGAAATGCCTCAGAGAAAGTTATTATTATTAATGTTGGGGGGGGGGGGGGGGTTAACGCCAATTTTGATAGTATTTCAGCCATGTCGAGGCGGCTGAAGCACCTAACCATAGATTCCTGATATTTCTCACACCAGTACTAATACTATTTCCTTTCTGAGTCTCCAGCTGATCATCCCATTTAGGTTTACGATCAATCAACCATTGGTGGGAGACTAATGTCGGAAAGGATATTCGCCGCGACCAGGGATCGAACCCGGGACCCCTTGACTAGGAGTCATACGCGCTAACACTGCCCTATGGGCGTGGTCAAAAAAGAAGAAGTGGATATGGTGTAAGAGAGAGCAGGCTGAGAGTATGTGTTTGTGACGGGGCTTAATATAGCTTTGAACTATCGTAGGGAAACTCACTTCCAAATCAGAGATAGAGAGAGGGAGAGAGAGAGAGAGAGAGAGAGAGAGAGAGAGAGAGAGAGAGAGAGAGAGAGAGAGAGAGAGAGAGAGATAAAGAGGCTGACATAGAAAAAAGCAAAGAAATAAACTTATAATATAAATCGTTTGAGGACGACCAAACTTTGTTCTGGTTCGATCCTAGATGCAGCGGGAAATTTTCGAAGCAGTGTAAGTTTTATCTAAGAAAAATAATTGTCTTTTTATCCATGTTTTTCTTTTCGTCCCCCTATCTTTTAAAGCCCCGGTGACATTATGGCTCGAACGGAATAATTTGAAAAATGCTTCATATTTTAACGTCTTATCCCAGCATTAGATAAAAAAAATATCTACAAGTTTAATTTTGAATTGAAAAACTTTGAAATATAACATGAAATATGCTGAACGGCAAATAGGCATTAAATATTCGGGCCAAACTAAAAGTTACTTGGACTTTATACTAACCGGGTTGGTATGATTGGAAGTAATTTATGTTTTACTCGTTCATGATATACATAAGAGCGTGAAAACGAAACACATTTTTTCTAATTTTACTCAGTTTCATTATCAATGTACATTGCCCCAACTTCCAGGTGCCTAGAAAAATGGGTATTTAATGGTCAGACACTCATTAGTTTAGCGTATGCCAGTGCAATGGGACAGTCTTAGAGGTGTTTCCATGGTAACGGGGCTCTATGGTAGCATTCTTTGATTACCAAGCTAGTGGAGATATTTACACATTTTTTCCTAACCATGTAAAAGCATAACTTTTTCCGCATTGATGTCCTTGAATCTGTTTGATCTGCATTTTAACTAGCATGTATCCTCTTTGACCAAGTTAAAATCGTAACTAGCATATATTCTCTTCAGCCAACTTAACAATGTAACTACAGCTGCTCTGAGACACAGTGAGAGAGACAGACAGACGGTTAGAAAAATAGATCAGATCCAGCACAAACCATCCACATAGGTGGTATTTCAAAATTGTGTGTATATCAAGGTAGAATAACTAATCTACAATTGTAATTAGGCGATAGGGAGAAGTCTCGATCCTGGTAAGCCTGCTCACTCCGCACAGTACCCCTTAATGCGATGGAAACTGTTTGCGAGATTATCCATTTTTGTCTTCAAAATTCATCAAACCGGCATAAATTTGCCGGCGGCGGATCTCAGGACTCACGACGAATTTGAAGTTTCGTGTATGGTCTCCCTGCGCAGACTGACCGGAGGTGAAAACATTTAACGAACTCATTTTACATTTGGACTTCATTATAAGAAAATATAGAGATGTCTGAATCGTCACGGGAGAAAAGTAGTTGCGAAAGTTTACGATCTGATCAGACTGAGCGAACTATGACGGCTGATGGTTGTCTTCTTTAACCCTGATTTATTATATGTCCCCTCATCTTTCAAAGGTAGGATGAAAAATATTTAGAAAAAGAATGGCACCCCGGATGGTTATAGTTTGAAGTACTATATTTATGAATGATAAATTCGCAATATCGCAAAATTCACAATATGTGTCGTACTTGTTCATGACTGAAATAAGAGCTTGAAACCCAAACACATTTTCTCTAGGTTTCACTATATCCCCATATCCCAGTCATTCTCTGTGGATGCTCCAACTTCCAGCTGCCTGGAAAATTGGTAATTAATGGTCATTATTTTTGTGTATATCAGTGTAAAGTGCCAGTCCAAGATGAGTTTCTATGGTAACATTCCTTGATCGCAAAACTAAATATTCTCGTTTTCTCTAATATATCAACCTTTTTAGTCTGTCTATCTGTATGTTTATCTGTCTTAACAGAAAAATCAAGATACTTGCCATTGAATTATATATTCTTTATAGAAATACAACATACGACTGAAATAAATGTCACAAAATACTCTCTCTCTCTCTCTCTCTCTCTCTCTCTTCTCTCTCTCTCTCTCTCTCTCTCTCTCTCTCTCTCTCTCTCTCTCTCTCTCTTTCGTTGGAACGAATAACTTGGATAGTGAAGAGTAACATGTTTCTTTTGTTGTTTTCTTTCCATAAGTTCTACAAAAATATCTCTGTTTGCACATGTAATAGATGTACATAATCAGAAAATAGCAATCTTTATAGCCGTGTCGTCACAGTTGGCGCATTGGGTTTTCATGGAAAATCGGATTTAAGTGTTCCACATTTGTTCCACCTTTATTGCGTTCTTAACACTTTAGAACTGATCTGCAGACAAACAACTGTACAAATTAGTACAATAACATGTAATACATAACAAAGCGTAATAAATTTAAATAAAATGACAATTACAATACTTTGTCTTACCATCTTAAGTGATTATCAAATGGAAGTGACAACAAAGGATTTATAAGAAAGTGTTAGCATTTATTTTGGGAAAAGTCAATACATAGAAATGATGATGAAGGATTGTAGCTAGACCCGCTCCCCGTCTCACTGATACTTATATTTTAGTTGAAAAGTTTCTTTTTCTCTAACTGTTATCTTTTTCTGTTTTGCTGATCAGTTTTTGAGACGTAAGGGGAATGAAATGTATTTGCAGGATTGATGTATCTTAGTTACTTTCAAAACCTAAGCACTTACTGACAGCCTGGAAGACAGGCTAGTTTGTAGCTAGCACATATCCTCTTTGACCAACATGACGAAAACTAAATGCATTTTCTCAAAAACTGATTTATGCGATAGACCAATCTATGTTTTCTGGCAATTTCTCATTAATTTACCTTGGTTATTGAATCCTATTAAAAAATATTAATATAAAAAAAAGGAAAAGAAAAAAATCGGAAATGTTTTTCTTTAAAGTGTGCTCGTTCAAAGAAAATATTTCGGCTATTTTCATACCAGTCACTTCCAACCACATATTTCACGAAGAAAGTAATTGTAAATGAAATTTCTTTGTTCATCTATGACCAATCCCTGTTTTCTGGCTATTTCTCATTAAACTACCCTTGTATATTGAATCGTATCAAAAAAGCGGGAAATGTCTTTCTTTTAAAATAGTTCGGCTATTTTCATATCAGTCACTTCCAATCAGAAATTTCCCGAAGAAAGTAGCTGTAAATGAATTTTCTATGTTCATTTATACAAACTTGCCCTCAATTCACCCCATGGTACAAGATAGTTTCTTCGTGGCCCATGATGTAATGTTGAGTAACTTGGCTTTCTAAAGGAACTTAAATCATTAGCTATCTACAAAGCGAAGAGTGAGGGCTCTGGTCAGACGGTGCTGCATCTTATCGTACCAACAGCGTCGAACGTTCTACTTTTCTAAAAGATATCTAAAATATTAGAGGAAAAGATGATCTCGATATCCCTTCACTAATGAGGATGACGGTGTGGATGCACATGATTATCTGAGCCTTTATTTTGCGTTCATGGGAAATGGGTGGAAAGGCAACGCGCAGACTCACATAAACTATATACGACAAATTGATTTAGGAAATTAGAGCTGATATTCGATGCCCCACTGAACGGTCAATAAAACTATTGTCGGTGGATTATCATCCTTACGAGTGGAGGGATATCGAGATCACCTTTTTCTCTAGTATAGATAAGTAGAACGTTCGCTGCCCTTTGTACGACAAGATGGTGGGTTATATAAGCAGGTACCAGACTTAGGACACTTACTTGTTTTTAGCCCGAGGGATGAAGAATCTCAAGAGAATTGTTTGCAAAACCTAATGGCACTAGATTTTCTATCTTAAACATGTGTATTCCTACAGAACTACATTTAAATAAAAAAAAACTTCTTTGGTATGATGGTTAAGATAGATATTATAATAGAAGATATATCTCGTCTATTGTATACACGGGCCCAATCGTGATTTCCTTGCTTTCAACACTTTCATATATCGTCGTTGGGCGATCAATGATCAAGCTGTGGATACGAGGTTTTGGTTGCAAAACGACGAAACAGAAGGACTGTCGTTTTTATTTATAACAAATGAAGCTTTTCATCATTAACTATCAACTTGAGCAACTCACATTTCACCTTAACATATAAAAATATCCATCTTGTACTATATTTGTCCTCAGTATGAAAACTTCTTTTATGTATTCTTCACTAAATTGATCTTTCAATCAATTCTAAGCATAGGAATAAGTTAATGCATTCATTGAACTAGTGCTAATAAATATTTTTTTAGGGGGTCGGTTTTTTTCCGGATATTTGAATATGTATCATAAATAGATAGATTGTGAAATTCATCTTTGATTGCGTGTGTATTGCGTATCAAAAGTTCTTTGATCATGTTTGTCCTATTATTTTTATGTCTCGACAAAATGTTACGAAACTCTGAACTTTTTAATAGAAGTATAGTAGACCATCTCAATAGCTTTCCAATGAGTATTTTGGTGAAAATAGTCAACCAACCATGGTTTGAAGATTTCACAAGAAATCTTACGATTGACAGAGAATGTGCAGGGTGGCCAGATTTAAAACTTCTTGTGACAGTTCTGTAGAAATTAAAGGACCACCCGAAAGCCCTATGAGACAAATATTTAAGATATGTCATATTCAGCAGAGGACAATTAGGTTCATAATTAGTGCAGTCTGATAATATACTCGTCTCAGTTCTAATCCCTGTCTGTCTGTCTCAATCATATTTTTTGTTTGAGCTTAGTTACAGACCACATCGATAATCAAAATAAACTAATAATAATAGTAATAATAAGGCAAATATTGTAACAATCATTATAATAATGTTTATCGCGCTAGACCTGGATTGAGATGGGTTATGGTAGAGAAATTATCTTAGTCGAAAGTGCTACATACCTGACTTAGAACCAGACTTCGGTTAACGGCCCTTTACGACCCTGCAGGTAATTAAAATTGAATCAATTATTTCGAGAAGGCATCTAGCTATTCGCTGGCGACTTTTAATGAGATGTTGACGAACAAATAGCTAGATAGGATCTTTTGGCTGCAGTTTCTTAAAGTGGACTTTTGGTACTTAGTTTTCTTGGCATGCTAAATCATATCTGCGCGAAGTGTATACATGTGCTGAGCAGCCTGGACAGTCACTTAGGATCTTTCAAATATTTTCTTATCCTCTACAGAAAGGTTGAGACAGTATATATCTATATACACTGCTTAGTGAAGACTCTGATTAGACTGTGCGGATGCATAGGCTGATCTGAGTCTTTATACTTGACGCATATGCGTTATGACTCGGAATTACACGTAGAGGCTCATTATACTTTTATTCCCGGGTTCATATGCATATGATTTTTTTTTTAGTTTCGTCTATCAAACACGGGCGTTCTGATTTGCCGAAAAAATATTCATACCCCCACGAACAAAATTTTGAGCACTCAGCTATTCTTTTATGCTTACGCACAAAAAGTCCCAAACAAAAGTTTCAAAATTTTAAAGTTTTTTGCCTTTTCGCTCGTTGTTATTAAATTAAAAGATAAGAGATAATCTTTTGTTGTTGTTGTTGTTGTTGTTTCATGGAGGTATGGACCGAAAACCACCAATGTAACGTTGTTTTGTTCCATTTAAAGGGAGGCATCGATGTTTCTGAAATACTGATAATAAAAAAATGCCGATTCCCTAAAAATACGCCCAAACAGACCTTTTACACTTAAATTTGACTCAGATGTTGTCTTTGTGGTAATCTGATAGGCTTAAACAGGCTTTTTAGCTCACCTGAGCACGTAGTGCTCAAGTGAGCTATTGTGATCGCCTTTCGTCCGGCGTCCGTCCGTCGTCCGTCGTGCGTCGTGCGTCGTGCGTCGTGCGTCGTGCGTCGTCCGTCAACAATTTCTTTAAACGACAACTCCTCCCAAACCACTGGGCCAATTTGAACCAAATTTGGCAGAAATGTTCCTTAGATGGTCCCCTTCAAAAATAGCTAAAAGAATTGAAATCCGTTGAAAACTCTGGTTGCCATGGCAACAAAAGTGAAATTTTAAAATAATCTTTAAAAATCTTCTTCTCCTGACCCAGAAGGCGTAGAGCCTTGATATTTTGCATGAAGCATCAGTATATTGACCTCTTTCAAAATAGCTAAAATCATGATCCTCGGGTCCCCAGGGGCGGAGCCCCAGGGGGGTGGGGTTTATATAGAAATAAAGAACGATTTTTTAAATGACATCTCCTCCCAAACCATTGGGCCAATTTGAACCAAATTTGGCAGAAATGTTCCTTAGGTGGTCCCCTTCAAAAATAGCTAAAAGAATTGAAATCCGTTAAAAACTCTTGTTGCCATGGCAACAAAAGTGAAATTTTAAAATAATCTTTAAAAATCTTCTCCTCCTGACCCAGAAGGCGTAGAGCCTTGATATTTTGCATGAAGCATCAGTATATTGACCTCTTTCAAAATAGCTAAAATCATGATCCTCGGGTCCCCAGGGGCGGAGCCCCAGGGGGGTGGGGTTTATATAGAAATAAAGAACCATTTTTTAAAAAACATCTCCTCCCAAACCACTGGGCCAATTTGAACCAAATTTGGCAGAAATGTTCCTTAGGTGGTCCCCTTCAAAAATAGCTAAAAGAATTGAAATCCATTAAAAACTCTGGTTGCCATGGCAACAAAAGTAAAATTTAAGATAATCTTTAAAAATCTTCTCCTCCTGACCCAGAAGACGTAGAGCCTTGATATTTTGCATGAAGCATCAGTATATTGACCTCTTTCAAAATAGCTAAAATCAGGATCTTCGGGTCCCCAGGGGCAGAGCCCTGGGGGGGGGGTTATAGGCAAGAAGCATCAGTTCACAGACTTCTTTCTTATTTCTTAAATTATAACCCATGGAAAAAGTTTTTTCCTTCTTTCAAATCAGCACTAAAGCCTTGGAATTTGTAATTTAGACTTGGATCCCCAAGTTCATAGTGTTTATATGTAATTGTGGCCCACTTGTTTCATAATCCTAACCTTAACATGAAAATAGACTGTTGAAAGAAAAAGAGCCTTTATCTCAGGTGAGCGCCCCAGGGCCAACGGCCCTCTTGTTTGTTATATAGAAATGGTTCAGCGGATTTTTTTTTTTTTTTTTTTTTTTAAGAAATCATGGATTCGGTTGTCGATACCGCACTTTATTTGCATATGACACAAAGTCAACGGAAGGTAACAAATTGACAAGCGAAACAATCAACTTCCTTAATCATGTCACACCAAATGGTTAGCGCAAAAGTACGGTAACTGACTATATTAGTATTGACGCTTACGGCAGTGTTAGACTAATCTTTACAGAATTGAAGACCGGCTAGCGAATATAACTCCTGATGACGTAAAAATGACGTAGTTTTGGGAAAATTCAAACTGACTATGGAATTCCAACGGTTATTTGCACCGTGTGAATTACCCAATATTCATTGCAAATAACTCGGCCTAATCAAAAAATACGTAGGCTATTAGGAATACCCAGCTTTACTCTGATTTTCGCAAAACTAATTCAGAATATTGCATTGAAATAATTTATGAGAGGCAATAAGAGTAATCTAAATCTGTGACATGAAAAACATCGAAAACTAAAATATAATATTATGTACCCCGCTCAAGTCAACTTAGCGTTACATGGACACCATATGGTAGTAAAAGGATTTGGCTAAAATGTGTCATCTAGAATGTTAACACTCAAATTGCTTGAAACTGCACGACAGTCGACAGAAATTCAAGGATCACAAAAATCTCCGAATAAGCGCGTCGTGTTAAGGTAAAATAAAAAGACAAAGCGAAAAATTAATTCAGTTGTATTAATGTTTACAATTTATACTGACATTGATTCATTATGTTTACAAACATTCAAAACATATTGTAAACCAAATACACGTTTATCTTACAGCAAATCAATTCAAGTAAATGACCTATTTGTAATTGTTTATTGTTTGTTTCATTCCAGTCACATGGCTTCCTGTTTGATAATTCCTAAATTCCAACAGCGTGCCACGCTTCACTTATTAAGGAATCTCTGCAACCTGCATGTACCTTTTGTACCTTGCAGGTAGGCGAAGCATTTACCACATCAAAAGAAAATATATAGAGGATATTTTGAATGAGTATACCGTTTTATTAAACGAGTCATCTACAAACAGATAAAAACGAGACTTTGCCGAGTTTTTAACTGTTTTTAGATTACGAGTTTAATAATCTCGGTTATTTGTGAGCACGAATTCGATATTCTTTTATTTATAATATGGCATCAATTTATGTAATAATTCAATGAATTTATCCAATTAGGTATTCCGCGCAACATATAAAGGGTGACACCATTGCATGCACTATGACGTCATTTTAACCCTTGTCACGATGGATAATATATTTTACACAAATAAATTAAGATAAAAGGACTGAAAGCACTGGGAGTACTTTTTGTTCAGTCATCAATACATCTTTTGAATATTAATTCCATAAACAAATCTTGCAAGAAAAAGACAGACAGGAGGTGTAGACTAGGATCAGACTGTACGTATGTGCAGGCTGTTTCTGGTTATACATCCTGCAAAACATGACGTCATTTTAATGGTTAAGTATGTTTTAGCTTGTGCAGAGTTACTACGGTATCACTTAAGCGCCGTAGTTAATATTGTTTATACCTAACAGACGATGAAATGTCACTTGTTTATAAAAAAACAACCTACAAACACAGCATTGAGCGACAATATTGTTCTATTCAACGAGCATCATTCGGTCCCTTAAGAACAAATATCTTTCCGGTCTATCTTTCAGTCAATTGACAAAACGCCGCTGTCAATCAAACACCAGTCAACCAATGAAATTATTCATTGAGATCAGAAAAGGGTTTTGATCTTCGACATTGGCCGCCATTTTTGTTCGACTTTTTTGTTGGTTTGGCGACTTAAACGTCATAACTACAGCTTATTCAAGCTTTAGTTACGCCGTTTAGGTCGCCAACCAACTAAACTACTTTTTGTTACATGCTACTGGTCATAATTTTTCAAAATAACGCCGTTTAAAATCGCAGCCGGACTTCCAATCGGGGTCAATGGGCGGGGCCAAAAGGGTCAGTAGGCGGTGTCAGCGATTGGTCAATTCTGGAACGGGTACTGTGAAAGTGATACCCGATGATCACCCAATATTTACTGATCTATGAACTTAGGCTCGTTTACAAGAAGGTGTGTACGGATATTCGTTTTTCCATTTAGAATGAATTCTCCCTTTTCTGACCCAATTTGCGTTTTTCGAACACTTCCGATTTCTGTTTCTTTGGAAGAAACAAAGAGATTCTTGCCTATATATAAGTTCCTTTTACCTGGAACAATGTTTAAGAATTCAAGGACGACAGCGGCACGGCTTGTTACCTTTGATGGGTTAGTACGATATGACAAATAGAATTCAAAAATATCTTGAACGTCAAACGTCCGGGAATTGTTAACTACCTTTATAGTTATCTTAAAACTCAGATCAAGCCACAATGCTGGAATGCTAAATGTGAATTGTTTTGGTTGATTGATGGGAAAATAACTCATAACCAAAGATGAATCCTTGCTTACGTACTTTGCGTTTCCGAATTCTTCAAATTGAATCCCATCAATATTTTGTGCAACACACGAAAATTTGTACTTGCATGCGTCTGACCTGAGTGTCGGAGTGAGAGCATCGTAAATATCAACCTTCCAGGCGTTCCTTAATCCAGCAATTTCATCGGCTCGGTGAGTATTTTGTGTAAAAAGCTTTACAGCGAGTTTCAAACACAACTTCTTCAGGGTATCTATACGATAATGATAAGCCACATCCATGCAGTGGAACAGGCCAGTCTCACCCATCGAAGTCAGAGATTCCACCAGAACAGCTTCACATGTGTTCTTCGCATAATCTATCTCAAATTCAAACGCTAACGGAAGGATTCTGTAAACGTTATCAATAGAAATCTTGTGCATTTTTCCCGGATAGAAACAGGCCAGAAACTCGGCAAAGTCATGGTAGTCCTTTCCTTCAATCGATATCTTTTTTTCCTCAGATTCTCTTAAATTTTGGCTGAACATCTTTTCAAAAACAGGCGATACCATTTCAAGCACTATCCTGTTTACGTACAGCGGCCTCTCCTCCAAAGTTAAGACCAAGTCCGTTTTTGAGGTCCTTTCTTCGAAACCGAAAGTAGGCCTCTTTTTGTCCACAGCCGTTCCTGCACCAATTCCACATTGTTGCAAATTTAACTCGTCAACTGATTCACTTCCATCGTTATCCTTGGATGTTGCCATTTTCTATAATTCAACGTTTAACTTTTAAAATTTATCTAGATCTCTGGTAAAAACCAAATGAAGACATAACTTCCTTGTTTCGATTTCAGTAAGTGTTTACAACGTGCCCTTTCATGGAGTTGACACGTGACTTGACAGAAGTTTATCATATACATAAGATAATTTACGTAATAAGATATACAGCAACCTAATATTGCCGCTACCTAAGAGATAATTAAACGCGAAAAGAATGGCGGATAGAGCGTTTACTTCCATTAACCTTGTCATGCTGAACCCGGAATATAACTGTTTTGGCAGGAGCTCTAGACTAAGATCAGCCTGCAAATATTTGCAGTCTGATCTTAGTCTACATCACCTGCTTATCTCTTGCAAGACAGAATTGTTTTTAACCCTTTCCTGTTTTAGATATTTTTAAACCTGTCCAAATTCAAAGGTTTTGCAGACGAAAATTTAGAGCAGATTTAATTTGAAAAATAACCATTCAGTAGGGTAGAAAATATTGTGGAAAAAGAAGAAATTGCTTGTAACAAGCAATTTCTTGTTTTCCCACAATGTTTTCTCAAGTATAAAATCACAAGGACGTAAAAACCAGTGATTGTACAGGAAAGGGTTAAAGTTAATTTTCGAAAGAAATACTCACCTACAACTAGTGCTTCTAGTGCCTTTGATTTTAATGCAATTAGGAAAAATATTTTATTCAGCATGACAAGGGTTAAAATACTTATTTTGTCAATACACAAGATAATTTAAGCCTTATTTCCCCTTCGGATTTCTTATTTATTGTTGAAATTTTAAGATGTTAATCTCGAGCAAAATTTCGGATAGATGGCTACAATTCGACCGATGAGTACTTGAATTTAATGTCACTTTTAAAGGTGTTTCAGTCATATTGCGGAAGCTGGAGCACCTAACCATGGATTCCTGCTAATTCTCTTACCATCGTCAATTTCTAGGTAGGTATATGTATACAGAAATTTAAAAACAAGATCAGGCAACCTCACAAACCTCGGTTCATTCCCATTCACCTCTGTAATGGGCTCTGAAGATTATCCGCCTAAATGTCGCCTAAATGTCGTCATTTCGTTACATGACATCATATACTGCAACTGACTACAATTAAAAAAAGGTGCACGAATGTGATTAATTATATCCAGATTCTTTAAAAATCACACAAACTACACCTTTCCCGGCAAAGTATGCAAATGGCGTCATATTACGTTTACTTCTAGACTCTCGACTAGCATGGAATTGTTATTAGCTACAAGAGGGACAAATGATGGCCATAAACCGCTCGCCTAGCATTACTATCTAGAAAAACAGTTTGACCTATTTCCATAGAATGGCTGCTACGTTTCCCTATTTTCTTACATTTGACCTAGTTTTGTCTCCCAAAATTATTCATATATTTGAAAAAGTGACCTAGTTGGCAGCTCCGACTAATTTGATTTCAAACTTGAATAAGATTTCTCAAAATTAATTTTCTTACTTATTTTAGACTATTGAGACAATTTTTTTTTCTAATGTTTAATCAATTGAAACATTCTGAAGGACGTCCAGTTTGATAAAGCTTAACATATGCCATTTAGACAAATACTTTTACAAAGCATCAGGTTAAGTGAATACCAAATATTGCCTCTAGATTTCAAGGTTTTTCTAAGATTTGACCTAGTGACCTAATATATACTCCCAAAAGACCCAATTTCGAGCTTGTCCCAGATTATGTCAGAACAAACAATATCGTTAATTTTCAGGCTGACTTGGCCCTAAATGTTGTCTCTAGTGCATCAGCAATTCTTATTAGGGGTTTGACTGATTTTGCTTATTCTAATTAATGTGACCCGATTTAGAACCTGTTCGTGGTGTATTTCAAAATATTCAGATCGATTGAGCATCAGATGTTGCCTCTAGAGCGCTCTCAAGGTTTTTCTGAGATTTGACTTTGTGACCCAGTTTTTGACATGAGTGACGTATTTTTAACTTGTCAGAAAATCGATAAAGACAAATATTCTGACCAATTATCGGTTGATTTAGCATCATCAAATGTGGCCTATAGAACGCACACAATATTTTTCTCTGATTTGAAACACGAAAGCTCACGTTGAGCAAGTAATGCTCTGGTGAGCTAATAAAATGTTACCCGTGGATTCGGGTTCGAATCTGCATCTTGATTTTTCATATTATTTTACATGCACCACTCATTAATTCTGTTTATATTTCTGTATATATTTTTTCTTCGTTATTTTTCTTTTCTGTGTTTATTATCCTTTTTTGTATTCTTTATATCTTTGCCGATCTGAAACGTTTACAATATAAATCAGTTTTGCTGAGAAAAGGTTAAAAACTCTGAGATGATTCGTACCTTTCAAGTTGGTGTCCGTGGTCGAGAGGTAGAACATTGGCCTATCGATCAAGAGGTACTGAGTTCGATTCCCGGGAGCGGCTATCGATCTTGGTTCTGACCTTGGCCCACACATTCGGCGCGAGTACTGTTGCATTTTCCAGGAAGCAGAATCGAGAGGGATTACTTTAAGTAGGAAGAACTTGTTTCCCAATCGATTTAAAATAAATAGGATAAAACCAAACCAAACCTGCCATGCGTTATTTGTTATTTGTTCGATTATGAAGATCCTTTCATTTTGGTGAGGGATTCTTGATGCTGGTCAATTAATGAAAGTGGTCGCTTAATAGAGGTGGTCGAGTAAGATTGACTGTATTTGAAATAGATATTGGATGAAAAGCATGTCAATCAGACTCGATGTCTCAAAGATGAATAATTTAATCTTTAGTTTCGTCTATCAAAAACGGGCGTTCTGATTGGTCGAAAAAAATATTCATAGCTCCTTGATCAAATCTGATCAAAAAAAGAGCACGCAGTCATTTTGTATGCTTCCGCACAAAATAGTCCCATACAAAAAGGTATCAAAATTTGTAAAGTTGTTGCTTGTTTTGCTCAGTTCTATTAAATTATAAGAAATGAAGAGAATATTTTTTGTTTTCATGGAGGTATGAACCGAAAACCCTAATCACACTTATATATGAATCCGCTTCGCGTATTCATACAGTGTGATTAGTTTTTTCGGTTCATACCTCCACGAAAACAAAAACTTTCTCTTCATTTCTTAAATAAACGTTAAGCAAGCAGGACTATTCTATATTTAGAAAATGTGTCTAGTATGCGAAAAATTTGACCAGAGTCGATGCTTTCAAGTTTGTCCGTTTTTCATATTCATATTCATGAATATTCGGTGTATACATATAGAAAAATTGGATGTTTTTGTTTGAATGGGATTTAACGCCACTTTAAACCTTTTTCTGTCGTATCGCGGTTACTGGAGCACCTAACCATGGATTCCTGGTATTTCTCACACCAAAACTAACACTACATCCTTTCCGAGCATTCAGCTGCTCACCCCACTTATGTTAACGATTATCCTTCCATTGGTGGGCGACAAATGTAAGAAAGGTTATTCGCCGCGGCCAGGGATCGAAAATTGGACCTCATGATTGAAAGTCCAGCGCGTGAGCAACTGCATTATGGCCGCGGCCTATAGAAAGATTAAACGCATTATTTCGAATTTCATCAATCAAAAATTAAAATTCCGAACTAAAGGTATCTGAATCTGGAAACCAGGCCATGCTGCTGAGGGTCTTATATTTAACAAAATCGCCCCGTCCACGGACTCCTTTGGTCACGCCCACTGACTCCAACGGGAGGTCCTGCGTCGTTTTTAAACGACGTTATTTTGAAAAAAAAAATATAGCCATTAGCATGTAACAAAAAAGTAGAATTGTTGGTTTGCGACCTAAACATCGTAACTACAGCTTATTCAAGCTGTAGTTACGACGTTTAAGTCGCGAAACCAATTAAACATTTCACACAAATGGCGGCCAATTTCGGAGTTCAAATTTCAAAACCGGGCACAATGAATGATTCGAATGGTCGACATAGCCTTGATTGACAGCCGCGATTGGTCAATACGGGCTCCACTTTAACACTAGTCCTCGGGCCAAAGCCTGTGATTTTAAGGGTTACTGGCAGAAGTCCTAAGCTGCTCTTCCTTTAGGCCTGAAGCTTTTCTTACTGGAATCCAGTCGATATAAATCTCTCTTTTTCCCTTACCCAGTCAAACACTGGTTTTCATGAAACATAGACGTTTAAAATATGGAAAACAGTGTGGGGAAAAAAAGAAACTTTTGCTTCTGAAAAGCAATTTCCTATTCCAACACTGTTTTCTAACCAATGTTTGCTTTCGATCGTATGTACACACTGTACATCACCTTTATAATGCATAAAATGACCATAGATTTTGCGAAATTCAATCACTTTTATTTGTTTGTTTGAATAGGGGTTTAACGCTGCTTTAAAAAAAATCATTCATATCTCGGCGGCTGAAGCACCTAACAATGGATTCCTGGTATATCTCGCACCATTACATCCTTTCATAGCCCCAAGCCGCTATCCAAAATAGGTTTACGGTTATCAACCCATTGGTGAGAGACAAATGTCGGTAAGGATATGTGCCGCCGCCGAGGAATCGAACCCATGACACCTCATGATTGAAGATTGGGAGTCTGATAAGCTACCAACTGCCTTATGACAGCGGTATAGTAGGACCTTTAAGACTTTGGACAAAGTGGTCACGGGGCCGCCGTCCTAGCGCAGTCGGTAGCGTGTCAGACTCCTAATCTTCAATCATGAGAGTCATGGGATCGATCCCCGGTGGCGGCACATATTCTTTCCGACATTTGTCTCTCACCAATTGGTGGATAATCGTAAACCTAAGTGAGATAGCAGATGGAGGATAGGAAATGATGTAGTGGTAGTACTGGTGTGAAAAATACTAGGAATCCATTGTTAGGTGCTCCAGCCGCCGTGATATGACTGAAATACTGTTAAAAGCGGCGTTAAACCCCATTCAATCAGCCAAAGTGGTCACATGTCTGTAGCAAAACTCAGTTAGTGCTGATTTACTTTGCGATGCAAGGTAACATATATACAGTAAAACCCCTCTAATACGACCACTTGCGGTACTTTCTGAAAGTGGTCGTAATAGCGGGGTGGTCGTAATACCGAGGTTTGGTCGTTTGTTGTCAAATAATTCATGTTTATTTTATTTTCGATATTTGAATATATTAATACCATACAAACAAAAATGAAACCATAAGAACATGTATAACAGCGGAATCATATGTCATTTTTCAAATTTACGATCTCTGATAAGTTCTACTTTCGCTATTCTCCATTTGATCCATCTGATTCAGAAGTCCGACCTCAGATTATTTATTCGTAAGTACAGGTTCAAAGTGTCAAACTGTCGATATCATATCTTCTATAATGCTAATACCAAGCATCAATTACGTTAAAATCAAAATTTAATTGCTAATTAACTGTTAGGATCGCCGTAAACAAACTAATCGTAACTTCTCGGATACGTTTTCACTTTCGAATTTATTACTCGAGTCAAAACCTGTGACACATTCAAATAACAATCAAAATAATACGAGCTGTAATTTCTAAAACTGATCGGCCACTTTAATCATAAAACCTATTATAATAAGGGTTCGATATCACATAATCAAAAATCCGATAATGTATTTACAATGTATTCGTATCCAATTAGTGTCGCTCTTGGCAAGTGTGAAATTCGGGTGGTCGGTCTCAATGTGTGAAGTTACTGGTCGTTTCAGTGGGGTTCAAAATAGTGTATCAGATATGGTTGGTACTGAATAGTGGTCGTAATTCGGAATAGCGGGGTGTCCGTTTTAGAGGGGTTCGCGACCATTGAAATGAAGAACAAAAAATTCCGTTCTGTAAAAAATCGGTCGTAATAGCGGGGTGCCCGTATTTCCGGGGTGGTCGTAAGGAGGGGTTTTACTGTAGTACCAATTTACCTCACATAAGGTTTGTTTCCTTAATCATACATTTTGTGGCGTTAACTATTGACGATGACTTTGATTGGCGGACAGAAGACTATTTCATTAACTTAGATTGAAAGTTAACTTTGAACTCCGGCATTGGCCTCCATTTTTTGTTGGTTCGGCGATTTAAACTATAGTTCAATCTCTGGTTACGTCGTTTATGTCGCCAACTAACCATTGTAAAATTTGTTTTATGTACAGGCGATGAATTTTGTCGTGAAATATCGAAGTAGAACTTTCTGTCGGAGTCAATGGGCGGACCAACGTAGTAAGTTGGTTGGACCAGCGACCTGTCAATTGACCAATCGCGGCTGTTAATCAAATAACCAGTCGACCAATGAAATAATTGAGATCAGACATGATTTTGATCTCCAAAATTAAACGCCATTTTCGTAATTTTTTGTTGTTGTTGTTGTTGGTTTGACGACTTAAACGACGTTTAAGGCGGCAATCAACTATTCTACTTTTTGTTACATCCTGCGCCGTTAAAAATCGAAGCGGGACTTCCAAAGAGTCAATGGGAGGGGCTAACGAAATAAGGGGGCGGGAGCAGTGATTGGTCGATTAAGGGGGCAGCGAGTTACCTCCTAAGCTTAACTGTCTATGTTTTAACTAAAGAAAATACGCAAAGGAAATTATACTGGAACATGTAAGACTCGGGAGTTATCATGCTAACAAGAGCATAAAATGAAAAAAGAACAAAAAATGGCAGAAATATACCAGAGGGACTTGTCACAATTGATTATCTATATACATAAATATAGACCAAGGGCTGTCAAAATGTACGAACGTACATTGTACGAATGAAGTTCGGTTCTGAGGTCAAACTGAGAGATCTTATGCTGATCAATGCAAGGATGTAAAGGTAAATGTCTAATTCTCAAGGTAAAACAACACGTTTGCGTAGCAATGATATCAAACTTGAATTACAAACAGGATTGTGCTATGTTAGAATAAATTTCACAAAACGTGACAAATCAATTTTCCACCAATCGAATGTCTTCTTTCACCACTACGAAATCGTGACGTAATTCTGACTTCGGATTCGAACATTCTTTATAATTTTCACCTGTTTGCCCTCAATTACTGATATGTTACTGTAATTCGACATTGAATGAATATTCTAAATGTAAGTGGGGTGAAACAGGTCCCTTTTAGATTGAAAGGTGGTATTTGAGCCTACAAGGTGAGAGAAACGCCATATGCAGTTGTGGTTAGTTTTGTCCGACTAACCAAAATACCCTCGATTAGCCCGACAAACCAGTTTGTATTTCAAGATTTCTTATAACACAGAAGCATGTCTGAAATCGACGTCTTTTGTACACAATTACAGCTAAATCATCCGTTAAAAATCATACATGTGAACAGTTGTACAAAGCACACACAAAAAACTACCAACAAGATTGTTTGTAACAATTACGGGGTTGTCAACTTTTTTTGTTCGACAAAGATCTTACCGGCAAAATCGTTGGTTTTCGAGAACGGACTTATTTCAAAAAAAGAAAACATTTTTGAGAAAGATACCAAGCATTTTTTCACTTCCACATTATTTTCCTATCCCATATAATATTGTTTCATTTGGAATAACTTGTATATTTTACATGTCGTCAGCAATTTCCCGAGATTTCGTTCAACGGGAAAGGGGTTACTTATGCATTATCTAAAAGAATATGAGCCCGGATTTCAATCCTTCCATTCGAAAAAAATCCTCCTTCTTCTGTTCTTAATGTTGACGTATGTACAGAGGTAACTTCCGTTGGTGATGATGAAAACTTCCTAGCTCGCCCTTTAAACATGTTTTCTTTCCATCTTAACTTGTTGACGATTTCAATGACAACCGCCGCTTCAAAACCGATGTTTTTATTAAATTGTTGCACACTTAAGTCAAATTGCAAAAACGTGGGATCAAAATAACAAATATTCATTCCTTTGACGACTATTTTGAAATTAAATCCGTTCCATTCTACTGGAAATTGAAGATGGGCGTTTTTTGTATTATTTATATCGTCCAAAGTAATTATGAAGCTTTTTTTAATGTAAATTGCATTATTGTAATTAGTTACGTGTTTTTCGATTCCATTAACATTCCGCGCCCCAACTGACAAAAATCGGAATTTACTGGCGTCAGACCTCAATGCTGCAAAAATAGATTCCCAAATATCATCCCTGAAAGAGCTTTTCGTCTGTGCTAACTCGTCTATCCGGGAAGTATCTTCGTTGTGCGACTGAATGGCTTGTTCTAAGCATTGACCTTTCAGATTCTCTAATTCATACTTGTATGCTACATTCATGCATTTGAGAAGCTTAACATCATTATCAATCTGTTCAAGTGACCCAATTAAAATAGATTCACACGTGCTTTTCAAACTTTCGACCTCGTATTCAAATGCAAATGGCAATATTCTGTAAACGTTTCCAAGCGTAACTTTCAGCAAATTTCCGGGGTAGATACAAGCCAGAAACTCGGCGAAGTCATAGTAATCCTTTTCAACAATCTTGATCACATTTTCCCCGGATTCAGGCATGTGTTCATTAAACATCTTCTCAAAGACCGGTGATACAATCTCTAGAACAACTCTTGATACATACAACGATTTGTCACCAATTTTCAATGTAAAGTCTGTTGTACGCTTTTTCTCATCGAAACCATACGTAGGCCGACTTTTGTCTGCAGTCGTGCTTTTACCGATGTCACATTGTTCAAAATCCAACTCCTCACTATCTACGTTTCTCTCAGATGTCGCCATATTTAAAATTCAGCCAAATCAGAAGACAGAAATTTTATGTCAATATAATCAGGCAGTCTGGGTATCTAATAACTTCCTTGTTAGCATTTCATACCACGTGACAACGGTATCACATTCCTCGTCGATCGCCTGTGAAAATGCTGTATCTCTATCTTAATCAAGTCGTTCTTACGATCTTTTAGTGCTCCATAAATGTTGTAATATCGATTTCAAGTCGGACCAAAGACAGGGTCTCACATCCATGCAGAATACAGCTTCTTTTTTTACACGAACCTTTTACTATCATAACATGAATGTTGCCCATGTGTGACCAAAATGTCGTAAACACAGCTTGAATAGAGTTGTATTTACGACATTTTAGTCGCCAAACGTCGATATAACTTGTATCAAAACTTGAAATTGTGTCACAAAAAACATTTTGCAGGTACTTTGGTGCAGATCGTCAACAAAGTTCAGTGCTTAAAAAAGTGAACATAATATTTTTATTTGCCGGTAAATCCATTCAAATTAGAGCAGACGAAAATACAGCTCCGATTCAATTTATTGAAAACTCTCCAATGCACAGCAGGGGGTTTAAGCCCTTTAACCTTTCCCCGTACAATCCCTGGCTTTTACGTTCCTGTGTTTTTATGCTTGAGAAATATTGTGTGAATGATTATTTTTTTCAAATACAATCAATTTTATATTGTTTTCTACAAATCCTTTGAATTTTGGAATGTCTAAAATTTTGCAAATAGGGAAACGGTTAACACATTACTGCTTTTCATTTATCAAAGGTTTTTCAGAAAAAAAAATCATTGACTCTTAAAGATAATACACACTCATGACGTAATGCCACAAATTCGACAGATATAGATTGTTTGTTAACTATGCTTAGGTTAAAATGGAGGTTACGTCATGATTCTATGTGAGCGTACATGTTGTATAAACAATTAGTGCCGTCTTACGCTCTCCAATCGATTATTTCATGTGTTCGTCGTGTCAAAACAAGAGACCCAAGATGGCATGTATTGTTCCATTGGAATTCATACCTTCTCCCATGGAAATGCTTTAAACGTTAAGAGAGAGAGAGAGAGAGAGAGAGAGAGAGAGAGAGAGAGAGAGAGAGAGAGAGAAAGAAAAGATGTATTTTTAAAAGGCAAATATTGGCAAAATGCTCTGCTCCACTTGCACATAAATGTTTCGAAGCAACTTTTGAAGGGAAATTCTTGTACAAGCGAACTAGAACTGTCCCATTTTGTCACTAGACTTTTATGGATCATTTAGAATTTTAAAGATTCCTAAGTAGAACGTGTAAAAATACGGCCTCGCTCTGTCGTGTTCATGTTTAAGGGAGATTCAACATTTCACAAACAATCTTTGTAGAGTGTCAAAAGAAAAATCTAGTTCACTTTGGTCAAAACTGGCAAACTATTTAAAGAAGATATGGCATTCAAAAGATTCAAGGAGAAAAATAGCCACGTACTGCTACACGTATAGTCATGGACTAAGCAAGTGTCGTAATCACTTATTCAACAGGGTCACCTTAGGGAAATCTCTGCAGAGTTTGGTCCTACTTGGCCTCAAGTTAAGGATATGCTGTGTTTAAACAAATTACCAGACGACAAATATTAGGCTAGTCCAAATTCAAAGTAGGTGCAGACGACAATTTTTAGTTGGTGGGATTTTTTAATATCTTTGTTTTTTGGGGTAGAAAACATTTGTCTTAGGAGAAGTTTGTTTGTATTTCCGTTTATTTATCGTCGCTACCGTAGCACATGCCCATATGAGCGACGCCCCAAGAAGACGGTTAGTTGTTAAGGGGATAGTGCAAGGATACAGGACGAAACTACTGAAAGCCCCGCCTGGTTCTTTAACGTGCTCGATGGATAGCATCGTCACACGGGGCCTCGGTTTAATGTCTCATCCGAAAGACAGTTAGTTAGTTGATATGGTCAGCCCAGGGGCCGAACCCGTGATCTTGAGGTTTGAAGTCAAGTGCTCTACCAACTGAGCTAATCGGGCTGACTTAGGAGAGGTAAAAGTGGGATTGTGTGGGATTTGTTTAAATTCTTCAAAGTTAAATATAGCCTCTCCCTGCATAATTATGGAAAAATCAAGAATCCGTTATCGGTTTTGGGAGGGTTACAAAAAAAAAATAAATAATGAAAATTTTGACAAGTATTGGCGAAGTATTTTTTTGATGAGATTGGGTTTACAGATATCAATACTGCTCACCCTGCCATACAAAACCAACCAACATCCTCAACATGTATGTCGGAGTTCAAAGCTTACTTTCGGTCTAAATAAATGTTTTCATTTGTCGATTGATTTTTTGATTGCCAGACGCGATCACCCAATGATACAATGATACTCCATTTTTTTTTATTTTAATCTTTTAAGTTGCTATCATGAACTTGTAATCCTTTTCGAAATGGCAGAACGTGTAAGTGTTGAATTTACCCATTACCACACAGCAAATTTTAAATACGGTCTAAATTGAAAGAAGTTGCAGGCGACAATTTCAAATTCGTGGAATTCTATCTTTTTACTTTATTATTAATATTTGTCTCTTTGGTTATAAAATATTGTGGATAATGAAGAAATTGCTTGATACAAGCAATTTCTTCATTTTTCTCAAAGTTTTCCAAATCTTTTTCGCGAGGGGCATCGAAAGGTGGGATTGTGCTGGAATGGGACTAGATAACACCTTATTTACTGTTAGACAACCACAGGCCTTCATTCCAATGTTTATCAATAAATGGTGCCAATAGTTTGAAATTCAGTATTCGTATTGATATCGTCATTAGGCGAGCAAAATGTTGTAACTACAGCTTGAATAAAGCTGTAGTTACATTTAACCCGTTTTTCTGGACGAACAGTGTTCAGTCGCCATTTTCATTTGGCGACAATAATATATGAGCCATTGCGTAACGTTTCATATTTGCGTGGAGCACTGACAATTAGCAGCATTGACAGCCTGCCAGAACATTTTGAATATTAGAAGTTTTATTTCAGTTTCTAACTGTAGAGTGTACAGTGAAGAGTCTGGTAGGACTTGGTGGATGTGCAAATCCTTGGTTGGCGACCTAAACGTCGTAACTAAAGCTTGAATACGCTGCAGCAAAGTGTTTTCAACCTAAATGCTTTACATAAATAAATGTGGGAGTTCTCTAAATAAATAATTTGATTAATCGATTTCTTTATTGACAGCCGCGATCCATCACGTATTAAAATGTCGGTCTGTTTACTAATATGTGAAGTCTTATTTCAATGACTATGTTCTTGAGGGGTGTAAAAAGGAAGGATTGTAATGGAATGGGTTAAACAACCTCTCAAACACAGGCGAAGCTAATTCAACAACGAATCTCGGGACAAAATCTTTTCTTCCCTCTAAAACGTTGTCTGCGCATGTCATATTCTCCGAAGATTGGCCTGTCTTCGGGACCGTATCACTTATCCAGATTGGGATAAATAATACTACGTCGTACGCATAATTCCTTATCATATCGCCAAAAAGTAGCAAGTGGATAATTGCAATAAGACCTACAATGGTGGAAAAATCAAACTTAACTGTCGCCCAAAATTAATTAGAAAAATAATCATTTTGTATTGCGAAAGCACTCGTGTCTTACCTGTGCTCTAAGAAGAGACATCAACGTTGTCTGCGCATGTCATATTCTCCGAAGATTGACCTGTCTTCGGGACCGTGTCACTTATCCAGATTGGGATAGATATTACTACGTCATACGCATAACTCCATATTTTATCGCCAAAAAGTAGCAAGTGGATAATTGCAATAAACCTATAAAAGTGGAGAAAACAAACTTAACTGTCGCCTAAAATCAATAAGAAAAATGATTATATTGAATTGCGAAAGCCCCCATGTCTTACCTATGCTCCAAGAAGAGACATCAACAATCCGAAGCGTGCATTTCATGGGCGCTGACATTTTGAATGTAGTGCGACGGAATTGACCGAGTTTTTACGAATGATACTACCCAGAATGCTCAAATTAGATAGGTCAGTATTAGACCGGTACCGCCGTCGACTTTAACAAAGCCGACAGGTAGATCCCAAACGACTGCATATAGAGATTGGCTGATGGGCATTTAATGACGTACACCCAAACATCAAATCTGATTGGCTGGTCGATTGTTAGTAAACAATATGGCTGAAGCGGAACGCGGAGTACCTTATATATTTTACATGAAAAGGAAAACATTCCAAGGTTTTTCTCGCACACAAATTCGATTGATCATGTGAAGATGTTTTAACATTAAAACTGAATACTTAAAAACTACAAAAGTAGGATTTTTATCGTACTGGATGGAATTCCTGCGGCGTGTCCAAATTTTTCAACAAAATTAGCTGCGCATGCGTAAGCCTCGTTTTCGAATTTAGTAAGGAAAAAAACCTAACGGGCCAGGCTTTCCGTGTATGTACCGAAAATCGGTGTATACCTGTCGGCTTTTTTGTTCAAGTCGACAGTGGTACCAGTCTAGGTCAGTATTTGAAAAATGCCACCTATCGGAAGATAACGGAGACATCAAAAATTCGTGCATTTCATGGGCGCTGACATTTTGAACGTAGTTCGACGGAATCGGCCGAGTTGTCACGAATGACATTACCCAGAATGCTCAAATTAGATAGGTCAGTATTTGAAAAATTCCATTTATCGGAAGATAATCAAAATCTAGTCTGTTTTCGGAGTCTCCTCGTCGAAACCATAAGTAGGTGATTTGTCTGATGTAGTGCTTACATCGATGTCACAATGTTTATAATCCAATTCCTCAACTGACGTTTCTTCGATGTAGCCCTATTTAGAGATTCAATTTAAAATGGCGAAATTCATTTTAGACGATATTATCAGCATGTGTGGATATTAATAGCTTCCTTGTCATATATCGTACCACGTGACATCGATATCGTATTACTCCGAAAAGCCCTCTAAAATTCGTGTTAACCCATTCCCACACAGTGACGCTTTTTACGCCTCTCAAGAAAAAATAAATGGAAAAACATGGTGCAAAATGAAGAAACTGGTTTCTACCCAGTTAGTTGAAAAAATCTAAAATTTCATAAACTTTGAATTGTCATCTGTAGCACCTTTTCAATTTGGTCTAGTCTAAAATTTTGTCGTGTGGAAATTGGTTCAGCTGAAGCAAGACACTCTTTGGATGCAAAGGGTAAAAGAAGCGGTAACATACGATTTATATGAAATTGCCTCACTGATAATCTTTTATTTGGGTGTCCATGGAGTAACATAAGTAACATGACTAACTAAAATCTTTTTAAGGACACCTTTTCAGGTACCACTGGCGAAAATCTCATCATATTCAATAAGACCACACTAATTACCTGATGGTCTAGGTTTCGAGTTTTGATAGTCAAAGTGTGTATTTATTGGCAAGGCAATTGATGCTAATTGAAAATTAGCAAGCAGTTGGTTGAAGCCATTGCTTTTCTTTAAGGACTGTAAAACTATTTTGATTGAATTTTTAGAGCAACTAACGATTATCCTTAAAGGCTTTCTATGATATCAAAAGAGAATAAATTAGTTTACATTAATGCCACACTAGCTGCGAAAAAGATTTTGTCCAAAGTAGTCTATTTTTGGGATAGAAAGATGTTTGTATGCCCCCATCTCCTCTGATATTCGGAGATTACTTGGCATGAAAAGTGACCAGTCTCTAAAGCCTACTAGCAAAGACTGAAATTGTTGCAAGGGTACCTTGATATATCGAAAGTATTAAGTTAGGAACGTCATCATTAACATAAATCTATTTTGACGTGTTTAACACAATCCGTTTAGTTTGAGGTGAAATGTCATGCACTATAAATTGGTAACTGGCCAATCGCTGGCCCCACCAGCTTTATTCCTTTGGCAACAACCACTTACTCCGACAGGAAGTTCCGCTTCGAATTCAAACGGCGTTTTTTTTGCAAAAATGTTTGGTCAGTAGCATTAAAAAAATGGTAGAATATTTGAGTGGCGACATAAACGTCGTAACTACAGCTTGAATAAGCTGTAGTTACTACGCTTAACGCGCCAAACAACAAAAAATGTTTCGCGCAATTGGCGGCCAATATCGGAGTTTAAATCTCAAATCCGGGCTGAATGAGAGATCTGATTGGTTGATATATATTCCTTGATTGACAGCCGCGATTGGTCAATTATTGTAACCGATCATAGAAAGAAATGCTAACGTCAACCCTAACAGATCAGAGGCCAACTTACCTCCGACAAAGGTAGACCGCCTGAAGTATCAATCGCCATTAACTTTAATTATATATTACTACACATATTAACCCATTCCCATACAACAAAATTTTAGACTGGTCCAATTTGAAAGGAGTTGCAGACGAAATTTTAAAGTTTATGAAATTTTAAAAATCTTTATCATTTGGGGTAGAAAACATTGTGGATAATGAATAAATTGCTTGTAGCAAGCAATTTTTTCATTATCCACAATGTTTTCCATGGCTTTTTTTCCCTAGAGAGGCGTCTAAAGGCTTCCCTGTGGGGGAATGGGTTAAGTAAAGAACAAATCTTTAGCGGGCACCCAAAATATCGTAACAATTGAATTGTTAAGCTGTAGTTACAACCATTACTTCTTCCAGCAACACTTATCTGTGATGTACTTTTTGTTTTGTTTGTTTGAATGGGGTTTTACGCCGCTTTCAACAATCTTTCAGTTATATCGCGGCGGCTGGAGCACCTAACAATGGAATCCTGGTATTTCTCACACCAGCACTACCATTACATCCTTTCCTAGCCTCAAGCTGCTATCCCACATAGGTCTACGATTATCGACCCATTGGTGAGAGACAAATAGTCGGAAAGGATGAGTGCCGCCGTCGGGGATCGAACCCGGGACCTCTAGATTGACAGTCCGACGCGCTACCAACTGCGCTATGACGGCGGCTCTGTGATGTACTTGCCTAGGAATATCGGTGGCTAACTTTGTACTTCTGCTTATCCATTCGTTTATCCATTTGACTGTCCGTAGGCAAAATTTGTTCGAAACACTCCTAGATTTCTGCATGTACTACTCTGAAATTTAAACTTTTTGATGTTCCTGCTGTCATCGATCCCAAAATGATTATCTTTTGATGTCCCTAATGTCATTGATTCCAAAATGATTATCTCCCTTGTGATTCGCACTATTTGATGTCTGCTACATGCCTTGAATTAACGTGTTCTGTATTCTGGAATAAGAGCCGTTTTCATACAAAACTAGTTTATATTTTTCCTACTTTTACCTACCGATTGTAACGATTAATACAATTTAGGGAAATTGATTAGAAAATGTATCCGCCTTTCAATTCCTCCATTCGACACGAATCCTTCCTTTTCATCACTACATAATGACAGTGGTAAAGAGGCAACTCTAGAAGGTGTTGATGACAGTTTACCGAAAAATCCATCAAACAAGTTAGCCTTTCACCACAATTTATTCAGGAATTCAATCGCAACTGCAGCCAAAATCTCGACTGTTTTGTCAGGTTGCTGCACACTTAAGTCAAATTGTAATTCACGGCTATATTGCTTAATAATTTCTTTTATCGTTATCTTGAATTTTATGACGCCCCATTTTAGGGGAGGTTTTAAGACAGTTTTATTTTTTGCCATTTGAATATCAAGTTCACTTACACAATAGTTCTTTTCAATGTATGCGGCATCATTGAATCTGGTTATTACTTTTTCCATTCCATTGACATTCTTTGCTCCCGCTGACAAAAATCTTAACATACTGCCATCAGATCTGATTGCTGGATAGACAGCTTTCAGAAGGTCGTCCTTAAAAGGTGCTCTTCATATATATCAGCTCATCCGTCCTTGAAATGTCTCCATTGTATATCTGTGTGGCTTGTTTTAAACATTCGGTTTTCAGGTTTTCTATGTCGAACTTATATGCTGCATTCATACAGTTGAAAAGATTTGTCTCGCTGTTGTTTTCGCCCCAATGATTCAGCTAACACAGATTCGCACGTGCTTTTAAGACTTTCTATCTCATACTCATACGCCAATGGAAGTACTCGGTAAACGTTCCCAAGCTTCCCTGGGTAGATACAAGCCAGGAACTCGGCAAAATCATAGTAATCCTTTCCAACGATTTGTAACACTTCTTCTTGTGATTCATTCAGTTTTTCCTCGATCATCTTCTCAAACATGGATGATGTCATTTCAAGAACCACCCTCGAAACAAAAATCGGCTTTCCCTCCAAACTCAAAGTCAAGTCCGTTCTTGACGTCTTCTCGTCGAAGCCGAAAGTAGGTCTGCGTTTTTCTGGCGTCGCGTTTTCAACGATTTCACACTTTTTAATATCAGAGCCCGCCTCTTCAACTGACTCACTATCAAAGTTATTCTGAGATGTAGCCATCTTTTGATTAAAAATCACTATCTTACCAAATTATTAGTTATATCGGCAAGTCTAACTTATTTAGATTCCGTGCGTGAAATTGATAACAATCAAACAATAGCCGTACTTGATTAAGTTTTTTGAAGTTATAGTAGCATGCTTCCTTTTCTAGTTAGGGATACACATGTTTGTCAACCCATTACAGGACTGACGTTTAAGGCAAGGACGTTTTGGCTAGATCAATATTCATCATAAGACTTTTCGGCAAAATAGTATTTTGATAAACAAACTTATAATTAGTGTATTTTTTATTTCTGACTTATTTCGATTAAATACAGTTAAGATCTTCTAATTTTGCTGAAGAAACATGCACTTAAACACTGCCTTTGATGAATCGTGTATTTTTGTCAAATATTGTGGGGAAATCGTAAGGAAGTCCATTTACGTATTTTATCTATTGTAATTATTGCTTTACAGAATGTTTTTATCTTTATCTAATTTTGATGATGTTTTTAATGAAAAACTTAATGTATTCTATTGATTATGAATTTCGTTGGCATCATAACTGCCTGTATTCATAATAATGTCTGAGTAAACCCAAAACCAGAAATTACAAATTTTATGGCTGTTAAAGCATTGTTAAATCATTGTTACCATTTTCTTTATAGCTTAATTCATAAAATCATCCAATAAATTATATAATCCATTTCATAACTTAACAAGATTTTATATGAACAAGGTTTTAGTGTACCATTACGTAAACACGCCTATACAATATACAGTAAATTTTCAGCTGTAAAAAAATGAAAATTTTCCTTTTTTTGGGGGGGGGGGGCACTTTTTTCGTCAGGCCCCTCTTGGGAGTGTGGACCCCCTCTGGGAAAAGTTTCTGGAGCAGCGCATGTTTAATACTAGGACTTCCTCGAGGTGCCTCTAAGATGAAAAAATTAGAGCAATTTGAATCATGTTATTATACCCCCAAAAAATAAATTTTGGGGGTATATGGGAGTCAGCTTGTCGGTCCGTCGGTCCGTCTGTCTGTAGCTTTTTCGTGTCCGCTCAATTTCTCAGCAACTATAAGTCGGATTTTATTCAAACTTAAATGATATAACCAGTATCAAGCAGAGATGTGCATATTTCATTCTGGTTATGGTCCATTGATTTTCGAGGGAGTTATGGCCCTTTGATGAAGAATCGTGTCCGCTCAATTTCTTAGCAACCATTGGACGGATTTGATTCAAATTTCACAGAAACACTCGGTAAAAGTCAGACATGTGCATATCCTATTTTGTTTTGGTCCATTGATTTTGACGGAGTTAAGGCCCTTTTAATAAAAAGTCCATTTTTTGTTACATTTCTATAGCTTTGTCGTGTCCGCTCAATTTCTCAGCAACTATTGGTTGGATTTTATTCAAACTTAAATGATATAATCAGTATAAGGTAGAGATATGCATATTCTATTTGGGTTACGGTCCATTGATTTTTGAGGTAATGATTGCCCTTTGGTGAAAAATCGTGTCCGCTCAATTTCTCAATAAACAATTGATTGATTTGATTCAAATTTCACAGAAACACTCGGTATAAGTCAGACATGTGCATAAAATTTTTGGTTATGGTCACTTGATTTTTGACGGAGTCATGGCCCTTTAATTAAAAAGTCCTTTTTTGTTACATTTCTATAGCTTTTTCGTGTTCGCTCAATTTCTCAGCAACTATTGGTTGGATTTTATTCAAACTTAATATATGTAATCAGTATCAAGAAGAGATGTGCATTTTCTATTTTTGTAACGGTTCATTGATTTTTGAGGGAGTTATGGCCCTTGGTGAAAACTCGTGTCCGCTCAATTTCTCAATAATCATTTGATTGATTTGATTCAAATTTCTCAGAAACACTCGGTATAAGTCAGACATGAGCATGTAATTTTTTGGTTATGGTCCATTGATTTTTGACGTAGTTATAGCCCTTTAATTAAAAACTCCATTTTTTTACATTTCTGTAGCTTTTTCGTGTCCGCTTAATTTCTCGGCAACAATCGGACGGATTTCATTCAATCATCACTGATATAATTAGTATCAAGCATAAATAATCAAATTCTTTATTTGTTACGGTCCATTGATTTTCGAGGGAGTTATGGCCCTTTGGTGAAAAATCGTGTCCGCTCAATTTCTCAGCATCCATTGGACGGATTTAATTCAAATTTTACAGAAACACTCGGTATAAGTCTGACACGTGCATTACTTATTTTGGTTATGGTCTATCGATTTTTGACGGAGTTATGGCCCTTTAATAAACAGTAGATTTTTTGTTACGGCCCTTTGAATGATAGCACTTTTATATGGACAAGCGCTGATGGGTGTATTAGTCCGCTTTGCGACAATTTATGGTTTTTGAAGACCCGATGAACCACAAATACAACAGACGCATACTGATCACAATGTCCTGTTCGAGATGTAAAAATTATGCAGTGAGGTTGTCCAAGCTGCTCTGACTGGCGGGATAAGCTGATAATCTGTACGACAGCCGTGCAAATAGTCTCAATCGGGCTGCACTTCATTTACTCACACGTCCAATATGTGACCTATAATGATATGCAAGGTTCAGCCGATTATATCGTATGGATTATGCCACTAGTTGCGCACCTCTAAATTGGCATAGTACATGTACTCTTCTTAAAGACTTATGAACATGGATAAAATGCTTATCTCCCATATTAAGTTTCAAAGTATTAAATTAAGCCCAAGTTCTGAAACCTTTATAACTACAGTTATGCGTGCGATCGCAATCATTAGCAGACTAGTACAATGACAAAAACTTTTGACATCAGTTCTTAGTTAGGTCTATTATGTGTTTTTGATATAAATATGCCCACGCTTGCGTTGCCAAGCATATCCCCCCGGCATTCTATATTTACCTAAAGGCTCTCAAGAAAATATGTTATTGAGCTCCATGGCAAACCGACGATGGACATGTAATAATCTCAAAGTCAAATGAATAAAGGCCTATTTACCAGGTAAGAGGACCGCATGAAAGACTGGTACTCGTGCGAAATATGTTGTCCTCCTGAAAAAAAGCGATAATAATAAAAATAATTATTATTATTAGTAGTAGTAGTAGTACATTGTAGTTGTAGTAGTAGTATTACTATTATTGTATGCGGTGTGCGGTTTACATCGACAAGCGGTTGACCAAGCTCGTTTCCCTATTTGTATTTACATAGTTTCAACTGCTACGAAAGGAACACAAAAAATCATATATACCCCTGAAAAACAGTCAGATGGAAGAACTAAAAGAAGCTCTAAAAGACGAATAAACCCCACGAGTTAGCTCGTATAACGGTATTATGTGCATATATATTTACAAAGGTTTATAGGATCGGCATTTGGCATTGTTGGCCTGCGAACCCAACTATCCAAATAAACAGGATAAAAGATGAAATCAGCTGCCGGGAATTATATTTTAAACTGTCACTAATCGTACAGATTTTTCTGCGACCTCTGTCACTACTGATAATGTACGCATGTCACTAATTCGTACAGTCAATCAGAAGACAGGGTTGCAATTTCTCGGTCGTACCCGGCTAAACAATGTATTGCTGAATAACATGGTATAGGCGTTCAAGAAATAAGATTTTACAATTCTTCTTCACAAGCTAGGTCACAATTAATGATCTCAGTTACGCATAATGACTTTGGCTTCGTCAGTCTGACGGATCACATTAAAAAAATGAGTGATTCGTAGATTAAAGTACGGATTTTACCAGAAAGTATACTCAATAACACAGAACGACACACAACGGAGGGACAAGTGATATTAGCTCTTTCAAATACCGAAAACGAGCTCAAAATACGTCTTATGATCTTAAATTTACCTCGATTGAGAAATTTCCACCCGTTAAACTGTGTAGTCTCACTAGTGATATATTTATACAGTAGGTGTCACTTCCGATTTGGCTCACTGTACGGTTATACACAGTGATTCAATGATCATATCGACGAATAAATTACTGATGAACGATTTTCAGAGTTCGTTTGTTTCTTTGAATAGGGTTTAACGCAATTTTAGCAGTATTTCAGGCTGCTTGAACACATAACCATGGTATTTATCACACCAGTACTACCACTACATCCTTCAGAAGCCCCAGCTGCTATACCTATTAGGATTAAGTTTAATGTTGGAAAGGATATTTGCCGAGGATCGAACTCTGGACCTCATGATTGAAATTCCGACGTTCTACTACTGCGGTATGGTCGCGGCCGAATTTTCAGGGTGGGAGCATGCTGTGTCACTGAATGACTGGAGCACCGTATCTACAGCTTGAATATAGCTGTCTTTGCGGACTTTCGAGAGGGTACCCAACACTGAAACATTTGTTATTAAAATATAGACTGAACTCTTGTAAAGGATCATGGCACGTGATAACCCCAACTTATATATGAGCCTATGCGTGAAGTTTCCAACATTTCGCATGTGCGTGACTCGCACACATTGAGCACCCTGGAGAGCCATACGGAGCAATTAGAATATTCGCTGATTGTTTAAAGAAGCTTTAGGTCAGTAACTATCTACAGAGCGCAGAGTGAAGACTCTGATCAGACTGTGCGGATGCACAGGCTGATCTGAGTCTTTACTTGGCGCACATGTGTTATGATCGGAAATGTCACGCATGCACTCATATTATTGCGTTTAACCTTATATACCTAAAGGAGCTTTCGGGAACATAAGAGATACGTTTCCACTCGTGGCCCAGTCCCTTATGGAAACATGACCCTTGCTATTCACCTAAAATGAAGGATAAATGTCCACTACTCTTAAATAGAAAACTAATTTACTTCTTTTTGGTTGTCTGTACATACTCATAAGCACTTATTATACTGACTATAATGATTTTCCCGTTCTGTTTCTGTTTTTCTCAATCTCAGATTTGAAGGTCCAATAATTATCTCAAACTCTATGCAATTTTTGTTTGTAAAACCTTACTGTATGTTGTACATACGCTGGTGAAATAAACAAATTACGCATTTATAAAATGTCGGATAAAGTTTCTGTTTTCTCAATCTCAGATTTGAAGGTCCAATAATTATCTCAAACTCTATGCAATTTTGTTTGTAAAACCTTACTGTATGTTGTACATACGCTGGTGAAATAAACAAATTACGCATTTATAAAATGTCGGATAAAGTTTCTGTTTTTCTCAATCTCAGATTTGAAGGTTCAATAATTATCTCAAACTCTATGCAATTTTGTTTGTAAAACCTTACTGTATGTTGTACATACGCTGGTGAAATAAACAAATTACGCATTTGTCAAATGTCGGATAAAGTGTAAACCGAGCCGGACATTGAACTCAAGACCCCAGGATTGAGAGTACAGTGCGTTATCGACTGAGCTACCCGGGCTCAGTTCGGGAACTGACCCGACTATTTTAGAAAAACAGGTCTACATGGGTTACCTTTCACAGAATTGATATCAAGTCTGAGTACCTAACCGGAATTAAGACCAAATTTATACAAATATAAGACAAAAAGGTAAAGTTACGGGGGATGATTGAAAAGTCAGTGGCCTAAGGCAGAGTGGTATAGTTACTTGACGCGTGATCTGAAGGTCACAGGTTCGAGCCCTTCCGTCACCGGGGTGTGTTTGTGGGCAAGACATTTAATAGCCAGCCCCAATCTCTACCCAGCTGTAGAATAGGGCAGCAGTGGTTTTTAAGCCATTGTCTCTCTTTCATGAACGTGAAAAACCTGGATTGTGAGCGTTCGAGAGCAACTCTATAAGCTTTAAGCTCCCGTCGCAATCGAACTGAAATAAATATGTATACACTAAGCTAAGGCATGTATAAGCCGTTAAACCTAAATATTTTAATTTATTTTTCAACGTAGCCATCTTATACAAGCCTTCACACTTTGTCCAACGGTGAAGAAGCATTTGCAGAAGGTAGCAGCGTGGACCCTTCAAAATGGTTCAACAGCTTATTTTACGTCATCACCAGTACGAAAATGATAATAGCTGGGTTCTTTTTTCATCGTGGAAAAAACGTAACGGCCAGAGGGTGCTAAATCAGTGAATTAGTTCGGTGCTCAACCGGTTGTAAACTACATGCCTGAATAACAGCCATGGGAATAGTGGACTCTCGGGCATTGTCCTAACGGAAAAGCAAACATAATGACAGTTTCCACGCCTAATTACACTTTTGTATGAATCCGCTTTGCTTATTCATGCAGTGTGATAAGTTCTTTCGTTTCACACATCCATTATAACACAAAAAAATATTCCCTCAGAATAAATTGATGTGTTTGTGTTTACGCCCAAGTAACATTTAGACGATGTAGATACAAATAATATAAAATAAAATAAAAAAACACACACACACACAAAAAAAACCCCCAAAAACATGACTTACGACTATGAACCCGCTAAAACATCTTTATATAACATGTGTGATATTAATTAAGTGAAGTAAGTATGTAAATGAGCAAAGTATATGATGACACCTTTTGGTTACCTGGATAATGACGTCACATATTGCATGTAATGACGTCATTTTTGTTAAACGGCTTTTTATATTTCATGTAACTTAGTTCAGGGTTTTATCGATTTATCGCAAAAGTTATAGCACACTATAAATAGAATATCAAATCAAATCAAATACGTGCTCATAAAATACCGAATTTATTAAACTCGTCATCTAAAACAAATAAAAAAATCTCGACATAGCCTCGTTTTTATCTGCATATCGATGACTCTTTTAATAATTCGGTAGACCATGACCATTACTTCAATTGTTTCACGAAGTGTCCAAATTTCAATTTATTTTGATTGCTTGACTCCTCTAAATTTGAATTAAATTCTCAACCATTGAAATTAAGTGATGGGCCGGGCGCTTGGTTAGACTACGTGATTGATTTGTTGTTGTTCTTGTTGTTGTTGTTTTGTGTGTGTGTCTTTTTTTAAGACTATAGTGAATCTTGTTGATACATTGATACAAAATGCTGTGGAAAGCCTTAGAAAATGAAGTTTTAATATTCTGATATCAGATAGTTATGTTAATAACTGCATTCTGTTACACCTTCTTTATTTAACAACGATACTCTCCGTTCTCTTGATATGAACATTTTGTATTCAAATATTTTAATCACCTTCAAATATCTCTGCGAAATAAATTTCAATTTTACCAATGATGGTAGTTTTTTCCAGGCCACCTTTCAAGCGAGTTTCGTCTTCTCAAACGATCAACGGGCGACAGTGCTCTATGTAGGCTTACATGTGCCGGTATCTCATCTTTCATTGGAGTTTGTTCTGGTTTGTTTACAAGCAGGTGTGCCTCTACCGTTAAGTTATTTTTTGAAAGAATCCCATCAGTATAGATCAGTTTATTATCAAATCCTATTGAGACTGGCGACTCTCGCTTAACTTGTACCCATTTATCGTCCCCTATATGTTTACTATTAACCAGTCCCATCTTTACTGCCATATTACATTTCCACCCAGTTGGTGGTGATATATTGATGTCCAATCGTTCTAAGGCAAGGACATGAACAGGAATACCACTCGTCATCATAAACTCCGTATCCCAAATATTTACAGACATTTCCAACTTTTCCGAAATAGTCATTTCAAACTGAATAGTCAAATATTTTGCATCATGAAATGTGTCCAATTCCATGTAGCTATCTGGAGTTTTCGGCCCAGCTACAATAAATCGATATTTACAGGACTCTGAACGAAGTGTTGGTATAACGGATAAAAACACTTTGGAGTGCAATCCAAATTTAGGGTCAAGAAGCTCATCTGCTCTTTTGATATCCTTTGTGTAGATATTAGATATGATATCTAAACATCGATCTTCTATTGAATTCATGCGGTGTTCCTTCGCAAAGGATAGGCACGTGTATATATATTCTTCTGTTTGGTTTTCTAATAAAGATCGTTCTAGAAGAGCTTTGCACTTTTCCTTAAGACAACGAACATCATATCTGAAAGCTAGCGGCAAAACCTTGAATACATTGTTTCTGTTTACATCTTTCATTTTGTCTGGATAAAAGCATTCAAGGAAACTAGTGAATGCATCGATATCTTCTCCAGGAATTTCTATTCTCGTACCTTCGTCCTCATTTGCGGATTGATTAACATCTTCTCCGTGAACATTATTTCTCTTGTCGCCTTCTGCAGCAAGCTTTTGTCTAATTTTTTCTTTGAGAATTGGTGACGCGATTTCTATAATTGCTCTGTTGACATGCAGTTTCCTTCCGCCAACTACTAAAGTCAAATCGGTAAGATCATTCTTAACTTGAAAACCGTTGTTACCTGCATTGAGTAATTTAAAGGTAACTTGTCTTTCTTTAGATCTTTCTCGTCGTTTTTTTAAAGCCACATCTTCCCCCAAAACACTCAACAAAACAAATAAGAAAAAAAACATTATCGAGGGTCAAAAGCATCAATAATTATGACGATTGAAATTGAAAAATCAAAATAATTTTACGCGATAAGCCTACATTTCGCAAAAGATGTTACGATATTTTAAAATGTGATCCACCACAATTTAAAGTTTATTTACATAATACATTGACGTCAGTGTTGACTTTCGCTGGTAGTTCAAACAACTATCTCGGTCACGGAGATTAACGAAATCTTCCTTAAAGTTTAGTCATCAGTACCTGTTTATTTTTTAGTGTATGTCGAGGGTTAGCGAACATTTCCGGTGAATAATCGGATGCAGTCGTCACGGTGTCAAAATGTAAACAAACACGAGTTGTCTGATAAGACTAACACAAGATACTCCTGTATCAACAGGCTCTTGTTTGATTTAGTGACCAAATAAACGATGGGATTGTTTAAACTGTTTTTTCTTCCCAGAGGGAAGATATGGCTTCAACAAACACGCTGTCTCTTAATCTACTGCTGGACCCTCTTTAATAAAATCTTTTTCATTCCCAAAACCAAAATTACTCATTGTCCGTAGGATTTCGAGGGATCTTCTTCTTCTGGATTTAGTTGCTCGAAGTTCTAGCTCTTGATCATCCTTAAAATAAGAAAGAGAGAATTCGTTTATTATTTAAATAATTTTAAGTTTCTTCCCAAATTCAGATGTCTTAAAAAACAAGAAGATAACCTTGGTCCTATATCGAAACTCTTTTTATTTATCTAGTTCTAGGGACCCTGTGTGTCTGGTAGTAAGGCGACAGACTAGAAGCCGCGGGGTGAGGGTTTGAGTTCCGAAGGCCTCACTGGACACATGGATATGCCTTTGGGCAAGGCATGCAGAGCCTCGGGAGGCATATGACTTCTGTGGTGATATTTTTTAATTGTTCAGAAGCGCAGTCGGTAGCGCATCAGACTCCTTATCTTCAATAATGGGATGTCATGGGTTCGATCCCCGACAGCGGCACATATCCTTTCCGATATTTGTATCCCACCAATGGATGGATAATCGTAAACCTAAGTTGAATAGCAGTTGGAGGCTAGGAAAGGATGTAGTGGTAGTACTGGTGTGAGAAATACCAGGAATCCATTGTTACGTGCTCCAGCCGCCGCGATATGACTGAAATACTGTTAAAAGTGGCGTTAAACCCCATTCAATCAATCAATCAGAATGGCGTAATTCAATAATCTAGTTCTCGGAGCTGTGGGAGCACGTGCGATTCACTGGCTAAATTTGAGCAAGTTGCCACGACACATCATTACCGTCCATCCTTGTCTTCTGTCCCAATGCAGTCACTCTTGTGACTAAAATATGACAGAGGAAGTTTGTTGCTTTCAATGATAAAGAACAACCATAAGATAATATATTATTTCACTATACACCTATAAATATATCTAGTAAAATAAATCGTAAATGACAGTGTGAAATACGTTTCCTAATATGACGTCATTTTAATTCTGCATGTGATGCGCATAAACGTAACCAGAATGGTAAAGTAAAATGGAAATACGTGTAGAAATACGAATCATTCTATAATTTCATCGAATTGATTCATAAAATTTCTTTATTATATACCTATAACAGATATGGATTAAAATCTGGCTATCTAATACAACTCGACAGAAAAAAGTCAATATTCGGCGTGTACTAAAAACCCGTATTCGTCGAGTACCGATAAACACGGACTACCTCTTTGTGTATTGACTTTCGGTTTTTTTTCGGAAAGTTGGTTATTTCTTAATCATTTAAAGATTTTTTTAATGCGATGTCCTAAAAGGTATATAATAAAAGGAATAATACAACAGTGTGTTTTTCTATTTGTTGTTAATGTGTTCTCGAATCGTGTGTAGGTATTTTTATTGGATTCGACCTTCGGTCTCATCCAATAAAAAATACCTACACACGATTCTCGAACACAATAACAACGCATAGAAAAAGACACTGTTGTAATATTCCCTATAGGTATATAATAATGGTATATTATTCTACGATGGCGATAGTACATCTTGTATTTGCTTTGAGCTGTGGAGGAAAATTTGATATTGCACTCGACCTTCGGTCTCTAAATACTAAAGTTTTCCTCCGCAGCTCAAAGCGAATACAAGATGTTGTATCGTTATAGTAACATGATACTCCTTATTTATTGGGGGCTTTACAGGGGCAGAACGCGTCTTTAATGCCAAGTTCGACTTAAATACAGAGGAGTACACTATTAAAAACTTCAATATCTGTCAAATATATATATACGAAGCTTTGTTATATCCGCCGTCATAGCACAGTTGTTAGCGAGTTAGACTCCTAATTTTCAATCATGGGGTGTCATAGTTCGATCCACGGCGGCGGCACATATCCTTTCCGACATTTGTCTCTCACTAATTTTTATAATCGTAAACCTAAGTGGGATAGCAGCTGGGGCCTAGGAAAGGATGTAATTTTAGTACTGGTGCGAGATATACCAGGAATATATTGTTACGTGCTCCAGCCGCCGCGATATGATTGAAATGAGAAAAGTGGTCAAAGCGGCATTAAGCAAGAAAGAAATAAAATACAGATATTTTCAGTTTGTCCATATTTCGTATTGGGACTTATTTAAAGTTAGGTGAGCATGTCTTGTAAGACCATGTTCAAGGTCAATGTCACATCTTATGAAAAACACGGTACATTTACTAATCATGGATTCCTGCTGTCAATGAAATAGTCGACTGACCAATCAAATCATTTAGCAGACAGGAAATGAACTTAAAACTCCGACATTCATGATAATCGTTTTATAGGTTTGACGACTTGACATATTCAAGCTGTAGTAACGACATTAATGTCGCCATTTCATTTTTTACATGTTTCTTGCCAGAAATTTAGCATTATAGCACCTTTAATGTCTTAATCAAACTCCTTGTTTGGGATGAGCGAGCGTGACCAGCGACCCGTCAATTTCAATAAACAATATTTGACTGAAAAAACACATGGTTTGTAAGAAGATGTCCTACACACATGACCTTTTGCAGGTTGACCTGAGTCATTTCGCAAGGCCAAGGTCAAATATCAATGTAATTTTCTTTTACGATAAATAGTTTTGATTTTCTTCGGAAAATAGATATATTTGATGCCAAATATTTATGAAAATGATTAAAGATAATTCGATAATACTTTTTCCTCCCACCAATAGGTGGGTAATCGTTAACCTCGGTTGAGCAGCCGTAAGCTCGGAAAGGATGCAGTGGTAGTACTGGTGTGAGAAATGCCAGGAATCATGGGTAGGTGCTCCAGCTGCCGCGATATGACTGAAATACTATTTAAAGATGCGTTTAGCCCAATTCAATCAATCAAGTTAGGCCTAATTTTCGAAATTTATGATTACATATACACTAAACAGATCACATTAGTTGTATGAAAAGTAAAAATAAATCTGTCGAATATTGATGAATAATGTGATTTTAGCTTTGTCTTATCAATATTCAAGCATTTTTATTGGCTGATTTTTTCAATCATCCTTGAACAAAATTTTGAGCACGCAACCGCATTATATGCTTGCGAATAGAGAAGATCCAAAAATTTTTAATCAGAACTACCCAAAAAAACGGATTTGTTTAGCTTAACGACCTTAAAATATAGGAAATGAAGAGAACCTAAAAACTAAATCACACTTATGTATAAAATAGTTTCGCGTATTCATACAGAGTGATCAAGGTTTTAGGTTCATACCTCGATGAAAACAAAAACCATTTTCCTCAATTCTTAAATAAAAGGCATGTGCAGCCTGATCTTAGTCTCTAGTGTCTGACTCAAAGTTGCTTTAGACGTTAGGCGATCTTACGTTAGTACAAGTAATTATTTATCTAGGCAAACTGAAGATATACGTATATAGATTTTATAACTTACCATGGCTTGACTTGAGATAGTTAGATAATGAAGTTATAACCTGCTATCTGCTCGCCCAGAAAGAGATAACGAAACATGTACAATAATTACTTATTTTAACCCATTACCAACCATCTATTGGACGACAGGAAGGTTATTGCTTATTGGTTTAACATCACTAACCAAGCGATAGCCTGTTTGAGGCCAGATATATTATGAACTAGACAGTAAATGAGGGTCTATGCTCTCTGGGGCCCCAGAAAAAGCCACCGCATTACTTTCAATGGAGGGGGGGGGTATCGATGTTTTTTGGGTTTTTTTTATCGAGGATTTTGATTATTTTTATTCCCTTTCGTAAAGTGTTTGAATAGAATATTCTGAAAAAACAGTCTTGCGAAAATCAAAATTAAGTAGGGTATTTCACTAACCTATTCCCACTCAATGACGCTTTTAGATACCCCAAGAAAAAGCTTTAGAAAACATTTTGAAAATGAAGAAATTGCACTCAAAATCATTGAGTCTGATTAAGGGTCGCCAAAGGAAAATTCCTGTGAAAGTTGGTTGAAACCAATCTTCTAATTTCTGAGAAAAAGTATCTTCAAAGTTTTTTTACCATATGCCATATATGGAAATAAGCCCTTTCTATTTCAGACATGTTTTTCATCCGATCACAATTCTTTTTAAAAAATCTGATAAAAAGTCACCCAAGGATCATGCCTGTAGAATTTGATTGAAATCAATCAACTAGTTTCAATGAAAAGATTTTCGGTTAAAATTCGGTTAAATTCCATCGACTACTTTCAGAGAAGAAGATTTGTAAAGCTTTTACCATATTTGCAAATATGCCCCGACCATTAAAGCCAAGTTTTTCAGCCGATCAAAGTTCTTGAAGAAATCTGATAGAGGCAACCCATAACATGGGAAAGCAGAAATTGCTTGTTACAAGCAAAAGACAATTCAACTGGTTTATTTTATTTTATAAACGAATATTACAACATTTTCAGACATCCATATCTTTAGTTGGTATTTTTACTTAACCCTTTCCTGTTTTGCATAATTTTAGATCTGTCCAAATTCGAAGGTTTTGCAGACGAAAATTGAAGGGGGGTCTAATTAGAAAAAGAACCATTCAGTTGGGTAGAAAACATTGTAGAAAAAGAAGAAATTGCTTGTTACAAGCAATTTCTTTTTTTCTACAATGTTTTCTCAAGTATAAATACACAGTGACGTAGAAAGCTGGTATTGTACAGGAAAGGGCTAAGAATATGTTATAACTAGAGGCACTTGAGCGCTTGTATCGCTCCGCAGGCCTGATTGTACTGATTAAGCAAATTGTGTTTTCAGAAATTCAATATAAACATCATATTCAACATGGGTGGCAAAAAACCTTGTCAATGAAATCTTTCAAACGTTTCAAACGTTTCTTTGTTTTACAAAAGCCACTTTTCAACCAATAAAAATTTGTTGAAAGACTCTGAAAAAGAGTAACCAGAGGATCATTCAAGTGCAATTTGATTTAAATCCATCAACTGGTTTCTGAGAAAAAGACTGTATATGGTTTCACTATATATGGATTTTAGCCCCGCCCATTTAAGCCATGCTTTTCAACCTATCAAAACTATTTGAACGAATCTGACAAAGGGTCAACCAATGAGCATTCCTGTAAAATTTGGTTGAAATCCATTTGCTGGTTTCTGAGAAAAATATTTCAAGGATTTCATCTTATATGGAAATTAGCCCCGCCAATCAAATCCATGTTTTTCATCCGATCGAAATTCTTTGAAGGAACCTGATAAAGGGTCACCCAAGGATAATTTCTATGAAGTTTGGTTGAATTCTGTTCGGTACTTTCTGAGAAGATTTTTAAAGTTAAAGTTTACGGACGGACGCACGCACAGACAGACACACGAAGGACACAACGCAATGACAATAGCTCGTTTCAGCCAGTGGAGCTAAAAATGGTGACGGTTAATCGACACTAGTATTGGGGTTCTGAAAATTGTATACACTTTGTAAAACCATGATAAGGCTTAACCCATTCCCACTCAATCCCTCCTTTTTACGCCCCTCAACGAAAAGGCTTGGATCAAGCAATTTCTTCATTATCCACAATGTTTTCTATCCAAAAAGACGAAAAAATTTAAAATTTCATCAACTTGAAATGTCGTCTGCAGCTCCTTTCAATTTGGACCGGTCTTAAATTCCACTGTGTTGGAATGGGTTAAGATTAGATGAGATTGATCGCCTGTTTCACCCTACAGGACTGAAAATACTGATTAACAAATAAATCAATATAAACTAAAACATATTAGCTATCTCTGGCGAATAAATCATTGGAATATTTCAAGTTAAGCATTTCAGACTTTTCACTGTTATACATAAGTAAAGTTGGGTTATGTAAAATTCATTTATTAATTCAGATGAATTGCATTTTCAGTTTAAAATTTTCACTGCACACCATATACTCACCCATAAAAGTCATGTTTTTCAACCGATCAAAATTATGCGAAGAAATCTCACAAAGAGTGAGGATTATTCCTTCCAAATTGGGTTGAAATTCATCGACAAGATTCTTAGAAGATTTTCAAAGTTCTAAGAATATATTCCGTATCTGAAATTTAGCACCCCCAACAAAAAGCAATGTTTTTCATCCAATCAAATTCGTTGAATTTATCTGATAAAAGGTCTAAAAGGATATTTCCCGTGATATTTGGTTTAAATCAATCACCTGGAATCTGAAAGAAAAAGATTGTTTTCACTATATACTATATATGAAAATAAGTCCCGCCTATTTCAGCCATGTTTTTAATTCTATCTTTCTTTTTTAATAATCTGATAAAGTGTCAACCAAGGATCATTTGGTTGAAATCCAACAAATGGATTCTGAGAAGCAGATTTTTAAAGCGTTCACTATATTGAAATTAGCCCGCCCATCAAATCCGTGTTTTCCATCCGATCGAAATTCTTTGAAGGAATCTGATAAAAGGTCGCCAAAGGATCATTCATATAAAGTTGGTTGAAATCCTTCTACTGGTTTCTGAGAAGATTTAAAGGGTTTCATCATATATGGAAATTAGCCCCGTCCATTAAAGCCATGATTTTCATCCGGTCAAAATTATTTGAAGGAAGCCACCCAAGATTCATAGCTTTGAAATTTGGTTGAATTCTGTACAGTTTTTCTAAGGAGAAGGAAAGTTTACGTACAGAGTGACGTACGCAAGACGGACATCACGCATGACGACAGCCCAATGACTTTCAGTCAGAAGCTAAAATCCGCGATGGCCAAGTCCATTACGGTTTTACGTGCAGGTATGTTGTTGCTATTAATTGCATACCGCTTTCATCTATTCGACAGTATATTGAGGGTTTAGAGCAAAAACATAGTATGGGACTATACATGATATAGACCCATACTATGTTTTTGCTCCAAGTCATCGATATCTATTGAAATCTAAAACATTTTCTAAACATCTCATAGGGGAATATGAGTCATCATTTCAGCAAATGAATCAGATATGTCAATAAAATGACGCTTGATTTTTATTTCAGTTGGAGAGATTTTCATAAGCTTAACGTTGGAACTCAAAGAAACGTGATTAAGGGTTTTGGCAGGGAATAGAATCCTTTTCTTTGGAAAAATTCATTGTGACGATTTACCTTCCCCAATGGGAGGTGAGGGTTAGCCATCAGATGCTAGACTGACCATACAGGTAATTTAGTTTTCTTTAAGTGACCTTAAAACAGATTATGGAAGAAAACTTTGGTTCTCGATTCCCATATTTCCAACGGTAATACTTTCAGACATTTGAAAACATTGCCTGTTTTTGGTTTCAAAGACGTATCAATCACATCGTTCGCTTCCGCTAGCTACAGATCTCATCCAATAGATTCCGAATTTTCAAAGTAGGGCATAGGGAATAGATTACACGAAATTAAAGTCATAGAAAATTGTCGCCGTATTTAAACCAATCAATATTCTTTGAAAGAATCTGATAAAGGGTCACCTAAAGATCATTCATGGGGAATTTGGTTGAAATTTGTACAGTATTGTCGGAGGAGAAGATTTTTATAGTAAAAGTTTACGGACAGAGGGACGGACAGCTTTACGATGGACACCACACCATGACAATAGCCCCGGCAAGTGGAGCTAAACTAGAGGTACTAGAGCGCCTGATCCGCTCCACCGGCCTGAATTTACCTAACACTCCTGAGAAATTTGGTTGAAAAGCATTCTGCAGTTTGCAAGAATAAGATTTTCAAAATTTCACTATATACCATATATGGACACAAGCCCCCTTTGAATGCCTTAATTTTCATCTGAGCCATATTTTATGCAGGAATCTGACACACAGTCATTGAAGGTTCATTTTGTGAAATTTTGTTAGAAACTGAGAAGATTGTAGGTATTCACTGTTCACCAATCAATTCTTTTTTAGCAATCTAAAAAGGGGTCAACAAAGGATCATTCCTGTGAAATTTGGTTGAAATCCATACAATAGTTTCGGAGATTTTTCCAAGCTTTCATCATATATGGAATTTAGCCCCGCCTATTTTTTTCATTCGATCAAATTTTTGAAGGAATCTGATAAAGGGTCACCCAAGGATCAATACAGAGATTTTTAAAGCTTTCACCATAAAAGGAAATAATCCACGCCTATTAAAGCCATGTTTTTCAACCTATCATAATTCTTTGAAAGAATCTTATGAAGGGTCACCAAATGATCATTCCTGTAATATTTGGTTAAAATCCATCCATTGGTTTCTTTGAAGAAGTTTTTTTTAATCTTTCACCATATATGGAAATTAGCCATGCCCATTAAAGCCATGTTTTTCATTCGATCATAATTCTTTGATAGAATCTGATGAAGAGTCACACATGGATCATTCCTGTAAAATTTGGTTGAAATCCATCCATTGGTTTCTGAGAAGAAGATTTTCAAAGGTTTCACCATATATGGAAATTAGCCACGCCCAATGAAGCCATGTTTTTCATCCGATCAAATTCTGTGTAATTTGGTTGAATTCTGTTCAGTTTTTTCTGAGGAGAAGGTGACTGATTTTGAGCCCAATTTTATAACATACTACAAAACCATCTAGTTATCTTACATACCAAATATGAATGCCCCAGGTCACATACTTGAAAGAGAAGACCTTTGAACTTGCTCTTATTGAGCATTTTTCCAACTGTTGACCCCTAGGGCAGGGCTGTTTTTGACCCAAGGAGCAAAATTACAACAAGCATGGTAGATAACTATTGGGTTATACTACATTCCAACTATGAGTGCTTCAGACCTTTTTGTTAAGAACATTTCAAGCGAAATTCCCAACTTTGGACCCCTGGGGCAGGGCTTTATTTACTAACATATAACAAAACCATCTAGGTATGTTGCATGCCAAATACAAATACCCCGGACCATATTGTAAAGGAGGAGTAGACTTTGAACTTGCTCTAGTTAAACATTTGTTTGGGTTTTTTTTTCAACTTTGAACGCAAGGGCTATTTTTGAATTTCCTAAGACGTGGTAGAAAAGCATATGATCATGATATATATGAAGAATAAATCGCCCTGGCCCTGTAGTTTCTGGAAAAATTCTAAAGATTTACTAATATTTACCATTTTTAAATGCCATGGCAACCAGAGTTTTTCCCGGAATGAAATTCTTTTCACAACTTTTGTAGAGCTTTGCCCAAGAAACATGCCTGAAAAGTTTCAGCTTGATTGTCCACCTGGTTTGGGGAAGAAGATTTTTGAAGATCATGGATGGAAAGACGGATGTACAATGACCGATCACAATAGATCATTTCTCAACTTGTGCTCATGTGAGCTAAAAACAAAAGCTCACAATCTTTCTTTTGGATGCCCCCAAAAAGCTTTGGAAACATTGTTGAAAACGAATAAATTGTTTGTTACATGCAATTTCTTCATTATCAATAATGTTTTCCTACCCAAAATTACACTGTCGTTTGCCACTTCTTAGAATTTCGACCAGTCTAAAATCTAATCATCTGGTAATGGATTATAAAGACAACACCAGAGCACCATTTTAAAACATTTGTAACAGTTATTATTAGAATATACATTTCTTCACAGTAAATAATGCATCAAAGAATAATCATAGCATACATCGTGAATAGCGTTTGGATGAAACGAACAAAAACATATCGTAAAATAACAACCGTAAAGTGATATTGGATGATAAACAGAGAATAATTACAAATGGAATTTGGCGGCATGTTATGAAAACTCACAGTAAATGAATTATGATAAACCCTTTCTTGTTTTTCAAAGTTTTAGACTTGTTCAATTTGAATCAAGTTGCAGAAGACACCTAAAAGTCTGTGCAATTCAAAAATTAACCAACCTTCAGGGTAGAAAATATTGCGGGAAATTTCCCCACAATGTTTTTTCAAGTTTAAAATCAAAGGGGCGTAAAAAGCCAGGGATTAAACAGGAAAGGGTAAAGCAAATTTGGATGTAAATGGATGATAAAAAAATATTTCTAAAAAAAGTGAAAATGATACAAAACAAAAAAGTAAAATCAAAAAGTATATAAAATCATGTGGACAGTACATAAATGAAACTTTACTAAAATTTAATGCTGAACATAATAAAAAGTGATTCATTGCTTTTGTTTTTACAAAAAACAAATTCAATCTCAAGGTTCATATAAATCCTTGATTTCAACTAGCCCATACAAAATGAAGGGTAGAAACTTTTCAGTCGAAATTTTTTCAGTTTGAATGAAGTTTCCCTATTTTTGTTGTTTCAATATCACAACAAAGTCCATTAAAGTATTCCAACACAATCCCTCCTTTTTACACCTCCCTAGAAAAAAAGCTTTTGAAAACATTGTGGAAATTTAGAAATTGTTACAAGCAATTCTTACCACAAGCAATTTCTCTATTGTCCACAATGTTCCTATCCAAAAAGACGAAAGAGAAATAAAATTTCATCAACTTGAAAATTCTATCTGCAGCTTCTTTCATTTTAGAGTGAGGATGGATTAATAGATTTCCTTTCCCAGGTAACACCAGTGCGGAGCTGGGGATCTGATCTGCCTTGCACATCTTACTCCAACTACATTTAATGTTAATTAACCAATTAGACAAGTCAAAATTCAAAGAAGTTGCAGACAACAAGTTTTAGCTAATGAAATTTTCTTTTTGGGTAGAAAATATTGTTCATAATGAAGAAATTTCTTCATTTTGCACAATATTTTCGAAAGCCTTTTTCCTTGGAGTGTCCAAAAGCTGGTTTGATTTTGTTTTTAACAAGATAATCTAGCGTGTTACACCAATTCAATATGAAATTGCTGGAAAGCAATTCTTTATTTTGAGTTTTCCAACAATTTTTCAACTTCATATTGTTTACTTGATAAAGAATAACGCATAACTGATTAAAAATGATGGTATGTTATATTGGCCCTTTAAACAATAGATGCATACACATAGAGGCGAGTATTATTACAATTATGAAGCGTCAAGCAAAACTGGACCATCAGAGTTCTAAAAAACAATTACATGTATTGTCCCTTGTCAGATCTACAAAACAGTTGACCCCTCTCAGAGGGTTGATAGATACCATGGTATATCAAACCCTTCCCTGTGTAATCCTTCACTTTTATGTCCTTGTGGTAGAAACATTTTGGAATCCAAGAAATTGACAAGCAATTTCTTCTTTTACCACAATATTTTCTATCATATAGGATTACCTATTGGATAGTATTTACTTTATAATTTCATCTGTTATCCCTATAAATTTTGAAAAACATTTAATGATTAAATGTCATTCTACCTTCTTAATCAAACTAAATGACGATTTTTTAGACTGGATCCATTAACCAATTAGCTGATGGCATATTTTTAGACTGGTTAAAATTCAAAGAAGTCACAGACGACAATTTATTATTGATGAGATTTAAAAACTTACTGTCTAATGGGGTAGAAATCATAGTGGATAATGCAGAAATTGCTTGTTGCAAGCAAATTTCTTCATTTTCAACAATGTTTTCTAAAGCTTTTTACTGGTGGGCATACAAAAGCATGATAGTATTTAGAATGGATTGGGAACAGATTAAATATAATAATTTGAGTCAATTATATAAATGCTCTAATGTTTCTTTTCAATCAAATGACTATCTGACAGTCCTTTTCTGCTTGACACGCACAAAAATGTTACTCACAATAGAAAGTTTGAGTAAATGATATTTTTGGTGGACATAAATGGCACAGCATATTAGGCGGTGAGATCATGATGAAAAACTTCATAAAATGACATGCAATGGAACCTTTCTACATCTGGACTGTTTTTAATTAACCCTTGTCATGTTGGAACAGGAATATTTCTGCTTTGGCAGGAGATAAAGACCAAGATCGGCCTTAACATTAAGGCTGATCTTAGTCTACACCATAGGCTTGACGTTTTGCCGATGAAGTTTATAAATTAAATTACAGAAGAAATATTGACCCTTGTCATGCTGAACCCGGAATATTCTGGTTTTGGCAGGAGGTGCAGACTAAGATCAGACTGCAGTTATGTGCAGGCTGATCTTAGTCTATACCCCCTGCTTGTACTTTTCCTGCCAAAGTTTTTTATGAAGTTGATTTTTGAAAGAAATATTGATTTTTGAACAACAAGTTCTATCAGTGTTTTCAGCGCTTTGATTTTACAGCGATTCAGTAAGGTAATTTATACAGCATGGCAAGAGTTAACATACAATTAGGGGCTTTCATTGGTTACAGTCCTTTGAATTAACAACAATTCTGAATAAGGATTCAATTCAGCATGACAAGGATCAAGATATCTACAAATTCAAAGTTGGTTATGCTTGATCCAACAATGGGATGATATAATTGCCCTTCTAAAGTCTTTAAAAAACTAGAAACATGTTACAGACACATAAGTCCACCCCTATAATTACTTGTCACATTACCTTCAGTTGTGACCTTGACCTTGAACATATGACACAAGTACTCTTCAAGGGGAACAATTGTGCAAAGTTACTTTGAAATGCATCAATTTATATCAATATAAATTTATGCTCCAATTTATCTGGAGCATAAGATATGCTCAAGATAAGAACTTGACAAACATACTGACACACACATACAACCCACATGCTCAAACACTTGCATTTGTCAAATTACTGTCCCCTGATTGGCCTCCATTAGATTCTATTTTGGATGGGTTATTTCTAACTTTATAACACTAAGAGCCTAAACTACCTAAGAGATCCTTTTTGTCTAATTTGTTATGTTTGTCTTATGGTAATCATAGTCATAGATGGTGCCTTGTTGTGTGACAGCTCTTAAAGAATTTTTAGATCAAAACAAAGGGTTTCAGTTTAAAACTTAGGGAAAAATAGACAGTTTCAAAAAGTATTGGTGTGTTTGTTTCATTGTGCTTCTAAGTGTACGTAATCTTAAATATTATGGTTTATTGGTTTGGTGGAGAAATGTAAATTCTTATTTAAAAACAACAACAAAAGTTATGTACTTGTATCTAAGTTGGCCAGAGAAAAATAAATAAATTCACAATAATGTCCTAAATCCTTTAACTAAAGTACGACTTTTGCTGGTAAGGGAGATTTTAATCAATTCCAGGACCCATTACCAAACAATCCTGTTTTTTAATACTGAAGAAATACAATACATTGTGTGAAACACAATGCCCTGCCACAGGACTTGGTATTTGACCTTGACCTTATTACATGACCTTGACATGAGGAGATACATATTTTGGAGATGTATCATCATGCCAAATATGAGCATTGTATCTTGAATAGGCTGGTAGTAATTGGCAATGTTAAGTTTTTTGGTTAAGTTTTGTGCAGACAGATGGAAAACGGTAAAACAATATGCCCCCGATCTTTCGATGTGGGGGCATAAAAATAGAAATGAAATTTCCTCTTTAATCATGATGTTTTTTTTCATTTGAAATTATTGTTTGCACCCTCTTTCAAGTTGGATGAATCTAAAGTCTTGTTGTCTGGTAATGTGTTAATTACTTCATACTTCTGTGCTTTGATGTCCTGAATACATGTATTAATAACTACTGAATAATCATTATGGAAAGTTGAAAAAGCTGCTAATTAGAATATTTTCTACCCTCTCTGATATACATTTCACTGATATGGCCACAAATGATCAGTCCTTGGTTTCTGTAACCACTTTATTTGACTACTCTAAAATTTATTGCCTAGAAATGGGTTAAACCATTCCCTCATAATCCTGCCTTCTTATGCCCCTTAGAAAAAAGACCTTGGAAAACAATATGGAAAATGAAGAAATTGCTCGTCACAAGCAATTTCTTCATTATCCTCTCTGTTTTCTCCAAGAAAAGACAAAGATATTTAACCATTTCTTGTACAACAAAATTTTAGACTGCTCCAATTTGGAAGAGGCTGCAGACAACAAATCAAAGTGCATTTAAATTGAAAAATAACCACTGCAAAGGGTAGAAAACATTGTAGGGAAAGAAGAAATTGCTTGTAACAAGCAATTTCTTCTTTTCCTGCAATGTTTTCCCCAATACAAAACCTATGGGTTGTGAAAACAAGTGATTGTACAGGAAAGGGTTAAAATATCACCAACTAAAACTTGTCTGCAAAATCTTTGAATTAGGACCAGTCTAAGATTTTATCATCTTGTAACAGGTTAAGAACACTTATCTCTGGGGCTGTGGCCATGGGGCAGTTGGTAGGGCGTCAAACTTTCAATCATGAGGTCCCAGGTTCGATCCCTGGTCACGACAAATATCTTTTCAGACATTTGTATCCCACCAATATATTGATAATCCTAAACACAAGTGGGATGAGCAGCTGGAGCCTCAGAAAGGATGTAGTGGTAGTATTAGTGTGAGAAACACCAGGAATCAATAGTTAGGCTCTCTCTGTCTAGAGTGGAGTTAAACCCCATCCAAACAAAACGTATCTCAGGCCAACTAGATGTACAAGTCTTAAAATATAAGTGCATATTACCTATATGCTTATCAAAAATGATATAAAAATATCTAAAATGTAATGTTTTAAACTACATAATAAAGCATTCCATATAATCTTAATCTTAGAGAAACAAAATGAATTCAATAACACAATAACCCCACAATCAGTTTTTTCGTAAGAGTGACCTTGTGACTTTGCCTTCTTATAAGACCTTAACCCTTTCCCACACAATGACACCTTTTGATGACCCTCAAGAAAAACATGTGGGAAATGAAGAAATTTCTTGCAGGTAATTGCTTGTAACATGCACAAAATTATGTTCAGGTCAACAAGAAATTGCTTGTTGCAAACAATTTCTTCATTTTACACTATGTTTTCCTGAGTGGTTTTCTTGAGGGGCGTCAAAAAGTGTCACTGTGTAGAACAGGTTAAAAAGGACTTAAAAAATTAATGATTGTTTATTCTTTTTCAAAATGATGTACAAGTTAAAACAACAACTAACAGTCAACAACGAACAAGAAACATTTTTTCAAACCACTTTAACAAAAGCTTACAGTGCAGAGGAAGCAAACTGAATTATCCAATTCCTTAACCCTTTTCCGAAAATTCCCTGATTTTTACATACCTTTGCTATTATACTTGAGAAAACATTGTGGGTAGTGAAGAAATTGCTTGAAAGAAGCAAATTCTTCTTTTCCCACAATATTTTCTTTGAAGGACGGTTACTTTAGAATTGTACCTACTTCACAATGTTGTCTGCTACCCCTTTGAATTTGTACAAGTCTAAACTTTTGAAAAAAAAGGAAAGCGTTATTCAAGTGACTAAACACTTGCCACTGATCTCTAACAGCAAGTTTCACTTAGACACCAAACATTGTATTTAAACAAAATTTATGGCCAATAACACATTAGAAAAATTGTAAATAGGCAACCTCAGACTTCATAACTACAGATTTAACCCATTCCAACTCAATCCCTCCTTTTTAAGCTCCTCAAGAAAAAAACTTTTGAAAACATTGTGGAAAATGAAGAAATTGCTTGTATCAAGCAATTTCTTCATTATCCACAATGATTTCTATCCTAAAAGACGAAAAAATTCAAAATTCCATCAACTTGAAATTGTCGTCTGCAGCTTCTTTCAATTTGGACCGGTCTAAAATTTTGCTGTGTTGGAATGGGTAAAAAGGCTGTAATTACAAAATACCAAACCACCAAAATGCCATATTTGAATTCAAAGTTCACTTCTCTTGTAAGTTAATAATTGAACTGATCCAATCATTTTTCAATTGACAGACGCTATGAAATGTATACAATTTGACCAGGAATTAAGCCATTCCAAGAAAACTAAATTTCTGATTAATCAAAATTGAACGATCTTTCAGTAGACCAAAACTAGAAGTTAAGTTGACACCTACATACTTCCCACCCTAAGTTGGGTTGGTGGGTATAATAACCATGACGTTTAACCAAAAATTGTGGCCCCTTTTCACATGTTTTCCAAAGGAACGTTCCCATTTTCATTAGGGTTCATCCTTGTGACATCCTCCTGGGAAACATTCCCACCAAGTTTAATGTAGATTTGGCAATAATGTAGCCCCTGGAGTGCTAAAAAGGAAATTTTCATTAAGAACTCATTCCATGTATTCCAATGGAATGTTCCCATTTCCAATAGGATTCATCCTTCTCACCTGCCAAGCATTCTGACCAAGTTAAAAAAAGATTGGGCCAAAAATTTTGGCCCCTACAGAGCTGACAAGTAAGTTGTCATTAAGGCCCCTTTTCCTGAATTTTCCAATAGAAGCTTCCTGTTTTCAGTAGGGTTCATCCTTGTGACCAGACAAACAATGGGCTCACCTTTCAAGAAGATTGGACCATAATTGTAGTCCCTAGAGTGCTAACAAGGAAATTTTCATTAAGGCCATTTTTCCTGTGTTTTTGACCAGAACCTTCGTATATTTGATAGGGTTCATCCTTGTGACCGAACAAACTTTCTGATCCAGTTTCAAGAAGATTGGGCCCAAATTGTGGATAGAGTTGATGAAGCACGATGGCAATGGATTTCCATGATCACAAAAGCTGACCTAGAGCACAATGTGCTCAGAAGAGTTAACCCATTCCCACACAGTGACGCTTTTGGACACCCCTCAAGAAAAATGCGTAAGAAAACATTGTGGAAAATGAAGAAATTGCTTGTCACAAGCAACTTCCTCATTTTCCACAATGTTTTCTACAAAGAAAGTTGAAAAAGTCCTAAATTTCATTAACTTCGTCGTCTGCAACTCCTTTCAATTTGGACAAGTCTAAAATTTTGCTGTGTGGTAATGGATTAAAAATTCTGGTCAGAATGGAGAGTGAATGTTAGTGTATTTGTCCTTCCTCAGTGAACATTGACTCATACAACTGACCACAAAAGTTCCATTTACGCATTCCCACATGAAACAGATTTAGACCGGTACAAACTAAAAGAAGTTGCAGATGACAATATTAAGTTGATAATCTTTTTTGAAAATAACCCATTGAGGATAAAGAAGAAATTGCTTTATCACAAGCAATTTCTTCATTTTCACAATATTTTCCAAACTTTGTTTCTTGAGGGGATGTAAAAAGGGGAACTGTGTGGGAATGGGTTAAGAAAGGCTTTCAGTAATTTATCCCTCCTTTTGAGAAATCAGTTTACTTTAAGAATCATTCTACAATTCAACATTTTATAAATTAATATTAAGAATAGAATTATATTTACTCTAAATGAGAACTATATTTGTACAACCCTTGTTAAAAATTTATAAAAAATCCGTTAAAAATTTAAACAAGAATCGTGTAAAAATTCATAATATCATGGTAAAAATGGTTCAATATTTTTTGCAGGAACATAGGAATATTGATACATATTAAGAGTTCTACATGTAGTATTAAGGTGTTCTATCCCTCATGAGAATTTTTGAAATCAGCCTGTAGAGATTCCTCACAAGACATTGCAGTATTTCAATTTTTCTCCAACACTGCCTTTCAAGGCGTTGCTATCCCAAATTCCATACATCGTTGTGTTCTGCTAGCAATCCAAAAGACTACAAAACTTTACGACATCAGCAAGGGAATCCTGACATTGGGCCGATTTCAGAGTTTCTCATTAGGGGTGGATTGCCTTAAATTGAAGGGCACAAGAGTTACTCAGATATTGTAGCAAACAAGATAAAAATATATACATATGTATGTAATTAGCCTATTCCCAGAAAACAAAATTTCAGACTGATCAAATTTCAATGATATTTCAATAGACAATTCAAAGTGCACAAAAATAGGTGCATAATAGGGTAAAGATAAATTGGGAATGTAGGAGAAATCTCTTGTTACCAACAAATTTCTCAATTTCTTAAAATGTTTTCCCAAGCTATTATCTCTAACTGTGTCAAAATATGGGATTGTGTTGTAATAGGTGAAATCAAAGAAACAAGTTCTCCTTTTTTCATAATGTTTTCTACCTTATTTGGCACTAAATTTCCAGTTTTAGGGCAATTTGTAATGTGGTCCGCAACTTTTTTCAATAAAGATAAGTTTAAATTTTTGTCATTTGATGGGCCAAACACTTACTACCTCAAAATCTGATGTGTAAGAGCAAACATAGTTTATACCAGTTTTATGCTAACTCCTAAATGATTTAATTTTCAGTTTCGTCTATCAAAAACGAGCGTTCCGATTGTTCGAAAAAAAATTATTCATAACTCCATGAACAAAATTTTGAGCATGCAGTGATTTTGTATACTTCCGCACAAAATAGTCTAATACAAAAAGGTATCAAAATTTGTAAAGCTTTTGTTTTTCTAGCCCGATGCTATTAAATTATAGGAAATGAAGAGAATATTTTTTGTTTTCATGGAGGTATGAACCGAAAAACAAAATGTATGAATACATGAATAGTGTGATTAGGTTTTTCGGTTCATACCTCCATGAAAACAAAAAATATTCTCTTCATCTCCTAAATATTTCTATACCAAAACAATGTTAACAAAATTGTGAGAAAATAAATTGCTTATTAACTCTTTTCATACTGAATATAATCCTTTATAGAATTGCATCATTTTCAAAGGGCTGAAAGCACAGGAAGCACTAGGCGTTGGTCAATATTGACTTTAAAAACAACTCTTGATTAAAGGGGACAAGCAGGCTGTGTAGACTATGATCAGACTGCACGTATTAGCAGTCTGATCTTTATCTATACATCCTGCCAAATTAGGAAAATTCCAGGTTCAGCATAACAAGGTTTAAAATCATATTTACTTTTTCCCCGACAAATATTCTTCCCCAATAAAAAGTTGAATTTTCAATTGATGTTTTCAATTGTTTAATAATGGATGGACAGTAAGAAAAGCCAAAAAACAACATAAAAGTTAAAATAGGAAGACTTTTCAAGTGGATTAGGACAGAAAAAAGATCATAGTATGCAGATGCTAACGCTTGGCTGTTACAATGCTTCATAGAGGATAAAACTTTTAAGTAGAAAAAGGGGCATAATTCGATCAAAAATGCATTTAGAGCCATCCCCCTTTTTGGTTTAAATTGCTTTTTTAAGAGTTATCCAAGCTTCAAGTGAATTTCTTTGGTTATACCAGAGATATATCAAAATGTTTAAGCTTTTGGACAACCTGGCTATATCAATAATTCAGGTATTCTCTGAATACAGACGAGCTAAAATTATATGTAATAAAACTAAAATGTTCAGAAAAAAGTAGCACTAACACTTTTTGATGATAAAAATGATTATGATGATGATTATGTAGTAAATAATGGTAATGTTTTGTGGTGATGATAAAACGGATCACAATTATTTTAATGATTAAAGACGATCAATATTTAATGACATATTATATAATAATTTGACTCATCACACAAAAAGAGACCAGTATAATTATTCACCCGAGGCAGCTTCAACATGGTGAGTGTCAAAACTGTTTACTTTAATTTTCTTTAATCCATTCTCACACCATCCTGCTTTTTAATGCCCCGACTCCTTTCCCAGTTATACAAAGTCTAAGACTGGTCCAATTTAAATATAGTTAAGCCATTCCAACTCAATCCCTCCTTTTTACGCCCTTCAAGAAAAAAGCTTTGGAAAACATTGTGGCAAATGAAGAAATTGCTTGTATCAAGCAGTTTCTTCATTATCCACAATGTTTTCTATCCAAAAAGGTGAAAAAATTTAAAATTCCATCAACTTGAAATTGTCGTCTGCATCTTCTTTCAATTTGGACCAGTCTAAAATTTCGTCAGGTGGGAATGGGTTACGTGACAATGAAAATCAGTGAAATTTGAAACAAAGCCATCCTATGTGAAAGAAAATAATGTGAAAAAAGAAGAAATTGCTTGTTATAAGCAATTTCTTCTTTTTTCATAATATTTTCCTAAGTAAAAAATCACAAGGACGTTAAAACCAGGGACTGTGCAAGAAAGGGTTAAGAAAAGAGCTTAGGAAATCATTGTTGAGAAGGAAGTGGAAGTCCCTCGATGTGTGACAGCTAACAGCATTAATCTAGTTATTGTTTCATAGCAATGGTCAACTCAACAACACCTTAACTTTGAGTGTAAGTTTGCTTTCAAAACCAAAGCCTATTCACCAGACAAATTAATTTTAGACTGGACCAATTTCAAAGGACTTGCAGATGACAATTCAAAATTGGTGGAATTTAGAAAATATTTGCCCATTAGGGTAGAAGGCATTGTTGACATTGAAAAAATCACTTGTAAAAAGCAATTTCTTCATTGTCCACACTTTTTCCCAAAGCTTTTTCTCTTTGGGCGTCAAAAAGAGCCATAACGGGTGAAAGGGTCAACCTAGTTTTTGGTTTTTATAGCAATGGTCAACTCAACAACATCTCAACGTCGAGTGTAAGTTATTTTCAATACGCTGAGAAATTCAATAACTCTACTTTGAAAGCTGATAGATTGATGAGCCTGCAAATGTGCTGGCTGATCTTGGTATATACGATCTGTCAAAGCAGAACAGCATGACAATTTCTAATGGAAAAACAGAACAACAACAAACATTCCTTTAACCCATTCCCACACAACTCCACATTTTTACACACTGAAGAAAATACATTAGGAAACTATTGCAAGAAAAGGACAAATTGCTTTCTACCTAATGTGATTATCAATTTGAAATTTAAAGATTCTGTGTCATCTGATATCTCTTTCAATTTTGACGATTCTTTAATTTTGTTGTCTAACAATGGGTTAAGTTATTGAGAAACAAAACTTAAATGAGAAATGTCAGTTTGTTGTTGTTTTGTGTGCCAAACTTTGTAAAAAACGAAATGCAATATTCAAGTACAGGCTTTTTGCACTGCCAAAACATCAAGTAAGAAACATTTAACCAAACAGCTTTTAAAATCTAATGGAATAGACAAATGCCCCTGAAATTGTTACATTGTTTTAGCTTTGATATGGTACAACAGTAAAGAGCCCTATAAGGCACTTTTGAACAAAAATGTTGCTAGGCAACTAGCTATCACAACAAAATTGCCCTACTTTGTAAGTGTAAATATCAGATATTATACAATCAGATTCTACTAGACTTTGTTCTCACAAGGAAAGCATATATCTAGCTTATTTCCAAGTACATGTAGGTGTGTATTTATGAATTTTGAACAAAACAAGCAACATTGTCTGATTATCATGTTGATATTAACCCATTCCAACTCAATCCCTCCTTTTTACGCCCCTCAAGAAAAAAGCATTGGAAAACATTGTGGATAATGAAGAAATTGCTTGTATCAAGCAATTTCTTCATTATCCACGATGTTTTCTATCCAAAAAGACTAAAAAATTGAAAATTCCATCAACTTGAAATTGTCGTCTGTAGCTTCTTTCAATTTGGACCAGTCTAAAATTCCAGTGTTGGAATGGGTTAAGACCAAAAGTGAGAAAGGTGTCATAACTCTGGCAAAACTGTATATATAGTTATACGATTGTAAGGTGGAATAGTTGCTCTTTTGATAAGGAACGTATGTTCACTTCAAGACAATATCTCCAATAACTCTAAGAGGATATATAAAAATTGTAAACCATTCCTGTACAAATCCTGATTTATACTTCCCTGTGATATTATACACGAGAAAACATTCTTGAAAAAGTAGATATTGCTTGTAACAAGTAATTTCTTCTTTTTCCACAATATTTTTCATCATAGAGGACAGTTATTTTTTTAATTGTACATGCTGTATAATGTAGTCTGTTACCCCTTTGAATTTGGACAAAGCCAAAAATTTGAAAAACAGTAAAGAGTTAAATGATTTGCAAAACCATGACATCATGGACAACATAAAATCTTTAGCAAAGCCTTGGGTTATCTCGGAAACTCCTGAGATTAAAATGAATCTGACCCCTTTCTACTTCTCGGATTCTTTGAAATGATTTTGCAAGGGCAAAAAGATATGAACATTTATATAAACATAGAAACTAACACATAATAACAATAACAAATTATTGCTAGTCCTGTTTTATACTTTGGTCTGCAGACTTTTGAAGTCTTCCTTAACTTGGTCAAGTCCTTATTCAGTTCCTTCATTTATATTACTGATATTTTCTCAAGAAATGATCATCATAAAGTGTCTTGTAACCTTGAAATCTGACCTATGATCGATATCAAGGACATTTAAATTGTAACTTAGGACATCTCTCTCCTCCTCCATTGTAAATTCTAATGTTCAAGGTCAAACCTTGGCTTTCTTTTGTGACCTTGATATGCCAAGGCCAGCAAAAACTGGATAACAGGAAACTTTCATTCCCACAACCTAATGGTTACCTTCATAAAGGTAAAGGTCATTAGTGTTTCTTCCCATTTGGTCAATAAATCCTCTGAATTTGACCTCTTAAATCACAACTTTGAAGGTAAGTTAATCTCGATTCCTGAATTTGTTACTTTTGGCATCATTTTGTCACTTGTGTTGAATCCTGAACACAACAGAAATCCCTAGGGACACAATATCACATCAGCTCACTCAGCTGTTTCACAACACTATCCCAGAAATAAGCATGCACTTCCACACTTAATCACAATACTACTGTAAGTGTCTATACATTGCACAGCATTTAGAATAGTATGGTATATAACAGTTCATAGTATATCATTGATAGTATATCACAGTATATCTTGCATGAATTTGCACTATTTGAGGGCAGACTCATATTGTGCTTTTCCCTAGAATTTTTTTTTTATAGGAAACTGAGTACAACTTCAGCACATCAGTTTTCCCTGTAGTCATATTATAATGCACTTTAAATGTTCCCTACACAGCCGATTCATCATTTGAGCAATTTGAAGATATTAATGGTCGGGTTTCCCGCCCCGTCGGGCTCCCACTTATTTCATTGTAATAGTCAGTTAATCGTTTGGGCTTTGGTGCCACTTTGGGTTTCATACTTCTGTTTTGTTCAAATCTCTTATCAAAGTTTTGAGCAGGCGGAACACCATCAAAATACTCTGGATTTTCAAACATACTAGGGACTGTTTTTTTAGGGATTAAATAGTCCTCATTTGGATCCTGTGACATTTGTTTCTCATTTAAATAATAATCTGAAATAGAGAAAATAATTATGTATATATATATAATTTAAATGTTAGTTTAGTCTATCAAAAACAAGCTTTTTGATTGGTCGAAAAAATAAATCATACCTCCACAAACGAAATTTTGAACACGCAGCCATTTTGTAAGCTTCCGCACAAAATAGTTCCATACAAAAAAGTATCAAAATTTGAAAAGTTTTGCTTTTTTTTTTGCTCTTAAATTATAAGAAATGAAGGGAATATTTTTTGTTTTCATGGAGGTATGAACCGAAAAACCTAATCACACTTATGAATGAATCCGCTTCGCATAATCATACAGTGTGATTAGTTTTTTCGGTTCATACCTCCATGAAAACAAAAAATATTCTCTTCATCTCTTGAATATAATGCAGGTAACTGTTCACCATATTTTAACCCATTCCCACACAACTTCAAGTTGATAGAATTTTTTTTCAAAACAATGTGAAAAATGAAGAAATTGATTGTAACAAACAATTTCTTCTTTTTCCATGTTGTTTTCATAAATTCTTCTCTTAACCATTTCCTGGTTAATCCCTGGTTTTTACGTCCCTGTGATTTTATGGTTGAGAAAACATTGTGGAAAAAGAAGAAATTGCTTGTTACAAGCAATTTCTTCTTTTTCCACAATATTTTCTACCCCATTGAATGATTATATTTCAAATAAGTTGGACTTAACATTGTCGTCTGAAAAACCTTTCAATTTGAACCAGTCCAAAATTTCAAAAAACAAGAAAGGGTTAAGGGATGTAAAAAAGCGGAATTATGAGGCAATGGATTAACTTTGAAGGTTATTGCTGACAAGTTATCCTTAGAAACAAAATAATGAATGAACTTAAGGCTTTTTTTTAATTAGAGGTATATATTATTTTGATTGATTGATCGACTGGATGGGGTTTAAAGCCACTTTTAACAATATTTCAGTCATATCGTAGTTGCTGGAACACCTTACAATGGTTTCCTGGTATTTCTCACACCAGTACTACCACTACATCCTTTCCTGGCCTCCAGATGAAAGTTTTGTTTTATGAAATAGAGGTATATGTTATTTTGAGCTAGCATAATTACTCATTCATTGACTGTTGGTCATTGCTAATTGTTTGTGACTGGGCTATCTTCCGCAACCAAACCTTTTGTTCATTATTTCTTTTTTTATTCAAGAAATGAAGACGTTATTCCAGTTTTCATTGAGCTATGAAACTAAAAGCTGAATCATACTGTGTATGAATATATGAAAAAATATAAAATTTCTTAATTTTTCAATGTCGTCTTCATCCCTAAACAATTTGGACCAGTCTTAAATTTGTCGTCTGGACTAATGGGCTATATCATATATGGGTTTAGCCCCATCCATGTAACCGAGTTTTTCATCTGATCACAATTTTTTCTATTCATCTAGCAAAGGATCACCAAAGGATCATTCCTGTGAAATTCAGTTATAATAAAAAAAGTGGATTTCGAGTAGATGCTTTTAAAAGATATCACTGTATATCAAATATGGAAACTAATCCCTCCAAAAAAATGCTGTATTTTGCATCAGAAAAAAATTCTTTGAAGGAAGCTGATAAAAGGTTGTCCAGCGATCATTCCTGTACAATTTGGTGGAAATGGTTTAAACCCATTTATTTTACATCAATTGGAATACAAGTTCTTACAACTTGGATTAATCCCTCTCGATTCTGCTTCCTGGAAAATTCACCAGTACTCACGCTGAATGTGTGGGCCAAGGAAAGATCCAAGATCGATAGCCGCTCCTCAGGGAATCGAACTCGGGATCTCTTGATCAAGAAGCCAACGCTCTACCTCTAGACCACGGACACCACTTGGGTGTTTGTAAGATGATTTTCATTGGAAATAAGCATACAAAAGTCATGTTTTTCATCATCATAATTCTTTTCGAGAATCTAATAATGGGTAACTAAAGGATCATTCCTGTAAAATTTTGTTTAATTCTGTTGAGCTCCAGTGGAGCTTACAACTGTTTGAAGCTTTTAACCCATTCCCACTCGATAATTTTAGACCAGTCCAAATTCAAAGAAGTTGCAGACGACAATTTTAAGTTAGTGAAATCTTTAAAATCTTATCTTTTGGGGTAGAAATCATTGTGGATAACGAAGAAATTGCTTGTACAGGTAATTTATTCATTTTCCACAATGTTTACCAAAGGTTTCATTTTAGAGGGCGTTTAAAATTGTCATTGTGTGGGAATGGGTTAAAAAAAATAATTTTTTTTAATACCTTTTTACAACATATGCCTCAACAAAATTAGATCACGAAGCAAATATTTTTTTCTTTATGATGTTAAGAATCTGTCTGTCTGTCTACTATTACCTTTGTTAGATAGATCCAGATATGCTTTAGGATTTGATGATTTAGGCTGCAAATAATCATCCTCATCGAGGGGTAATTGTATTGCCGTGTGAGGTGGGCTGGGCTTGTGACCATGATGAACGTTACCATTTCCCATATACTTTTGTGGAACTCGCATATTGATATGGCCGTCTATATCATCTGAAATTGAATTATGGGTATGATTTAAAATGAAAAATAAGAGCCATATGAGGTAAAAACATTGTTAGAAAAGAAGAAAATGCTTGTGACAAGCAAGTTCTATTTTTCTCACAATGTTTTCCATAGATGCATTTCTTCAACACATAAAACAGCGGGAATTGTGTGGTATCGTTTGATCAATTGAAGTCTTGGCTAAATTGTATTTAAATGGTCGAAAGTCCAATTACTGTAACTAGATTCTGGATAATTACTTTGTCCCAACTTCCCAAAATTGCCTTTAGCCCAACTGGACGCATACAATAAAGACAAATCTGTAAACAAACTGTTTCGATTACTGCTACTATCTGAATTTCTTCGAAGATTTAGTCAAAGTTTCATCTTCATTGTGTTCAATAAAGGGTTGACAGTCGCTGCTGAAGGGTAAACATCAAAATATCAATGTATTTTACAAGTTAAGAAATATCAAAAGCGAGTACATATGATTTGGTTAGGCTACAAGGAACCAATATAACTTTTCTACTTGTGCTGTACTTGTGCTGTACATGTTGACAAGTCCTGCTACCAACCCATTCGCTGAATAAATCAAATAGACAAAATATGATACTGCAACATAATTAATTTCCAGTCATAAGTTGAAAATATCCTCATAGGGTAAACAATTATTAAGAAATATGCTAGCCTGTCCTAATCTATCAATTTATTTTATACCTATAAATGATATGAATTAAAATCTTGATATCTAATACAACTCGACAGAAAAAAATCAATATTCGGCGTGTACTAAAAAAACGTATTCGTTCGGTTCCGTTAAACACAGACTCCTTTTTGTGTATTGAAGTTCGGGTTTTTTTTCCCGGAAACTTGGTTATTTCTTAACCATTTAAGATAATTTTCTTAATGTCATGTCCTAAAGGTATATAATAAAAGGAATATTACGACATTGTGTTTTTTCTAGTTGTTGTTATCGTGTTCTCGAAACGTGTGACCTTCAGTCTCATCCAATAAAAAATACCTGCACACGATTCTTGAATACGATACAACAAATAGAAAAAGACACTGTTGTAATATTCCCTATTTATCGAAGGGGTAGCTTAGTTGTGATAGGTTAGCCTGTCTAGAATAATGTAATCAAATGGGTCCAGAGACGAAAGAGTTCTTTCAACGTTTTACTAATAAGTCTTTTCTTTATCTAGGTATTTTGGGTATCCTGGATAGAAAATAACTACATTGAAAAAGTAGAAATTACTTGTATCAAATTCTTCACTGTTCACATTGTTTTCTCAAACACCTAAAAATACTGGCTTCAGGTCAAATGTAAACTAAAACAGACACCTGTTTTTAACAATTTCCTGTTCACTCCCTGGTTTTTATGTCACTGTGATTTTATAATTGAGAAAACATTGTAGAAAAAGAAGAATTTCTTCTTTTCACAATATTTTTTACCCTACTGAATGCTTATTTTTCACATTAAATCTACTTTAAATTTTTGTCCGCAAAACCTTTCAATTTGGACAGGTCTAAAACTTTGCCAAACAGGAAAGGGTTAAAATCTTGACTCAAGAAATGATGGCGGAAGAAAGCCCCTACACCTAGCAGTCAAAATATTCTTAATGTTAAAGATTGTGAGATGACAAAATTAGTTTAAATTGAAAGAATTTGCAGACAACAATTTTTAGTTGAAAAAATCTACAATATCTTTTCTTTTTTTGGTAGAAAACATTGTTATAAGGAAATTTTTCATAAGTTTTTTCTTGAGGGATGCCTCATTATTGCATGAGAATGGGTTAACAAGAACAACTTAGCCTTGACTTCAATTGATTAACTGTACTTTGACACAAAATGAAGATCTGGCCAAAAGCAATACACATGTAAAATAAAAAAGCCTTGTCATTTATATTAGCTTCAACCATTACCATATGACAAAATTTAGACTGATCAAAATTGAAAGAGGCTGTTACAACTAGAGGTGTTTGAGCACCTGATTTGCTCCACCAGCCTGAATTTACTTATCATTCATGAGAAATTTGTTTGAAAACCATCCTGCAGATGGCAAGAGTAAGATTTTCAAAATTTCAGTATATACCATATATGGAGACAAGTCCTCCAATAAAAGCCATAATTTTTATCTGAGCCATATTTTATGAAGGAATAGGACAAAGAGTCACAAAAGGGTTGTTCTGTGATATTTGTTGAAAACTTATATAATCGTTTGTAATCACTGTATACCATAAACAGAAATTAGCCCCACCCATTTAAGCCATGGTTTTCATCCAATCAAAATTCTTTGAAGGAATCTGATAAAGAGTCACCCAATGAACATTCCTGTAAAATTTGGTTGAAATCCAACGATTGGGTTTCTGAGAAGAGATTTTTAAAGGTCTCACCATATAAGGAAATTAGCCCCGCACATTAAAGCCATGTTTTTCATCTGATCAAAATTCTTTGAAGGAATCCGATAAAGGGTCACCCAATAATCATTCATGTAAAATTTGGTTGAAATCAAACAATTGTGTTTCTGAGAAGAAGATTTTTGAAGGTCTCACCATATATGGAAATTAGTCCCACCCATTTAAGCCCCACCCATTTAAGCCATGTTTTTCATCTGATCAAAATCTTTGTAGAATCTGATAAAGGGTCACCGAATAATAATTTCTGTAAAATTTGGTTGAATTCAATCAATTGGTTTCTGAGAAGATTTTTGAAGGTTTCAACATATATGGAAATTAGTCCCGCCCATTTAAGCCATGTTTTTCATCTGATCAAAATTCTTTGAAGGAATCTGATAAAGGGTCAACCAACGATCATTCCTGTAAAATTTTACGGACAGACGGACAGACTTACGGACGGATGAACAACAGGCACAACGCCATTACAATAGCTTGCCGTCTTTCAGCCAGTGGAGCTAAAAACAAAATAAAGGAATAACCATCAAATAGGGTATATAAAAATCATTGGAATAGAAAGACTTCTTGCCTCAATGTTTTCTACTCCTTGATATTTAAGGGTCATGAAAAAGTGGATGACATTTGAATGTGTTCAGCCCTTGAAAGTTTTGGACAAGTCCAAATTAAAAGGGGTAACAGACAACATTATAAAGTCAGTATAATTCAAAATGTAACCATCCTATTTGAAAAAAGAAATGTGGGAAAAGAAGAAATTTGTTGTCAAAAGCAGTTTCTCCTTTTCTTGAGTCTAAAATCACATGAACATACAAATAAGGGATCGTACGGGAAAAGTTAATCAAAATCTCAGGATCATGACCCCCCCCCCAAATTGTACAAGAAATGGAAAAACAACCAAACTTTACCTCGACCCTTTGTATATTTAACTGGATCTGAACTGTATCTTCCATTGATACTATCACCACGGAGACGGTTTGTTGGGGACAGCTCCCTCTGTTGGCGTGCTGCAGCTGCAGATTCTAAATGTCCATATTTTTTATCACGTATGAGATGATTTGGAGACAGTTCTTTATTGGAAGCTCCTTGGCTTACAGACAAGAATGGAGACTGAAAAAGAAGTAACACTACATCAAACCATCCAAAAGGGAACAAAGAGAGAAACAAGTAATTATTTTATTTTAACCCTTGTCATGCTGTATAAAATACCTTACTGAATTGCCATAAAATCAAAGGGCTGGAAACACCGATAGAATTTGCTGTTCAATAATCCATATTTCTTTTAGAAATCAGTTTCATTAACAACTCTGGCAGGAAAAGTACAAGCAGGAGGTATAGACCAAGATCAGACTGCACTTATGTGCAGGCTGATCTTAGTCTATATCTCCTGCCAAAACCGAAATATTCCGGGTTCAGCATGACAAGGGTTAATCTGGATCAAATCTGGATCACATCTATAATTCTAATGTCTAGAAATGGATCAACCTATTCCCACACAATGATGCTCAAAAAAAAGATTTTGAAAACACTGCATAAAATGAAGAAAATGATTGTAACAAGCAATTCTTTCAATTTCGCAATGTTTACTAACCATTTTTTTTTTAAAAGATTCAATGATTAACCCTTTCCTGTACAATCCCTTGTTTTTACTTCTCTGTGATTCAATACTTGAGAAAACACTGTGGAAAAAGAAGAAATTGCTTGTAACAAGCAATTTCTTCTTTTACCACAATATTTTCTAACCAGTAGGTTGGTTTCTTTTCAAATTGCACCCACTTTTGATTGTCGTCTGCAACTCCTTTCAAATAGGACCAGTATAAAATTTTGAAAAACAGGAAGGGGTTAATGAACTTTAATTTGTTGTCTGCAACTCCTTTCAATTTGGACTAGTCAAAGTTTTGCCATCTGGTAATGGGTTAAGAGATGAAGTTAATATTGTAGATTTCATAGAGGGATGAAACTTAACCTTTGTCGTGCTGAATTAAAATCCCATACAGATTTGCTTTAAAATCAAAGGACTGACAGCACTGGGTCTTAATGAGGGTCAATATCTTTTTGAAAATTGATTGTATAAACAGCTCTGGCTGAAAGGGGACAAGCAAGAGGTATAAACCAAGACCAGACTGCACTTATGTGCAGGCTGATCTTTGTCTGTACCACCTGCCAAAATCAGGAATATTTTCACTTTGGACCAGTCTGAAATTTCAAAAAACAGAAAAGGGTTTAGAGGATTTCAGTTTATTACCTTATGATTATTATTATCAGCAGTAAGCGGTACTGGTGGTGCAGGTTGTAAGTAATCTTCAGCTTCAACCACTTCTTCGTCACCGTCACCGGCAACGCTCAGATGTCGTGCGAGATCATCTTTATCATACGAGTAACTTGGAAGTCGCATCAACTTATCACCCTGAAATGAATGACAAATTCCATGTGGATTACAGGGATTACATGATAGAGCATTGTTTCTTGTTAATGTTAATTATATCAACTACTAATGAAATCTAGAATAGTCTACGATAAATACTTGAAGCTAAAGCAGAAAAGTTTGGAGAATTCAGTATACCTTTCCAGAGAGACTTTTTCTTGATTTCATTGTTTAAACATGATTTAAACAAATTTATAATTTGGATGCACTTACAACAGATTTGCACTAACACCCTGATAATTGATGGGTCACTAATCAAACCCAACAACCACCCAGTTCAACTGGAGTATCAAACAATATTAATTTGTAAAATATATAGTTGGGAAAGAATATCATTGGTGGGCAAATTCAATTGGTACTACAGCTTGAATAAGCTGTAGCTATGACATAGAAGTTGCCTTCCAACAGAAAATGCTCGAGTTTAACCTCCCATTTTAACCCTTATCATGCTGAACCCAGATTATTCCTGTTTTGGCAGGAGGTATAGACAAAGATCAGACGGCACATAAGTGCAGTCTGATCTTGTTCTAAATCTCCTGGTTGTCTGCTTTCAGATAGATTTGTTGAAATAATTCATTTTCAAAAGTTACATCGACCTTCATTTAAATCTTCAAGTGCTGTCAGTCCTTTCATACCAAAGCAATTCTGTGTAGGATTTTAATTCAGCCTGACAAGGGTTAAAAAATGACTTGATCAGTCAACTGACATTATTAAAATTGTCTATTGTTCAACATAGCTGCTTCTTTTTCAATTGAGAAAATCTTCAGAAAAAATTTCAGTGTAGTAAATATTCAATTTTTTTCAGACATACGACACATTTTCTACATAATAACCTCATTCATTACCCCAGCTGATCTAACATGTTGGAGGTCTCTGAGCATAGCTAGCAATCCTTCAGTTGACTAATCCAAACTGGCAATCAAATAACCTGTCAACCAATGTAAACGTAACTACAGTTTATTCAAGCTGTAGGTACAATGTTTAGGTTTACAACCAACTATTCTACTTTTTTGTTACATGCTACTGGCCATAAATGTGACAAAATAACGCCATTTGAAATCAAAGTGGGACTAACAAAGTTAGAAGGTTTTGCCAGCAATTGGTCAATTTTTAGGTCAATAAAAATGCCCTCTTTTAGATGCACTGAAAAAGTCCCTCTGTTAAGCACACTCAATAAATACAACATCAAAGGCAGAAGAAAAGGCAAAATAAGCTCCTCATTATTATGTAAAGCCCTCCTTTGAAATTCATTGATCAACATATTAGCCACACCTTATAGAATATGAACTAACTAATTATTGTCTAATGACAAAACCCTGCTTCCATGAAGGAAAATATACTCAAAAATTGCGTTCAATTAAGTTTCATGTTTTAGCAAACATGATTTTCCTTCATTTCTGAATTTCTTTCATTCATTTTATCATGCAGATTTAAGACATTTGTTTCTACTTCATTGATGGAGAAAGGTTTTACGTATCAGATGGACTTGTTTCTTCAGGTCAACAATATTTATGCAAAAGTAGAAAAACTTCACCTTCAAGATAATTATGGGCTAGTAAAAATATAGGGCAAATGACGTAGGCTTGTGTCATCATTGTTTAGATGCAATCCACAAATTATCCAATCTATCATTTTTCATTATCTTCCTCTTGAGATATTTCCATTAACCCTTTCTTGATTTTTCAAATCTTAGACTTGTACAAATTGAAAGCGGTTTCAGACAACCATGAAAATTGGATGCAACTATTAAACAATCCTATGTTGCAAAAAATATTTGTGGGATAGGAGAAATTGCTTGTCATCAGTATACAATCAGAGTGTCTTAAAATCCTTGGTTTGTACAGGAAAGGGTTAACAAATATAGGGCTGAGTTAAAAAGAAGAATTATGGTAGAAGAATGTCACATTAACAAATTAAACACTAATTTTCTGCTATATAGATAAATTTCGACACGAAAATTGAAATTCCACTCAATATAAAACTCAATGTAACAGGAGCCGGGTTTTTACTGGTTTGAGATAAACCTTCAGTTTTATATGAAAGAAAGACGGATACAGATGGGACTTGAATTATGACCTTGAGATTTCTGTTTTCGAGATAATGATGTAAACTATAAAGGGCTTGAGCTAAACAGAGAATTTCAGCTGTTTTTACAGAGACATTCTGGGTCCCAAATTAATTTGTTCATTTCTTGACCCATTCCAACTCAATCCCCCTTTTTGAATGTTCCTAAAGAAAAAAGCTTTTGAAAACATTTTTGTATATGAAGAAATTGCCTGTACCAAGCAATTTCTTCATTATCCAAGATGTTTTCTACCAATAAAGACAAACATTCTAAAGATTTTATTATTTTGAAATTGTCAACAGCTCTTTAGTATAAAATTTAGTTGTCTGGTAGATGGGTCAACCTGGTACAATGTGGTATAAAAACTTTTGTATAAAATGTCACATGTTAACATGATCAGCCAATAAAGGTACTCTAATATCTAATACTTTCTATCACAACAAAAAGGTATACTAAAGCAATTTTCAATCAAACTGCTCTATTCATTATTATTTCTTTAACCTTTAAAACTTTGCCAGCAAAAAATGTGTGTCCAGTTTGGAAAAAAATGACCTTAAAACATGACCTTGATGTAACCAAACAAATGTTTCAAATATTACATTTGATCACAAATCTATGGTTCAGCGCAAAACAGTTTAAATGCCTATAAACATACAGGCAGTTACAACTATTTCGCAATGAACAAATGAGGATAGTTGTGTAAATTTGTATTGAAATCTATCCATAAATAAGCAAATAAACATTGACTTTGACCTTTCTGACTATTATCCTACCTTAACAAATGTTTCAAATGGCACATCAGTTCTGATCACTAATGAGGATAGTTGTATAAATTTGTATTAACCCTTGTCATGCTGTATAAATTACCTTACTGAATGACTGTAAAATCAAAGGACTGAAAGCACTGAGGGAACTTGTTGTTCAAGAAATCAATATCTCTTTTAGAAATCAATTCATAAACAACTCTGGCAGGAAAAGTACAAACAGGAGGTGTAGAACAAGATCAGACTGCACTTATGTGCAGGCTGATCTTGGTCTACAAGTCCTGCCAAAACCGGAATATTCCAGGTTCAGCATGACAAGGGGTAAAATCTATCCTTAAAAGTAGAAATAAACATCAGGACAAAACTTTGACATTATGTTCTGACTTTGATCTTACCTGAATGATAAGAACTGTTGTTCCAAATCACATTGAAATCTAACCAGATGAAAAGAAAATGACTTTGTGTGCAGTTATAAGAAATTACCTGTTCTAATTATTATTTCTTTCTAATTCTTTTTTTCTATGTAGCATAAAGAATGAATCCTGATCTTTTAAGCTGAATAAATCAAGCTCCCAATGATTAACTGAATTATCAAAACGACAAAATTTAAGGCTGGTGTAAATTCAATTGTTAGGAATGACAATTTTCAGTTGATGAAATTTTAAAATCTTTGTCTTTTGGGGATAAAATACATTGTGGATAATGAAGAAATTGTTTGTTACAAGCAATTTCTTCATTATACCCAATGTTTTCTGAAGCTTTTGTTCTTGAGGGACATAAAGAAGCAAGTTTGTGTGGGAATGTGTTAGATTTTAAACTGAAACAATATTTTCACTTGTGGTTCAACTACCCTTAAAAATATAGTTACTGCTGTTCACAAGATAAAAAGATGATTTGTTCTCTAGCTGAAACAATTAACCATGCTACATGTGCTGATTTACAGAATGGGAAATAAAAAATCAAAGAAAAATGGATAAACATAAGGGTTGACCTAAACTAGCAAAGCCCTTGGCCCTACCAACACAATTCAGAATGCAATCTAATTTCTCTTCATCAAGCATTTAACTAGGACAAAGATACATAACTGAAAGCAAACCATAAGCAATATGGTAAAGACAGGAAAATATATGTTTGTTAAACATAAATGCCCCTGAATAAAAAATTTGATCTTGACATTTGAACTAGTGACTGCTGACCATAAATTTTGTAACAAGGAGGAAGCAAAGGTCATGTGAAAAAAGGGCCAACTCCATCTCTAACAACTTAACCCATTCCCACACTGTGACACTCCATCAAGAAAAACAATTGGGAAAACAAGCAATTTCTTCATTTTACATGATGTTTTCTACCCAAATAGTTGAAAAAAATCTAAAATTTCATTTACTTTAAATTGATTGGGAATGTGTTAATCCATTACTGGTCCAAATTGAAAGAAGTTGCAGATGACCTGTTTTATCACAAACAATTTCTTCATTTTCGAAAATATTTTCCAAAGTTTTTTTCTTTAGAGGCATCAAAAAGCATCATTATGATGGAAAGGGTTTACAGTGGTTGAAGCAGAAAGATCTTGTCACGAGGAACCTTTATGTGAAAAAAGTCAACTCTATCTCTTACCACTAAGCGATTACTAGACAACAGATAATTTCAACTAATTTCATCATTTTAACAATGTTTTTCAGAGTATTTTTCTTGACAGGCGTCAAACAGCATTATTGATATCTTTTCCGTAAAAAATGACCTTGACTGTCATATACAACCTTGAAGTTTGTACCAACAGAAAGGTCTTTCAAATGGATTGTGTGTTGAAAATATGATGGCCCTATTACCCTTCATTCAAAAGTTAAATCCAGTATGAAAGTTTTCAGCATTTGTAAGTTGTACCTTAAAAAGTTGCCTTGCCTATATCATATGACATTGAAGTTAGAATCAACAGAAATGTCTTTCAACAAGAATTCTGCAAATAAAATATTAAGTCTCAATTACATACATTTGAAAGTTGTTGTCAATGTTTGAAGGTTTTTGCGGCCAAAAGTCATGCTGAATAAAATAACCTTCAGAATTGTATTAAAATCAAAGGGCTAACAGCACTGGATGCAATTGTTATGGGTCGATAAGTGTTTTGAAAATTGATCTAATAAACTGCTTTGGCTGGAAAGGGACAAGCAGGAGGTGTAGACTAAGATCAGACTGCACATATCGGCAGGCTGATTTTGTTTATACCTCTCTTCAAATCAGGAATATTCCGGGCTCATCATGATAAGGATTAACACTGCTTTGAAAAATTGTTCAGGTTCAGGCACATCAAAGCAGAGTTCACATATTTGTGTGTTTTCATGCGACAGTATATGTCCTTGCATATCAAACCCATAGGGACAAATATGGGGATACCAAGTCTCATGTACCTAGGTGGAATAAACTCCATTTTTTAAATCTTTCTTCACTACGAGTGTTGAATTAACCCATTACTACACAATCTATACTTTTTTTCACCCTAAAGGAATCATGTTTTGGAAAATATTGTAAACAAGAGGACCATGATTGCCCTATATAAAGAGAAATTGTTGTTTGTTAGCACCTTTTTATTCTACAATATTTCCATTGTTTGTTTGTTTTTCTTTAGCATGTGAAAATGTGGGATCAAGTGGTAACTAGTTCAAAACGTCAAAATTGGCAATGAAAGCGCTGAGTGAGGGTCAATATTTCTTTTGAAAATTAATTTTATAAATAATTCGAACAAACAGGTGGTGAAGATCAAATTGCATACTAATGATGGGCAGGCTGATCTTTGTATATGCCTCCTGCCAATTGAGCACATTCTAGGTTCAGCATAATGGTTAAGAACTAACTATAAAAACATTAAAAAACTTTGTAGGAAAACTTTACACTTTCCATGCATAGACTTGACAACAGTTGTAGAAAAGTTAGGCTGAACCAATCAGCATAAGAATTGGTAATTGCAACTAAAGTGTAACATAGAGATAGGGGAAAAAGAGTTACTTAAAACATATAGTAAAGAATAAAAACATATACTCTGCACTAACCCTTTCCTGTTTTGCAAAATTTTAGACCTATCAAAACTCGAAGGTTCTTTAAACGAACATGTAAAGAGGACTTAATTCGAAAAATAACCATTTAATAGGGCAATAATTATTGTGGAAAAGAAATTGCTTGTCACAAGCTATTTCTTCTTTTCTACAATTTTTTCTCAAATACAAAATCACAGGGAAGTAAAATCAGGGATTGAACAGAAAAAGGGTTAACCCTCTCCCATACAAATCTACTTTTTGACGCCCCTAAAGATAAAAAAAGCTTTGGAAACATTGTGAAAAATGATTGTTGACAATGAAGAAATTGTGTGTTACAAGCAATTTTACACTGTATATAATGTTTTCTACCCTAAAAGACAAAGGTTTTCTAAAACCCACCAAGTTGGCATTGTCAACTGTAACTTCTTTCAATTTGGACCAGTCTAAAAATTTGTATATGGTGAGGGTAAAAGTAAATCATTATAAAAATCATTTCGCTATGAACCATTCAAAATGCAACATTCACGTTCTTAAACCTTTCAATTGTATTTCGTATATATTCTTGGTTAGATGATTATTACCAAAGACTATTCATGATTCATACCATAACACTTTGCACTGGACTCAATTGCACATATGTTATGTGATAATTTCACTCATGTCATGTGATAATTTTACTCATGTTATGTGATAATTTCATTAATAATATGTGATAATTTCACTGATATGTGATAATTTCACTGATAATATGTGATAATTTCACTCATGTTATGTGATAATTGACAGATCACTAGCAATGCCTACCCAGTCTGACAGGAAGTTTGACTTGGACATTAAAATACGTTATTTTGCAAAATTTAGGGTAAGCAACATTTAACAAGAAAGTAAATTGTATGTTGGCCACCTGAATGTGGTAACTATGGCCTGGATAAGCTATAGTTAGAATGTTTAAGTCATAAAAACCAACAAAACTTCCTCACATTAATGTCGACTAATGTCTGAGTTAAAAGTTCACTTCCAGTCTAAACATATAATTTGTGGTCTCTTATTAACAGCTGTAATCTGTCAAATGACGGATCCTCGGTGTTAATCAGTCATTTGACAAATTAATTCATTTATTTTGACTGGAAGTTAACCCTTGTCATGCTGAACCCGGAATATTCCGGTTTTGGCAGAGGTGTAGACTAAGATCAGACTGCACGTGTGTGCAGACTGATCTTAGTCTACACCTCTTGTTTGCAATTTTCCTGCCCGAGTTGTTTATGATTTTGTTTTCTAGAGTAAATATTGATTTTTGAATAACAAGATCTATCAGTGCTTTCAGCCCTTTGATTTGCCAGCAATTTAGAAAGGTGATTTATACAGCATGACAAGGGTTAAAATAATGAATTTCCCACTATCTTTTATTTTATCTTTTTGAGGGTGTCAAAAAGCGTCACTGTGTGGGAATGGGTTGATGATAAGGTCATTGAACATTAACTACAGTTGAAACGACGGAGAGATTTCCAGGCTCTTTATTTCATTGGCACCGTTAGGATTTTTTTTTTTTTCATTTTTAACAGATATAACAAAGGTTATGGTATAAGTAAGATATCACATTTGTATTCATTTTTATTACTCAAATCTAACTCCTCATTCAGAAAAAAAATAATAAAACTTCTTCGGCAATGCCTTTTTAATTCACTTTTAGAATGACTTGCAAGATAGAATAATAAACAATGAACACTTAAGTGTTATTCTATATAAATATGTATATACATTAACCCATTTCCACCCAAATTCACTTTTTTACACCCCTCAAAAATAGCTTTATGAAATATTGTAGACAATGAAGAAATTGCTTGTTAGAGGCAATTTCTTCATTATCCACTATATTTTCAACCCAAAATGACAAAAAAAAAAAATCAATTTTTATCAACTGCAGCTTCTTTGAAATTGGACAAGTTAAAAATTTTATTGTTGCGTAATGGGTTAAATATGATAATGATGATCAGTAAAAGTAGTATGGGCATCTCTGTACCTGCAAACCATGATTAATGTTTACAATTTTAATGTATACAATACTGACATCACATTATGACATCACAATATGGCTGCCATGACCTTGTTACTAACAGTTAGACGAGACTAAATTATTGTCCTGAAGCTCAAGGGTTGTAATGACACCAAATAAAATAATCACATAACCATCGTGACAAAAACATAAAGACTGTTCGGGCTGATTTTCACCACCAGGATAATTATTCAGGTAAAATTTTCAAATTTAGAAGTCATCCTGGTTAAGGCAGCTGTAATATATTGACCTTGCTAGTCTGAAAAATGATCAAACTATTTTTCTTTTGTTTGAAAACTAAATGATTTCATGTAATCTTTTTATAACTAAACAAAATGTCAGATAAAACGCTGCATAAGGGAAAAAAAATACAAGACAATGTTAAAATAATTCACAATGCCTCATACAAATTTTGAGGATTTTTTTCCCTTGTCCAAAATTGATGAAAGAATAGTACTCCAGTTTTAAAAAATCTACTAAAGGAGCTAGTCTAAGTAGGGTTTTAGGGCTTGGCAAACTGATTCTGGAACACACACCATGCTAGCTTACCCCAAACTTCAGGACAATACGTGTTAACAAACAATCTGTACGATCTAATACATGGGGAAAGATGATAATGCATTTGCAACATCATGCCTAGAACATAAAATTCCTGCTCTTATAGACAGGTACCTCTTCAAGCGGCATCTCAGATTCGAGCCTCGAACCTTCCAGGATTTCCTCGGAAGGTATTTTCTTCAGAGCATCTCCCTTTAATATTCAAAGTTCATTGGAAATGTAGAGTGAAAACTACACTAATATAATAAACTACGGCCAGATTATAATTAATAATGTTAATACAAGTACCTTGAATGAAACTATGGCAATGAATTTAAATCAAAACTTATTTCAAATACACTCGATGGATAGCTGGCCTTGCCCACTGAGCTCTCACAGGAAGTTCCTCTTCAATATTAAAGGGTATCATTTTCAAAATTCATAGTCAGTTACATGAAACCAAAAGGTAAAATAGTTGGTTAGCTAATTAACCATCGTAACAATAGCTTGAATAAGCTATAATAATGATGTATAAATATCCAAACTAACACAGATGCTGCACATAAATGTCTGAGTTAGAAGTTCACTTCTGGTCTAAATGATTACTTATTTGTTCAAATTATTCTTGGATTGTCAGCCATAATCCATTATTGAATTTGTTTTTCCAAATCTGGCTTCAATGTGATATAATTTAATTTTTAGTTTCGTCTATCAAAAACGAGCGTTCTGATTGGTCGAAAAATATTATTCATAACTAAATGAACAAAATTTTGATCACCCAGTGATTTTGTATGCTTCCGCACAAAATAGTCCCATACAAAATGGTATCAAAATTTGTAAAACTTTTGGGGTTTTTGCTTGATGCTATTAAATTATAAGAAATGAAGAGAATATTTTTTGTTTTCATTGAGGTATGAACCGAAAAACCTAATCACTCTATGTATGAATCGGCTTTCGTATTAATACATTGTGATTAGTTTTTTCGGTTCATACCTCCATGAAAACAAAAAAAAATTCTCTTCATCTCTTAAATAATATAACCTTATTTGATGGATTGCAGCTGTCAATCAAATCATTCTTTTTGACCAAAAGTGTATGGAAAACTTAACATTTATGTCAAGTATTTGTGTTCGGTTGGCAACTTAAAAGTAATGATTTATCCAAGTTGTAGTTATTGCCTTCAGATGGCAAACCAACAATTTACCTCAACCCTTGTCATGCTGACTTAAAATCCTATACAGAATTGCTTGAAAATCAAAGCACTGACAGCACCGGAAAGTCTTAATGAGGATCAATATTTCTTTTGAAATTGACTATCTAAACAACACTGGGTTAAAGGGGGAAAACAGGAGATGTAGACAAAGATCAGACTGCACTTATGTGCAAGATGATCTTTGTCTATGCCTTCTACCAAAACAGGTATATTCTGGGTTCAGCATTACAAGGGTTAAGTTTTTAAGCCTAATCTTTAATATTTCAGTTGAACTGCCTTGTCAGAAGTGAACTGGTATGGCCTGCAATCCGTCATATTAGGATAGTAAGCTAGGATAGTAAATCTCTAGAATATATCAGGGCTCTATATGAAAGCTTTGTTTTAAGAATAGCAAGCTTAAGGTATGTATTCATTTATAACAGATACAGAGTTGATTTGTGCATAATTTGTAGTCAAACATTAAAGATGAATAATTTTGCAAAATGATGAATTATTGTATAGAAAAAACTTTTTTAAGTTTGATAAAAAAGTACATTGCTTTTGAGCATTTGGTCCTAACCCTTACCTGTTCAAATCCTGGTTTTTAGGTCCCTGTAATTTTTTCCTCAGAAAAACATTGTGTAAAAAGAAGAAATTGCTAGTTACCAGCAACTTATTCTTTATCCACAATATTTTCTAACCTACTGAATGATTATTTTTCAAATTGGCTTAAAACTGTCATCTGCAAAACCTTTGAATTAGGACAGGTCTAAAATTTTGTGAATCAGGAAAGGGTTAATTACCTTAGTTCCTATTTCATTTTTTTATATTCACTTTTGATACTACATATCAAAATATATGATTTCCTTTTTCTGTGCTTTGAAGAGATAAAATGTTTATAATACAGATTGATTGAACGGGGCTTAAAGCCACTTTAACAGAATTTTAGTCATATCGAGGCGGCTGGAGCACCTAACAATGGGTTCCTTGTATTTCTCACACCAGTACTACCGCTACATCCTTTCCTTGCCTCCAGCTGCCATCTAGGTTTGCCATTATCCACACATTTGTGAAAGACAAATGTCGGAAAGGATATTTTCCGCCGCCGGGGATCGAACCCATGACATCCCATAATTGAAGATCAGGAGTCTTGACATGCTACCAACTGCGCTATGACGGTGGCTGTATATAATACAGACACTTTTGCAGTAAGATCAGTCTTTCAACAAATAAATCTCACAGAGAGTATAAATGTCACGCAGAAAAACAGTGAATGGAAAGAAAGTGAAAGTGTGCAAAGAAATCAAAATTAATGGACACTTAAAAAAGCAAATTGAATTTTAAACAACAAATGGATAAAGATAACACCTTTTCACTTAAACATCTTTATCTTCAATTGACCAAAATTGTTGGTTGCCAAACTAAATGTCGTAACTTTCTGGCGAGGAGTTGAACCTAAGTCCTTTGACTCATCTTGAATTAAAATTAAAAAAAAACAGTCACTTAGCCTGTACTAAGCGTGTGACAGAATTTAATTAGAATAAGATGTGAAAGTGCTCATGAAAAATTCACAACAAATATTTTCATCATTATGGCACTAAAACCATTGCCAAAGGACAAAATTTAGACTGGTCCAAATTGGATGGAGTCACAAATGACTTTTTAAATACTACCAAATCTTTGAAAATATTATCAGATAGGGTAGAAAAAATTTGGGAAGAGACTTTAAAGGCTAGTCATCAGTTACAAGCAATATCTAAATGATCCAATGTTTTCTACTCTAAAAAACACACACAAAATGCTATCAACTTGAAATGTCATCTGCAAAATCTTTGAATTTGGACCAGTCTAAAATTTTGTCATGTGATAATGCGTTACATTATTGAGTAGTATTCAGCAGACCTAATCTTTTATTTTTCCACAACTCACCTGAATAACAAGGTATCTGCCAGGATCTCTGGCCATTTTTGCAAATTCTTCTGCTAGTTCAATAAATGATGGTCGACTGTCTGCATCCAACATCCAACCTTTAAGAAAATACAAGATTGATCAAACCTTATTGTACAATGAACTTTGCATAATTTTAACTCAAGTGTGTGGTAAATTGGTCATTCTCATCAGTAAAATTTCCACAATTTCATCACAGTCAAGACAAAGAGCTGTGGAAAGCATTTAGAGAAAAAAACCTTTCTTTCCCTTATGGCACTCAAATTTGAAATTGACCAATTTTTGTCAGCTTGGCAACTACAGCATTAAATTTAATAAGTTGCCAACCAGCCATTCTACTTTTTTTGTTAATTGCTACTGGCCATAAATTTTGTATGTAACACTCTTAAATATTGAAGTGGAACTTCCTGTTGGAATCGCTGTGCAGGGCCAACAGAGTAAGTGGTGGCCAGTGATAGACTAATACAACGCATTCCAAGACAATACCTCTTTTTTACACCTCCTCACAAAGAAACATTTGTAAAACGTTGTGGAAAATGAAGTAATTGCTTGTCTTGTGTAAGCTATTCCTTCATTTTCCACAATGTTTTTCTACCTATAAAGAGAGATACTTAAAATACTATTTATTCAAAATTATTGTCTGCAACTTCTTTGAATTAGGAACAGTAAAAAATCTTGTCATTAGGGAATGGGATAATCTTGTACTCACATTTAATCATGATCATATAAACATCAATGGTACAAATGTTTGGCTGCGGAAGTCTCTCTCCTTTCTCTAACAAATCTGGAACGTCCCTGGCTCTGACCGACTCGTATGGACGGGCACCGTATGTGAATAACTCCCATGCAGTTACACCTACACACAAAATACATTAACATTTCTTCAATCATATATAGGGAATATTACAACAGTGTCTTTTTCTTTTTGTTGTATAACTACACTCGATTCGAGAACAAAACAAAAAAATAAAAAAACACACTGTTGTAATATTTCTTTTATTATATACCTTTTCGGACATGACATTAAGAAAATTCTCTTAAATGATTAAGAAATAACCAGCTTTCCGAACAAAGCCGAACGTCAATACACAAACTAGCAGTCCATGTTTAACGGTACTTGATGAATACGGATTTTGGTACACGCTGAATATGTTTCTTTTTTCTGTTGAGTTGTATTAGATAGCCAGATTTTAATCCATATCTTTAATAGGCATATAATAAATACATGTATTTTCTCTAGCCGAAATCTATTGGCCAAAATGTTTACTCTTGCAAAGTTTGAAGCATTTTTGAAAGCTTCTGAACATGTATCAAAACTACCAATATTTGATGAAAAAAATTATTTCAGAAATATTTGGCAATAATTTGTCAAAGTGGCATAGCTCTCCCTTTCAACCTAGACAACATGATTATAGACTCATCCAAATTGAAAAAATTGCAGAGGAAATTTTACATTAACAGAATTCTACAATTCTTTGTCTTTCTGGGTAGAAATTGATTGTTTTAGGCAATTTCTTCATAATATTTTCCAAAGTTTGTTGGTTGAATCATGTCATGCTGAACCAGAAATATTCCTGATTGGGCAGAGTACATAGATAAAGATCAGACTGCACATGTGTGCAGTCAGGTCATTGTCTATACCTCCTGTTTATTCCAGTCATGCCAGAATAATTCATATTGATGTACAAAGAAATGTCTATCCACATTTAGTGATTCCATTGCTTTCAGCCCTTTGATTTTAATTTCTAGAGAGGATTTTATTCAGCATGACAAGGGTTAACCCATTCCCACTTAACAAAAATTTATACTGGTCCAAATTGAAAGAAATTGCAGACAACAATTTAAGGTTTATGAAATATCAGTTTTTTCAACTTTCTTGGTAGAAAACACTGTTGAAAATGAATAAATTGCTTGACACAAGCAATTTATTCATTTTCAACAATGTTTTCCAACGCTTTATTTCTTGGGGGCGTTTAAAAGCGTCACTAAGTGGGAATAGGTTAAGACAGGCCTATTTAGATTTTGCTTTAAAATTGCTTTGAGTTTACATGTATTATATTGATGTTTGTTGGAACAGCCAGAAGACATACCATAACTCCAAACATCGCTCTTATGTGTAAAAACTCTGTGTTGTATACATTCTAAGGCCAACCATTTAATAGGCATCTGAAAAAAATAGGTTAATAACTGTAATTGTATTTATTTACAGTATCTCAATTATTACATCCAAAAGTCACCTGATAAGAAAATCTAGTATAAGAAATCAGAAACGAAAAGATATTCTTACAAAGATTCAGGATTTTTGTGCCCGAAAAGTAGCATGTACATTGCAAGAAAGATTTAAGTTAATGAACTAGATAGTGAATTGAAAATAAATAGGGTGTAGGCTTGGTCAGGGTTTGTAAGATTTCTACAAAATTTCTACATAAAAAATAGGGTGCGCCGGCACAGAGCCAAAATATGTCCCAAGGGTCAACACATGAATAACCTTTTAGAGGTTCACTGGGAGGTTCTACATGCCAAATATCATTGATCTAGGCTTTCTCATTCAAGAGAAGAAGATATTTTCCATCTTAGTTTCTGTTAACCCTTTCCTGTTCAAACACGGGATTTTACGTTGCTGTAATTTTATTCTTGAGAAAACATTGTGGAAAAAGAAGAAAGTAACGAGCAATTTCTCCTATTTCCACAATATTTTCTACCACATAGGATGGTTTCATGTCAAATGGCATCAAGTTTTCATAGTCGTCTGCAACCTCTTTAAATTTGGACTAGTCTAAAATTTCCAAAAACGGGAAAGGGTCAAAATTGTGTGGCTTGGCAAGGCCCAAAAATAACCCAAAGTATATCACATGAACAAAATCTGTACATGTTCACTTTGAAATTCTAGATATCTGGGTTCAGAGAAGAAGATATTTAAAGATATCCTTATTTTCTCCTTTTTTTTACCATGGCAACAAAAGATAAGGGGGCCATTTCGATTATTTGAACAATTTTGGAAGAGCTTCACCCAAAGAACATTTCTGCCAAGTTTCAATAAGATTGGGTTTCTGGTTCAGGAGGAGAAGATGTTCATGCTCAGGTTAGCTTAAAATACATTAAACTAATGTCTAAGTTCAATTTTCACTTCTGGTCTATCAATACATAACAACACAATTTTAAACTTGTCGAAATTGAAATGAGTTGCAGATGACAATATTTTGTAAAATTTTAGAATTTTCAACTTTCTGGGTAGAAAACAATGTGTATAATTAAGAAATTGCTTGTTGTGATTCTTTTCTATTTTCATTTTCAACACTTATCCATCTCAGACAAAACAACTCACCTTCCCTCCTGCAGCATGATACTCTTCTTCATTATAATCGAGAAGTTTGGCAAGACCAAAATCTGTGATCTTCACTTGTCCTGCGCTCTGAACTGTAAACAGAACAGAAATATGTACATTGATTTATTGATTTTATCTATTTTTTGATCAATTGTTTCTAGTTTAAAGCCAATCTCATAATTATTTTAGTCTTTCCTTGTTCTAAGCAGGCTTAGTTTATACTCTACCTTATTTTTACTTTTTATAGTTTTAAACCTCATTTACTTTATTTTTTTTTCAACTAATTATATAACTTAATTATGGCTACCTATTATAATTAGAATTAACGCATTACCAGCCGAATTTTTTTTAACTTTCTGGATGGAAAGCATTGTGGAAAATGAAGAAATTGCATGTTGCAAGCAATTTCTTCATTTTACACAATGATTTCTTAAATATTTTCCAAATGGCATCAAAAAGCGTAACTGTGTGGGAATGGGTTAATGTGTAAAAGTACTCACCAAGAACATTTCTTGCAGCTAAATCTCGGTGCACAATACCTCTTTCTTCCAGGTATGCCATACCCTACAATGGAAATAAAATCAAATGTTCAGTCTCATTTTTACGCTTCTATAATGGATTGTACAGTGGGATCCTCATAATTGCAACCCTGATAATAGCAATTCACTGCTTAACTCTTTCCCATTTTTGGAAATTTTAGACTAGTCCAAATTGAAAGAGGTTGCAGACCACAATGACAACTGGATGCGCTTTGCAATAAAACCATCATATGTGGTAGAAAATATTGTGGAAAAAGTATAAATTGCTTGTTACAAACAATTTCTTCTTTTTCCACAAGTTTTCTCAAGTAGAAAATCACAGGAACGTAAAATCCCGTATTTGAACAAGAAAAGGTTAATTGCAACTGTCTTTACGCACAAACATTAGATTTAAAGAACAAATAGCTACTTTTAATAGCAACTTCTGGTTAATTGCAACAAAAGTTTGGACAAGTTGGTGTTGCTATTATCAAGATTTCACTACATTTCAACTTTATAGTAAGATTGCTGCTCATGTCCTTTGACCCCCTATGCGGCAGGTTGGCCGTGTCATAATAAAAATGTAACTTGCAAAATTACGACCAGGAACAAATAAAAGCAAAAGTGTGGTTGGCAACCCAAATGTTGTAACTACAAACTTAAATAAGTTGTTTTCTACCAAAAGAAAAGAGAGAAAGATTCTTTAAACTCCATCAACTCAAAATAATCTCAGCAACTTCTTTCTATTTGAACCAGTCAAGTCGAGTTAAAATTGCATTTTAACAATTTTCTCATGACTTGATGTGTATCATAAAATAAAGATACAGTCCAATTGGTAATTCATAGGACTTGTTAAACCCATTACCAGACAGCAAAATTTTAGACTGGTAGAAATTGAAAGGGGTTGCAGACTACAATTAAAAGCTTATGAATTTTTGAATTTTCTTTACCCTTGGGGTAGAAAACATTGTGGATAATGAGGAAATTGCTTGTAACAAGCAATTTCTTCATTTTCCACAATGTTTTCCAAAGCTTTTTTTCTTAGAGGCATTTTAAAGCGTCACAGTGTGGGAATGGGTTAAATTGAATATAATGCCAATTAGAACATTTCTTCAGTTTTTTGGCTTCAGTGAGAGCACCTAATCATAGCTTTCTGTCAATTTAAACAAGAGGGCCAAGCAAGTTTCTCGATATGGACCGGTGTCAATTTTGTCATCTGCAAATGGGTAATCAACAGTTAATATATGTGCTTCTTGATCTCTGATTCATGCATTGAGATTTCAGTAGAAAAACATGACAAATCTTCCATCTCTTCTGCATTCTTTATTTTTGCACTCAAACTTTCTTCTTTCTAAGTAAAAGTGTTTGAGTTTTGACTATGTGATGATTTCGATATAATCTATTACTAACAAATATCCAATGTGCATTAAAATGTTAGCTAATTCCCACATAGTAACACCTTTTGATGCCCCTAAATGAAAAAGCTTTGGAAAACATTGTGGAAAATGAAGAAATTGCTTGTTACAAGCAATTTCTTAATTATCCACAATGCTTTCTACCCCAAAAGGGGAAAGATTCTTTAAATTCCATCTACTATATATTGATGTCTGCAAATTCTTTAATTTTGAGCCAGTAAAATTGTTGAGTTTAGACTATGTGATGAATTCGAATTAATTTGTTACTAAAAAATATCCAATGTGCATTAAAATGTTAATCAATTCCCACACTGTAACACCTTTTGATGCCCCTTAGTGAAAAGGCTTTTGAAAACATTGTGGAAAATGAAGAAATGTCTTGTTTAAAGCAATTGATTAATTATCCGTAATGCTTTCTACCCCAAAAGGGGAAAGATTCTTTAAATTCCATCTACTACATATTGCTGTCTGCAAATTCTTTCATTTTGGGCCAGTCTGAGATTTTGTTGTCTGGTAATGGGTTAATGTATGTTATTTTGTTGTGTCAAAAGGGGTTAAACCTACCCTTGCTATCTGCGTGCACCAATTAAGTAATGACTTGGATCCTGTATTGTCCTTATGCTTTCTGACGTAATCCAGCAAACATCCTAGGGGCATTAACTGTGTAATCAGCATCATCTGTAATATAAAGTAATCTTTAGTTTGACTATCAAAAATAGGCGTTCTGATTGGTAAAAAAAAAAATGATACAGCATGATTATTTTTTCCAGTTCATACCTCCATGAAAACAACAAATATACTCTTCATATCATAAATGAAGTGTTTGATTACAGAATGAAATATTGGGATTATTTTTTGACCTTCAAGAAATCTATACCTAATGATGCTTTTTGAAGCCCATCAAGAAAAACAGTTTGAAAAGTATTGTATAAAATATAAAAGATTGCTTGCAATAAGCAATTTCTTCTTTTTCCACAATGTTCTCTACCTGGAAAGTTGAAAAATTGTAAAATTTCATAAACTTTAATATGTCCAAAATTTTGCCGTTTGGTAATGGGTTAATTGCTTGAATTAATCTGTTGGCCTGAATTTCCTTACAATACAGGTAATTGAATTTTTCTTTACCCACACAATGACACTTTAAAACCACCCTTTATGAAAAAGAATTATGATAAACTTTGTGTAAAATGGAGTAATTGCTTGTCACAAGCATTTTTTTCATTTTCCACTATGTTCTCTACCCAAAGACCTGAATAAAAACAAGATGTGTTTGTGAAACACTACGCCCAGAAACAGGAATTATTTAGAAACTGGTGATTTTGTTGTTGTTTTAGGGAAAAGGGTTAAAATTTTGACCTTGATGAAATGACCTTCCCCAGTTGCGCCTTGTTGAGACCTATCTACATACCAAATATTAACATTGTAACTTAATCAGGGTTGAAGTTATAGGAAAATGTTTAGTTGGCAGGTTAAGTTTTGCAGACAGACAGACGGACAGACAGACAGACACCGGTAAAACAATATGCCCCCGATCTTATCAATGCGGGGAATAAAAATCTTCAAATTGTTGTCTGCAAGTTCTTTCAATTTGGGCGTCTGGTAAAGGGTTAATTGCCTGAATTGCTTCATAGGCCTGAATTGACTTACAATAGAGGTAATCAAATTTCTTTTAAACAAGAGGTAACCCCTTTAGGAATTTATATATTTTTTTGCAATTTTCTTTAACTTCAATTTTTTTTAAGGTTTTCACTAAAAATGATCCTCTCCCATAACAGCCATGTTTTTAATCAGATCAATTTCTTTTTCGGGAATCTGATAAAAAATCATCCAAGGATCATTCCTGTGAAATTTGGATGAAATCTGTGCAATACATTCTGGGCAGGAGGTTTTTAAAGTCAAAGTTTGATAAATTTGATAAGGTTATGGCCAGAAAAATGCAGATGCAAAGATGCACTTACAAAGATTAACCCACGCAATCCCTCCTATATGCCCCTCAAAAAGGCTTTGGAAAACATTTTGGAAAATGAAGAAATTGCTTATGACAAGCAATTTCTTCATTTTCCATGATATTTTCTACAAAGAAAATTAAAAACAATCTATTGACTGATTGACTGAATGGGGTTTAATGCCATTTTTAGCAGTATTTAAGTCATATCACAGCGGTTTGAGCACCTAACAATGAATTCCTGCGATTTCTCACACCAGTGCTACCACTATATCCTTTCCTAGCCTCCAGATGCTATCCCATTTGGGTTTACGATTATCCACAAAATGTTGAGAGACAAATGTTGGAAAGGATATGAGTTGCTGCCGGGGATGAAAAAATCTAAAATTTCATGAACTTTAAATTATTGTCTGCAACTCCTCTGAATTTTTAACCAGTCTAAAATTTTGCTGTCTGGTAATGAGTTAACAGATTCGTCATAGTTACAACTATGCCTCATCTCCTGCAAGCAAGATAACAAGAGGCCCAGTGGGCCTTAACGGTCACCTGAGTAAAAGAGCACCAAGACAAGTGATTTTGTTTGAAAGAATTAGAAAAAGGTTTGGTTGAAATCCCCTCAGTAGTTCTTGAGAAGAAGATGAAAATGTTTAAAAGTTACCAAAAATGACCCCCTTTTGGTCCCCATTTTAGGCACCCCTGACCTCCAGCCTTTTAATTTTCACAAATCTGTATAATCAGTACCCAATGATGCTTTTCACCAAGTTAGTTTGAAATTGGCTTAGTACTTCATCAGAAGAAGGTGAAAATGTGAATTTTTTAACATGATGAACTTTGACCTCTGGGTGTGGCCCCATACATGACCCCAGGGACATGAATTTCACAATTTATAATATACCTGTCCTAGTTGTCATGCACACAGAATATTTAAGCTCTGGCATTAACGGTTGATTAGAAGAAGATTTTTAAAGAAGTACCAAAAACTACCCCTTTTTGGCCCCTATTTGGGCCCCTATGACCCCCAGAACCCCTATTTTCACAAACTTGAATTGGCATCCCCCAATGATGCTTTCTACCAAGTTTGGTTGAAATCCCCCTAGTAGTTCTTGAGAAGAAGATGAAATATTTAAAAGTTACCAAAAATGACCCCCTTTTGGTCCCCATTTTAGGGCCCCCTGACCCCACAGCCTTTTTATTTTCACAAATCTCAATAACCATACCAAATGATGCTTTACACAAAGTTTGTTTGAAATTGGCTTTGTACTTCATCAGAAGAAGATGAAAATGTGAATTTTTTAACATGATGAACTTTGACCTCTGGGTGTGGCCCCATACATGACCCCAGGGGCCGGAATTTCACAATTTATCATATACCTGGCGTAGTTGTCATGCACACAAAAGATTTAAGCGTTGGCATTAACGGTTTATAAGAAGAAGATTTTTAAAGAAGTACCAAAAATTACCCCTTTTTGGCCCCTATTTGGGCCCGTATGACCCCCAGAACCCCTATTTTCACAAACTTGAATTGGCATCCCCCAATGATGCTTTCTACCAAGTTTGGTTGAAATCCCCCTAGTAGTTCTTGAGAAGAAGATGAAATATTTAAAAGTTACCAAAAATTACCCCCTTTTGGTCCCCATTTTAGGGCCCCCTGACCCCACAGCCTTTTTATTTTCACAAATCTCAATAACCAAACCAAATGATGCTTTTCACAAAGTTTGTTTGAAATTGGCTTTGTACTTCATCAGAAGAAGATGAAAATGTGAATTTTTTAACATGATGAACTTTGACCTCTGGGTGTGGCCCCATACATGACCCCAGGGGCATGAATTTCACAATTTATCATATACCTGGCGTAGTTGTCATGCACACAAAAGATTTAAGCGTTGGCATTAACGGTTTATAAGAAGAAGATTTTTAAAGAAGTACCAAAAATTACCCCTTTTTGGCCCCTATTTGGGCCCGTATGACCCCCAGAACCCCTATTTTCACAAACTTGAATTGGCATCCCCCAATGATGCTTTCTACCAAGTTTGGTTGAAATCCCCCCAGTTGTTCTTGAGAAGAAGATGAAAATGTTTAAAAGATAACGGACAACAGACGACGCACGAGGGACGCCGCCGGACAAATGATGATTGCAATAGGTCACCATGACCATTCAGTCAGGTGACCTAAAAAGTGCAGAAAAAGTTTTCAGACACTTACCTGTGAGGCCATACAAACAGCCAGAATACGTATACAACAAGGGTGCTCTACAGAAGCCATTACTCTAGCCTCTTCTAACAGTTCTTGATTTTGATTGGGAGATGTTCCTTCTTGTAGAACCTTTATAGCTACTGGTATCTTTACATTTTCTCCTTCAGGAATCCAGAAGCCCTGTAATGATATTGATTTTCTCACAAAATGACCCTTTTCGACGCCCGCCAAGAAAAAAAATATTGGAAAACATTGTGTAAAATGATAAAATTGCTTGTGACAAGCCCTTTCTTCATTTACACAATGTTTTCTACCAAGAAGGTCGGAGAAATCTAACATTCCATAGACTTTATATTGTCATCTGCAACTCCTTTCAATTTGGACCAGTCTAAAATATTGTTGTGTGGGAATGGGTTAATCAGTCCAGTTTCTGATGGCCTACCAACTCATAACTGTTCACCACTACACATGATTTATTGGATTAAACAATGACTCATAAACCTTTCTAAGATATTTGAATCAAAAATGTGTCACAGATTAGAACCTTCAGTTGTGATCTTAAACTTAAGAGTACCCAACAGAACTTTATGCATGACGCTAGTACTTACAAGAGCCATGTCGGACATGGCCATCCCCTGCCATAAAAGCTTGATAGTTGTGCACTGCATTTCCCCTCAACGAGATCTATACACCTATGAAGTTTCAAGTTAATAGCTATTATACTTTCAGAGATACGCCCCGGACAAAATCTTAGTCTTTAAAACAACAAAGGGCAATAACTCCAAAATTATGCAAGCAAGAGTTGTGGTTCTTGTGCACTGCACTTCTCCCTAATGAGATCTATCGACCTATGAAGTTTCAAGTTGATAGCAATTATACTTTCAGAGATATGCTTTGGACAAGTTTAGTGACGGAAGGACGGAATGACGGACGGAGACCATAACTATAACCCCTTTGCCGAAACGGTGGGGGATAATAAAGGGGACAGCTGTGCCAGGGTGTGAAATCCATTGATAAATGTAGAATATATACTCTGAACATTCACACACCAACCAAAAAAAGTTCACTCTACATGCTCTTCACCATTACATGGTGGGGCCATTAAAATGTTTCAAATTTCAAAAAGTACATCGTCCTTTGAATAAAAGTGGTACACCATTCAACAACATTATATACGTATATATCGTAATACCATTATCAAATGGGGGGTAATTGGCCATACTGTTCTAAGTGTCTATACATTGTACAGAATTGCAATTAACATTCAAAAATGAGGATAAAGACAAAAAGGCTATTGCTCTACCTCTGGTTTGCTCCAAAAAAGGTGAGCTTAAGATGCATTACAAATAAGAAACAAGATGTGTTTGTGAAACACTTTGCCCCCAAAACAGGAATTTTTTTAGAAACTGGAAAAGGGTTAAGATTTTGACCTTGAGCTTGATGAAATGACCTTCCCCAGTTGCACCTTGTTGAGACCTATCTACATACCAAATATTAGCATTTTTACTTAATCAGGGTTGAAGTTATAGGAAATGTTTAGTTGGCAGGTTAAGTTTTGCAGACAGACAAACAGACAGACAGACAGATACGGTAAACCAATATGTCCCCGATCTTATCAATGTGGGGGCATAAAAAGTCAATTTTTACCTTGTACACTGTTCCAAATGCGCCAGATCCAATGATACCCCCACGACGTAAATCTGATTCTCGAATAATTCTAAGTTTAGATAAATCAGGTTTGGCATCAGTTGGTGTTAATGGCTGAAAAATATAAATGTATTTTAATCAAGATTAAAATTTCATGGATTAACCCATTACTACACCATGACGTTTTCTGACGCCCATGAAGAAATAGAACCATACAATGTATTGCTAAAAAGAGGAAATAGCTTGTGACATGCAATTACTCCTTTTCTCATGTAATTTTTTGCCCTAATTTCAAGTTGATGAAAATTTGGAACATTTACTTTTTAATTTTGTCATTTTTACCAGAGGGCACACAAGGTTCTTGTGAGCCAAAAAGGCCCTACTATCAAATCTTGTGTAAGTAAACAAAACAAAATTCTTACAAAGTTTCAAGGTATTTGTGCAGGAAAAGTAGCAAGTAAATTGTACAAAAGAATTCTTTAAATCAGACCATTTGACCTACTTTTTGACCCCATGTGACCCAAATAAGAACTTGGCCAAAACATTTTGGGGACAAACATTCTAACCGAATATCAATCTATTTGCGGAAAAAATGTGCCCTGTAGAGTGTACAAAAAGCTTTTTTCTAAGATTTGACCTTTTGACCTAGTTTTTGACCCAAATTCAATGTTAGCAAAGATATTATGGGGACAAACATTCTGACCAAGTATAAATTTATAGGGAAGAATGAGCTCTCTAGAGTGCACCCAAGGTTTTTACATAAGATTTGACCTATTGACCTAGTTTTTTACCCAAAAGATTGAGCCAAAATTGAACTTAGCCCAGAAATTATGTGGAACAACATTCTGCCGATGCAGATATATTCCGGGTTCAGCATGACAAGGGTTAACTTCAATTCCACATTTCTTGGAATACTTATAAACAACATTGAAAGGTTAGCCTCTTACCTCTGCCTCAACAACTCCAGTCATTTTAGCGGTCAATTTTGCCGTATTTTCTTTTGCTCTCTCTTTCTGTCTCCAGCAGAAGATTATACACATGACCAACCCAGCTAGAAATACAGTTCCTAAGACAACGGGTATGGCAATCGTCATAATCTTCTTTCTTTCCGCACTGAAATAAAGTTAAAAATAAGCACTTATTTATGGAGTGAAGATATATTTTTCCACATTCACTGAAATTACTCCTTCCTTAACAATCACCTTTTTTGCCTGAAAATTAAAGCGTTGGAAACACTTTGGTATTGAAGACATATGAGATTTGGAGACACTGAGGAATATGAAGAAACACGACAGTATGTCATGGTTATCATCTTGCTTTTCATACTGAAATAAGATTAAAATAACTAGGCTATCACTAAATGTGTGTAATACCTCAAATGGCTCCTTGTTACAAAAAAGAAAACATTTAGTCACTGGCATAAAGCCTTTAGTCAACAAAGGGCCATAACTCAGAGAAGGGAAATGACCATAACAAGAGGGCCATTGGCCCTGGGGCGCTCACCTGAGATAAAGGCTCTTTTTCTTTCAACAGTCTAATTTCATGTTAAGGTTAGGGTTATGAAACAAGTGGGCCACAATTACATGTAAAGACTGAACCTGGGGATCCAAAAGTCTAAATTACAAATTCCAAGGCTTGAGTGCTGATTTGAAAGGAGGAAAAAACTTTTTCCATGGGTTATAATTTCAGAAATAAGAAAGAAGTCTGTGAACTGATGCTTCATGCCTATACTCCCCCCCATCCCCCCCCCCCCTGGGTCCGCCCCTGGAGACCCAAGGATCATGATTTGAGCTATTTTGTAAGAGATCAATATACTGATGCTTCATGCAAAATATCAAGGCTCTACGCCTTCTGGGTCAGGAGGAAAAGATTCTTAAAGATTATATTGAAATTGCACTTTTGTTGCCATGGCAACCAGAATTTTAAACTGATTTCAATTCTTTTAGCTAATTTTAAGGGGGACCAGCTAAGGAACATTTCTGCCAAATTTGGTTCAAATTGGCCCAGTGGTTTGGGAGGAAATGTCATTTAAAAAATTGTTCTTTATTTCTATATACCCCCCCCATGGTGCTCCGCCCCTGGAGACCCGAGGATCATGATTTTAGCTAATTTGAGAGAGGTCAATATACTGGTGCTTCATGCAAAATATCAAGGCTCTACGCCTTCTGGGTCAGGAGGTTTAGATTTTTAAAGATTATTTTAAAATTTTACTTTTGTTGCCATGGCAACCAGAGTTTTTAACGGATTTCAATTCTTTTAGCTAATTTTGAAGGGGACCAGCTAAGGAACATTTCTGCCAAATTCGGTTCAAATTGGCCCAGTGGTTTGGGAGGAGATGTCGTTTAAAGGAATTGTTGACGGACGACGCACGCCGGACGCCGGACAAAAGGGAATCACAATAGCTCACTTGAGCACTACGTGCTCAGGTGAGCTAAAAAAGTACAATATCCACACCTTAGGTTAGTACTGAGTGTACATGATATATTTTAACCCGTCATGCTGAATTTGAATGTTCTGGTTCCGCAGGAGGTGTAGACAAGATCAGCCTGCACATAAGTGTAGTCTGATCTTAGTTTACACCTCCTGCATTTCCTTTTCAAACTAGAGTTTTTCATAAAATTTATTTTCAAAAGAAGTATTGACCATTGAACAGGTACTACCAGTACTTTTAAGCCCTTTGGTTTTAATGAAATTCTGAAAAGATTTTATTCAGCATGACAAGGATTTCCAAAATCCACTCAACTGAGTGGTCAAGATTTCTAAACAAGTAGCAAAAGTGGCATGACCACATCTTTTTTTTATACCAACCAAAATAGACAAGCTGACTCTTTACCTGTATTCTAAAGTTTTAGGGTGTATAAACAGTTACCTATGGAGTTATCCCGTTCCCAAATGACAAAATTTTAGACAAGTCCAAACTGAAAGGAGATTCGGAGCCTGGCGCACTTCCGACTGCACAATGAAGGAGGCACAAATGAAGAAATTCCAAGTTCAACTTTCTGATTTGAAACATTACACAAAATGAAGAAATTCCTTGGTTCAAAATTCATTCCAGTAAAAATTGTCCTTCCGCAAATTATTTGAATTTGGACCAGTGTAAAATTTCAGTGTCTGGTAATGGGTTAAACCATCATTTAACTCATTACCAGATGGCAAAAATTTAGACAGGCACAATTCGAAACAAATTGAAGACAGCAAATTCAAAGCATATGCGAATCAAAAACAATAGGCATAGGTGCCTGATAGGATATATAACTTTGTTAGAAGAGAAAAATTCCTTTTAACAAGCTTATTCACCCTTTTCTCTCAGTAATTTTTAAAGCAATATTTTTAGTGCATTGTTACAAGCAATTTCTTCTTTTCATTTTTCTCCCAGTGTTTTCTATACCTATATTCCTTTCGGGGCATAAAAATAAAGGGTTATGTGGTAATGAGTTATTAAAAAAAATGGCTTACTCTTTGTTCTTTTTCTTCATATCAATGACTTCTGGATGGTCATCGTCCGCACAAACGGTCAGTGTTGATTTATCGGGGTCATTGTTTGTGACGAGATACGGTAGTTCTGGTGGACATTTCTTCACACAATCAAACTGAAAATTAAAATCCTTGTCATGTTGAACACAGAATATTCTTGTTTTGGCAGGAGGTGTAGACATAGATCAGCCTGCACATATGTGCAGTCTGATCTTAGTCTACACCGCCTGCTTGTTTCTTTGAACCCTTTCAAGTTTTTCAAAATTTTACACCTGTCTAATTGAAAAAGGATGCAGAGGTTAATAAAAAAAGTGGGTACAACTTGAAAACAAACCATTCTATGTTGTAGAAAATATTGTGGAAAAAGGAGAAATTGCTTGTTACAAGTAAATTCTTTTTCCAAATTTTTTTTTTTAAAAAAATTGTTCATGGAGGTATGAATATTTCTTTTGACCAATCAGATTGCCTGTTTTTGATACATGAAACTTAATATCAAATTATTATCAAGTATTTTACTTTCAAAAGAAACTGCTGTTTTACGCTTAGGTTGTATTATGTCAATTTTTTGAAATCCATCCATTAATGTAGTAGTAATTGTCCTGACAAATTCTGATGGACGGACTAACAGACTATCTTAGTGACAACAATGTCTCGCTTACTGCAAGTGGGCTGGACAAAAATCATATATTTGGAATACAAGGAAAAAACTTTAAAAGACTTACGGTGTTATTCTCATAGCTCAAAATAATCTTAAAGTTCATGCATCCAAAACAGTCCAGGCTTGTAGGTCCGCCACATCCACTATGACATTCCTCATGGCAGTCCCGGCACTGTCTCTGTGGACTCTCGTATGTCATTGGTATACATTGCTGTAGACACGTCTTGTAGGACGGACTAGGTGTGTGACTGACATAACGACACTCTGGACAGTTAACTGTACCTGGTCCGTAACACTTAAGACATTGATAGTCACAAGGTTCACACACCTGGAAAATGATCAAGAGTTTTTGTACCCATTCCCACACAATGATGCATTTTGACAACCTATAGAAAAAACAACAACTAAGAAAAGCATTGTGCAAAATGAAGACGAAAATGCTTGCTAATGTTTTCAAGCCCAAAATTTATTGGAAAATTGTCTTTTGCAAATTCTTTAAATTTCAACCAGTGTAATTTTTTTCTTGTCTAGTTATATGAGGCAACAAGATGTGTTTGTGAAACACCATGCCCCCGAAACAGGAATTCTTTAGAAACGGGTGATTTTTATTGTTTGTTTTTTTCTTCATTTTAGGGAAAAGGCTTCAAATTTTGACACAGTAGAACAATATGCCCCCGATCTATCGATGCAGGAGCATAGAAAGTATCTGATTCTAGATATAAAAGTATCTATTAACCCTGGTCATGCTGAATAAAAATCCTGTTTAGAATTGCTCCAAAATCAAAGGACTGAAAACACTGGAAGCACTAGTTGCAGGTCAATGTTTGATCTGAAAATTGATTTTATGAACAGTTCTGGCTTGAAAGGTACAAACAGGTGGTGTGGACTTAAATCAGACTGCACATAATGTGCAAGCTGATCTTTGTCTTTACCTACTGTTCAAATAGGCTAATCTTTTTTGTACTTTGTTATATGGCATCATGTTAGCTGTATTACAAGCAAAAATTAAAACCTAAAAGTGATAGCAAACTTGTGAAGAAGGACCCAAATTTTGGATTTTCATGACTGTCCAGGTATCAAGGAGTTAACCAAACATTATTTTATAGACACAACTGTTTTATTTAACCCAGCATATATACCATTTCAAGTCACAAAATTATGATTGAACCCAAAAATATGTAAAGCAATTTCCAGGCACAAAATTATGACTGAACCCAATGATTAATAAGTAAAATAGCATTTCAAGGCCCAATATTATGACTGAAACCTAGGATATACAATTCCATTTCCAAGCCCAAAACTACAAATGAACCCAAGGATATATTAGACCATTTCCAGGCACAAAATTATGTCTGAACCTGAGGATATATAATGAAACGTCAAGGCCCAAAATTATGACTGAAACCAAGGTTATACAATTCCATTTCCAGGCACAAAAGTTTTATTGGACACCAGGATATATAATACCATTTCCAGGCCCAAAATTATGACTGAACCCCAGGATATATAATTCCATTCCAAGCCTTAATTTATAATTGATCCCAAGGATATATTATACAATATCCAGGCACGAAATTATGACTGAAGCAGTGTTCAATCTAGAGGGGGCCATAGCTAAAATGGCCCTCTAAAATCCAAAATGACCCCCTTCAAAATGAAGACTGGGCCCAAAAGGCACACTTCAATCACACATTCAATAAGACTTCTCTGAATGAAGTCATGGAAATAATGTCTTAACTTTTTCTAGTAGATTTGTTCAAAACAAAATATTTATTATCAAATTGTTATGGTTTGTTACATTTAAAACCTTGTAATTCAATAGTTTGTCTATGTATTTGTATCTCATGACCCCCTTGACCAAGAGCCATGGGCCCATTGGGCCCCCTATGATACAAAGCTAGATAGAACACTGACTGAAGCATGGGATATATGATTCAAGTCAAGGTTGCAAAATCTTAACTGAACCCAAGGATATCTTATACACTGCCCAGGCACAAAATTATAATTGAACCTGAGGATATATAATTCCATTTCCAGGTTATGAAATCTTAACTGAACCTTAGGATATATATTACTTTTTCCAGGCACAAAATTACTATTGAAACACCGGGCATTTATAATACCATTTCCTGGCTCGAAAGCATGATTAAACCCAAGGATATATTATGCAATGTCAAGGCAAAAAAGTATGACTAAATCTCAGGATATGTAATTCGATTACTAGGCACAAAATTATGACTGAATCTTAGGATATATATTTCCCTTTCAAGGCACAAATTATTACTGAACCCAAGGATATATAATACCATTTTAAGGCAAAATTATCACTGAACCCAAGGATAAATGATTCCATTTCCAGGCACAAATTATGTCTGAACCCTAGGATATATAATGCAATGTCGAGGCAAATAATTATGACTGAACTACAATACCATTTCCAGGCACTAAATTATAACTGAACCCTTGGATATACAATACCATTTCCAGGCACTAAATTTTAACTGAACCCTTGGATATATAATACCATTTCCAGGCACTAAATCATTACTGAACCCTTGGATATACATACCATTTCCAGGCACTAAATTATAACTGAACCCTTGGATATATAATACCATTTCCAGGCACTAAATCATTACTGAACCCTTGGATATGTAATATCATTTCCAGGCACTAAATCATTACTGAACCCTTGGACATGTAATACCATTTCCAGGCACTAAATTAATACTGAATCCTTGGATACATACCATTTCAAGGCATAAAATATATATGAACCTAAGAATTAATACTACTTTTTCCAGGTATCAAAATTTGTGAATAGTAAACATCAAGCAGATGTAAACAATAGTTTAGAGTGTGTTTTATTTGAAAAATAGACATCTTTATGATTGAAAGAATTGTGAGAGAATAACATACTACATTTATATTTGAAAGATTGATTGATTGAATGGGATTTAATGCAGCTTTTAACAGTATTCCAGTCATATTGCAGTGGCTGGTGACCTAACAATGGATTCCTGGTATTTGTCACAATTACTAACACTACATCCTTTCCTAGCCTCCAGCTGCTATCCCACTTAGGTTTACAATTATCCACCCATTGATGAGAGACAAATGTCGGAAAGAATATCTGCCGCCCCCAGGAAATGAACCCATGACCTCTCATTATTGAAGATTAGGAGTCTGATGCACTACCAACTGCACTATGAGGGCGGCACTTTACTTGAAAGAACATACATAAAAATAATTTACCTGTTTTTTAAAGAGTGGATGATCTGGTATAAGTCTAAATTGCTGTAAATAATACCCATCTGGACACCAATCCTGGTCTAATGGTAGACAATGAACTGTGTCATTTTCTTTGGTTTTGTTTATAGCAAGCTCACAGGTCTTACAACCACCATAACCAACATGAGATGAGGGGCCAGTACACCTAAATAGATAAATAGTGTTAATTTGAAAAAAATTATGGCCAGTAACATGTAACAAAAAAGGTAGAATAGTTGATTGGCGACTTAAATGTTGTAACTACAGCTTGTATAAGCTGTAGTTACAACGTTCAAGTCACCAAACCAACAAAAAAGGTGAACAAAAATGGCGGCCAATGTCAAAGTTCAAAACTCATTTCTAGTCTCAAGGAATGATTTCATTGGTCAACTAGTTATTTGATTGACAGCCGCCATTGGTCAAATACACCTAGAGAAGATGATAAAGTGAGCATAGTTGACTCAGTATTTGTCTTTCAATGGCTAGGCTATAGGCCTAATAGCATCCATAAACATCAAGAGACAATGGACAAGTACACCAAATTGATTGATTGATAAGGGTTTAACGCCACTTTTAACAGTATTGTGGTGGCTTGAGCACCTAACAATTGATTCCTGGTATTTCTCACACCAGTACTACCACTACATCCTTTCAAAGCCTCAAGGTCCTCATACCAATTAGGTTCACGATTATCCACCCATTGGTGGAAGACAAATGTCAGAAACAATATTCACCACTGCCATTGATCAAAAACGGAACCACATAACTAGAAGTCCAATGTTTTACCACTGCCGTATGGCCGAAGCACCAAGTACATCTAAAATGAATATCATAAATGATTGGTAGATTTAATTTTTTTCTGAATGGATTCCTAAGTTCATCAGACCAGTACCTAAAGATAATTCACTGATCTTGCAATATCAACTCACTGACTTGTCGAAGAATTCTGTGCCTAGAAGAGATTTTCATTTAATTGAAAAATGAATTCATCGTTTTTCCCCTTTACAAACTGTTGTTTCAACTATATGAATTAATCTGGTATGGCCTTGCCCTAAATCATACCATTGAATTTTAGGTGGCTGACTGATAGGCAGGCTGATCTTAGTCTATCCCACCTGCTAAAGCAGGAAAATTCGGAGTTCAGCATCTAATGATGCTACACGATATTTTGCTCTATTATTTCCATTTACTTACCCGATGGCACAGTATTTATGGCAAGGCTTACAAACTCGATTCTCATCAGCATACAATAATGGTGGGAAAGGACATTCCTCCATACAGACAGTGGTGTTGTTCTGCCCATGCACAATGACCTTTTTGCACTCGAAACATTGATGATTTCCGGGTCCAGTACAACCTTTAGCACATTGATCGTGACATTTGTGACACACAGATTCATTCCCGTCCTTGTACAAAAGAGGCATATCATCGCAGCTGGACAAACAGACATTTGTGTCCTTAACCCGCACATTCTTACACTGGAGACATTTGTCTGGACCAGGCCCCCAACAGCCATGCTTGGAACACTCAGAGTCACATTTTCGTCCAAGAGCCTCTGCAAATTTATAACAATAGGGTAAGTAATCAATAAGTAATAAATATACATACAAAGTTAACAAGCTGTGTTTGTGAAATGCCATACCCATAATTGTTATGCTTTTTGGTTATGCTTTGCAGAAGTCAGTTCTTGATAAAACAACCTTGACTTTGTGTTTCTTCATGATGTCTTCCTTTTTCACAATGTTTTCCAAAGCCCTTTACTTAGGGGCGTCTAAAGTGTCATTATGTGGGAATGAGTAAAAGAATACCAAATGTTTTCATGAATAATGTGATACCAAAGTGAAATCTTTGGTAGCTTCAGAAGACATAATGTAACTTAGCCAGTTACGACATGGCAACATTTAGACTGGTCGAAATTCAAAGAAGTTGCAGACAACAATTTCAAGTTGAGAGAATTTTAATAGCTCTATCTCTTGCTGTGGAAAACAAGGTTGAAAATGAAGGAATTGTTCGCCTGAATCTTTTCTTCATTTTAAACTGTTTTCCTGAATCTTTTCTTGAGGGTCGCAAATAAGCGGGGTTGGGTGGGATAAGGGTTAAACTAAGTTTTTGATTGTCTTTCATTTGTGTATATCATGGTAGAGTTTGAGTAACCCATTAACCCTTTCCCACACAGTGACGCTTTTGGACACCCCCCAAGAAAAACAATTGGGAAAACATTGAGTAAAATGAAGAAATTGCTTGTGACAAGCAATTTCTTCATTTTACACAATGTTTTCTATCCAAAATGTTGAAAAAATCCAAAATTTTATAAACTTTAAATTGTCATCTGCAACTCCTTTCAATTTGGACCTGTCCAAAATTTTGTTGTGTGGGAATGGGTTAACATATGTCAAAATTGGTGCAAATTGAAGAAGTTTCAGACGACAATTTCAAGCCTGTTAGAATTTAGAAAATTCTTTGCATTTTTGGGTAGAAAACACTGTGGATATTAAAGAAATGGCTTGTTACAAGCAATTTCTTCATTGCCCACACATCTTAAATTTCATAAGCTTTCTTCTTGAGGGGCTTAAAAAAGTGGGTTTGAGTGAGAATGGGTTAATGACTTTATGATATACACTAGCTGAAATACAATCAATACAAGGCTGATAAGCCCTTGAAACACAATGCTAAGGACAACCCCTAAGACCAGTAAATTAAACCATTCCCACATGGTGAAATTCTAGACTGGTCCAAATTGAAAGAAGCTGCAGACGACAATTTCAAGTCAATTGAATTTAAATTTCTTCGTCTTTTTGGATAGAAAGAATTGTGGATAATGAAGAAATTGCTTGTCACAAGCAATTTCTTCATTTTCCACAATGTTTTCCAAAGCTTTTATATTGAGGGGATTTTAAAAGCGTCATTGTGTGGGAATGGGTTAAAAAGGACTTATGTCTTGCCATTGATAGGCCATGAAAACTCATCATTTTGATCTCTATTGAGTTTAAACCTTTCCCATATTTCAAAATTTTAGACTAGTTCCATTTCAAAGAAGTTGCTGACAATAATTAAAAGTGGGTGTAATTTGAAATTTACCAACCTACAGCTCAGAAAAAATTATGGAAAAAGAAGAAATTGCTTGTTTTCTCAAGTTTAAATATGTTTTCTCAAGTTTAAATATCCGGGACATAAAATCAAGGGATTGTACAGGAAGTTTTTTTTTTCTATAGCACATGATAGAGAGGAGGTTTGCAGCTAGAGGAGGCAAATAACCTATGAATAGAGGTTGATATGGTTTCTTAGAAACAAGCCACATGCGAGAGCCTAGTTACCAATGAACATAAAATAATTCATAGATCGCCGGCCACTGCCACTGAGAACTCGTCGACTGTGAATGAAGTTCGACTGAAATATCAAACGACTTATATTTGAATAATCTATTGTCAGGAATCTTTGATGGGCAATCCTTAACCCTTGTTATGCTGATACCTAAATATTCCTGCTCTTACAATGGTTTTGGCGGTTGTATAGACTAAGATCAACCTGCACAGACTTGCAGTCTGATCCTAACCTACACTACCTGCTTTTTGTTGTTGTTGTGAGAGAAATCTTTGAATACAAGATCGATCTAATTACATCAAAATTTTCAAATATAGCAAAAGGAGGACAGGGTTAACATTGTAATAGCAGCTTGAATAAGTTGTTACTGAGTTGCAACGTTTAGGTCGCCAACCAACCATTTGTTGTTTATATGTTACAGGTTACTGGTGTTTTATATCTAAGTCGAACTTCCTACAGGAGCTCTTTGGATGTGACCACCAATCCGTCAAATTAGGATCAAAGGTCAAATATTTTGAAAATCAAACTAAATTTAATTGCATCTGATTTATTATGCTTTGATTTCTGCTCTTGTAACTAGCCTTCTATGATATCTATATCAGAGCAAAGTTGTGCGTACAATTTATCTTCAGTACTGCCTTAACCCATTTTCACATTACAAAATTTTAGACTCATACAAATTGAAAGAAGTTGCAGATGACAATTCAAAGCTGATGGAATTTAATTTTTTTCGTCTTTTTGGGTATGTTTTCCAAAGCTTTTTTTTCCTTCGGGGCGTTTAAAAGCGTCACTGAGTGGGAACGGGTTAAAGTTGTGAAACTCAATATACATGAAGTAGACCCTATTTAGCTTAACTCATTCCCAGACAGATGCACTTTTTGATGTCCCTCAAAGAAAAAAGAATCGAGAAAATAGTGTGCAAAATGAAGACATTGCTTGCAACAAGCAATGTCTTCATTGCCCATGAAGTTTTTTCAACCCCGAAAGCTGAAGAAAACCTAAAATTTCATTAACTTTAAATTAACTTCTACAACTACTTTCAGTTTGGACCAGACTATAATTTTGTTGTCTTGTAATGGGTAATCTAAGACTGACCAGAGCAAAATTACAAGCCTGCAGTTTCAAAATTTTAAACCTTAAACTACACTTTACTAATTATCTGTCAAATTCAACAGATTCTGCTTTATTCCTACACATATCAATCTGACATAAATAACACAATAATATCTAATTAAATGAAAGGTTACTTCAATGACGATCAAAAAAATTTGACCTTTGACCTTAAACAAAAGACCTCCAGAACAAAGAAATGATCATAGAGTGACAACGACTCATCTTGCAGGACATATTGTTGTATCAGGGAGGGGATTATATCTTACCCAATTACCACATTACAAAATTTTAGACTGGTCCACATTGAAAGAAGTAGCAGACAACAATTTTAATATTGATGAATCTTGCACTCTTTTTTGTCTTTTTGGGTAGAAAACAGTGTGGGATCCCAACACTTTTTTTTGAGGTTAGATTGTGTGGTAATGGGTTAACCCACTCCCACACAACGATGAGTTTTGATGCCCCTCAAGAAAACAGGTTGGGAAAACATATTGAGAAATGAAAAAATTGCTTAGAATAAGCAATTTCTTCATTTCATACCATGTTTTCTACCCATAAAGACAAACTAGAGGCGCTTGAGTGCCTGTATCGCTCCGCAGGCATGAACATACTGATTAAGCATATTTTTTCATGAATTTAAAATAAGCTGAATATAATGAAAAAAGATCTTAATCATTGAAATCTTTGAAATAAATCCAGAGAACCATTTCAAAATTTTCATTGTTTTTACAAAAGTCAAGTGAGGTTATGTAAAATTCGTTTTGTAAAATTTTCACTGTATACCATAATATAGACATAACCCACCACCATAAAAGCCATGTTTTTCAAAATTATATGAAGAAATCTGACAAATAGTCATCTGGTTATCATTCCCGTGAAATTTGGTTGAAATCAATCATCAGGTTTCTGAGAAATTTACAAAGTTTTCTATATACCATTTATGGATATTTGCCCTGCCCATTAAAGTCATACTTTGAATCTATTCAAAATTCTTTTTTATTATCTGATAAAAGGTCACCAAAGGATCAATGCGGTCAAATTTGGTTGAGATCCATCCACTGGTTTCTGACAAGAAGATTTTCAAAGCTTTTACCATATATGGAAATATGCCAACCCATTAATGTCATGTTTTTCATCCAATCAAAATTCTTTGAAAAAATCCGACAGAGGCTCACCATAGGATCATTTCAGTGAAATTTGGTTGAAATCCATCGACTGGTTTCTAAGAATAAGATTTTCAAAGCTTTCACCATATATTGAAATTAGCCCTACCCATTAAAGCCATGATTTTCATAAAATCAAAATTCTTTGAAGGAATCTGATAGAGGTTCACCTTTCCACGACAGACACAACTTCATGACAATAGCTCTCTGGCTTTCAGCCAGTGGTGCTAAAAAATCAAATTTCTTTATCTTGAAATGTTCATATATTACATCTTCCAAAACGGACCAGTCTAAGGTTTTGTCTTCTGGTAATGGGTTTAACAACATAAACATTTTATCTATGCAATATATATATACACATTTATCATTCAATATTATTATTACATGTAAATCCTATCTTTTCTACTTTTTCTTTGGTTTATCTCTCTTTCTTTAAAACCCCTTTTGGTTTGATTTCTATTCCTAAAAATGGATCTTTCACTATCTATGAAAAATCATGTGCCTGAATAAAGTTCTCTTCTGTAAGTCAAACCAATATTTTCCTGTGTTTTTTGTTGTTGTTGTTGTTTTCGCATTATAGTACATGCTTTCCTAAAGTTGATCAACTAAGTAGAAAAGGTAGAACTCAGCAAATTAAGATTGATTAAACATATAAAGTAATGAAAGAAAATCATTCTTAACCATTTAATCCCTTAAAATGACTGAAAATAAACTTATCATTATACAATTAGCAGCTTTAAAGCCCAACAATGAAAACAAACAATTTTCATTTGACAAAATAATCTATAAGAGATATCTATACAAAATATCAAATTTCTGGGAATTTCTGTTAATTTCTCTTGCAATGTTTTTTCTCAAAAGATAACATTTTACTTTTGAAAACTAGGACTGTAAAAGAAAATGTTAAACCATTTTGTTTTGAATGTCATTAGTGGGTTAAATCACATGAACACATTTAATTCATTATTCTGTGGAACATTAAAAGCATTACATATATTTGCACTGGGAAAGGATGTTGGATGGACAAGCATTTTTATCTATCTTATTAGCCTTTTTGTAATGGTTAGAATTAAAATGCTGTTGTGTTCTAGAGTAACATTACATTTTACAATTTGCTTTGCCCAAGAGGACCTCAACTATTATATCATTCTTTTGAGATTTGAAAAAAAGATTTTTCTTTAGTTTAACCAGACATCAAAGTTTTAGACTGAATTGAATTCCAAGAAATTTGTCTTTTTTTTACACAATGTTTTCCACAGCCCGTAAAAATGTGGGATTATGTGGTAATGGGAGAAATAAGTTACCCTTCCTAATATGAACCATGTCTAAAAATTATTCTAAAATTTTGACCATTCAAATTTACAGCACAAAAGTATAAGTCATGTGTTAAAGGGAAACAATTATTTCGCTACAATTTATTTATCAGTTTATATTAAATGTTTTTTTTTTCTTCTTTTTGATTTGAACTTTCTTCTTTTTCAACATAACCAGAATATCTATGAAAAAATTAGTTAAAAATTTTTCATTGAAAGCTGGCAGTTTTAACATGAATATTTGTGAAAGTGTAGTTCCCCCGACGGGTTCGTAAAACTGTGATCAATCATTCTTCAAGAAGTGAGGCAACTAAACTAGAAACAGACTTCATTCCGTGAGGATTTGTAGGGAATCTATTTATAAAGTGATCATTTGGATGGAAATCTAAATCATTGAAGTTTAAAAAAATTATAAAAATAAGGTCAGAATACCACTTCTTGAAAACCAATTACCTGGCGACAAAGTTTTAGACTTGTCCAAATCAAAACAGTTACAGATAACAATTTCAAAGTGGTGAAATTTAAAAATTCTTTGTCTTGAAGGGTAGAATACATTGTGGACAATGAAGAAATTGCCTTTTACAAGCAATTTTTTAATTGTCCACTATGTTTTCTCAAGCTTCTTTCATTAGCTACATAAAAAAATGGGGGTTATGTGGAAATAGGTTTAGGTCAAAAATCAAAAATTGCTTTAAGACCATATGCATAGCTTGGCATTGTACACAGTACAACCACAGTACTGCTTTTTGTGCTCATGAATTATGAAACTTTATCTGGATATCATAATCATTTTCATTCAATTCAGGATTGGCTTAAAATCCAGTTTGGCGCAATGGAATAGCAAACATGATCTCTTTAAGCTGCAAAATCTAGTACAACCGTTCTAAAACTAGCTAACAATTTAGCAAGAAAAATAAAATTGTATGTAATATTATTGTGCGTCACGTATTAGCCACGTACACAATATATTTGTGTAATTCTAAGACTCTAACCCCTACTTATTCTACACAAATAATGGTAAAATTAGCCAAAAATATCTAGACAATAAAAAAAAAAAAAAAATGCCAAGAGTCAAGATAATACATTTCAAAGTAAACCCATACCCTTGCATTACAAAATTAAAGGAAGAAAAATGACTTTTTCCCTATGTGTTCAGTCCCCCCAACTTTTTTTTAATCTTTTGGTATTGTTCACATTTTTATCAAATATGAGACCCCAAAAGAACACCATTAAACACTATATCTAATGTTAAGTTTGCCTTTGGGATAAAAGTGAGGGATAAAATCATGGTGACTTTTAAGGATAAAACAAAATGGCATTAATTTACAAAATATTTAAGGATAGGATATGCAAAGCACTGATCTAATTGGAGAGTGAAAATCATAACCAAAATTCATAATAGTTATAAAGCATTTGATTGGTCAGTTATGAGCCAGTAGCCAATCAGAGTCCATGTAAGTATTAGCTGTGGTCATACTGAATAAAATCCTTTTCAGAATTGCATTCAAATCAAAGGGTTGAAAGCACTTGAAGTCAGCATGAGGGATAAATTTCTTTTGAATACCAATTTTACAAACAACCCTGGCTTGAAAGTGACAAACAGGTGGTATAGGCCAAGATCAGACTGGATGTGCAGGTTGATCTTTGTCTATATTCCTCCTGCACAAGAATATTCAGGGCTCAGCATAAAAAGTGTTAACAAAATCTATTAAAAGTATCTACAATGATATTCTCCAATTAGATCCATACCATATTTAAATATTGAGACATTTAAGAAACAAAAATTTATATATTAAGGTAAAAAAAATGGTAATTCGATGAAAATTAGATTTCAAACCAAAGAACACATATTGAGCCTATTGCGCTATTTTCAAAAATCTCTGCCTGCATTTGTTGTTTCTTTCACAAGTGAAATGATTTTGAGTATTTACATACATATTGTCTTTGTTAAAAGTTTCGTAGCTCTATATTTTATTTCAGTGTTTATTCAAGAATTTCAAAAATGTGGAGGATTTCAGCACAAATCTATACAACTGAGAAACACTTGCTTTTCATGCTCTTATAAAAGTAACAATTCTCCTACAATGTTGAAAAATATGGGGGATCTTTGTAAAAAGTGGGAGTTATCCCCTTGAATGCCCTGTCTATAATAAACACTGTACATTGTATCCACATCCAAAAATGCCCAATTTTCTTAATGATGTATAAGAAATCAGAGTATTTGAAATTTTCTTTCAAATGAATATGTTCAAAACAACAACCAAGATAAATTTAACACAAATGCTGCCTAGCTTTCATTAAAGAGACCTTTATATCTCTATATCTGACCTTCTCATTAAATGGCATTAATATATGATGGCCTAGTGCCGTCAACATGTCTGCTAAATTTTATGGCCAGACTGATGGACACATGCAAAGCCGAATTATACCTGTACATGGTGGAGACATTATAAAAGTTTCTATCACCATTCAAAATTATGGCAAACGTTAAATTATATGCGGACAGACAGACAGGCAAAAACTATAATGCCCCTGATCTATTGTTTGGATCTCTCAAAACCTTAGTTGAATGAACTGTTTTAACCGTTATCATGCTGAAAATAACCCTTATTCTGAATTGCATTAAAATCAATGGCAGCAACAATGGAAGGCCGTACATAGTGGGTGAATATTTTAATAAATGAATTCTATGTACAACTCGGACTTAAAATGCTTAACAGGTGGTTAAGACTAAGATCAGACTGCACACATGTGCAGGCTGATCTTAGTCTATACCTCCTGCCAAAGCAGGAATATTTCAGGTTCAGCATGATAAGGGTTAAGGGTTAACAACCATGTGTACCCTGTTATTTTGCAAAAACATCATACCTACCATTTCAACCCATTCCCACACCATCCTTCCTCTTTACTCCCCTGAATAAAAAAACTTTGGAAAACATTGTGGATAATAATTAATCTGATTATTACAAGCAATTTCTTCATTATCCTCTGTTTTTTACCCTAAAGATCAAAGATTTCTAAAATTCCATCAACTAAAATTTGTCATCTGTTTCTTTCAATTTGGACCAGACTAAAATCTTGTCATTTGGGAATTGGTTAAGTCTGCTTTTAATTCTCAACCCTTGTCATGCTGACTAAAATCCTTTCCTGAATTGTATTAGAATCAAAGGACTGAAAACAATGGAGGCATTTGTTGTTTGCCATTATTTCTTGAAAATTAAAAATATTAACAACGCTGACTTGAATGAGACAAGCAGGTCGAGTAGACTAAGATGAGACAGCAAGCTAATCTTCGTCTATACATCCTGCCAAAACAGGAATATTACAGAAACATCATGGTTAACTTCTTTACATCTGATTTATGCTGAATGCTGTAATTTTGAGACGGAATATCAAACATTCATTATCATTATGATGAAATCATGCAAAGTCTTAGAAGATAAAGCCAGTTTAATCTAGGCTTCTATAGATAATGGATAAAAGCAGGGAGCATTATTGGGGGTTTCTAAGGAAATGTACAAATAAAGCATTGGGGACATTATTTTTGTCAGGAATCACAGTTACAATGCAAGCAAAGATTTTTGTATTGTCGCAGCTATGAGAGGCTCGTACATCAATCCCACACATAAAAATTAAAATCACTCAAAAAAGGCGTTAAAGTTGTGCCCGGCACCCGTTGTTGCCTTATATTTACCACATTGTGAGTTTGGCTTGTTTTTACGAGTTTTAAATCTTTGCTGTGGTTTAGCAAAAAGGTTCTCAACATTGAGGCCTTGTATAAAGCAAAGATTATCGTTCCAAGCTATTCCTACATCTCCGTTCCCGATAAAAGTCAGCGAAGTCAGTCCAAGCCATTCAATCTTGGTTGAAAGAATGGATAAACTTTGTCCTCCTTGCCTAAAGATAAAACAAAATTCAAAACATACACATGAATAAATTCTTATAAAGGTGTTAATTCTATAGTGCATTCAGTTATCTACAATTGGGTGAATTGTTTTGTATATTGCAAGCCAAACAAGAAGAAACTACTTTCTTCTCCTTACTTTATATGTGTTGAGACTTATTTTTAATAGCAGTATACTCCCAAGTTGAAAATTTGATCAATCTTTTCAAGAAACAGTAAACAAGCAGTTTGAAGTCTGATAAATTTGAAGTCAGATTGCCAAACTGACAAATTGCTGCTGTAAAATAGAAAAATTCATTGACGGACAAATTATACATTTAGACTGGAAGTGAACTTTGAACTCTGACATTAGTGGGAATCTTTGTGAAGGATTTTTGTTGGTTTGGCGTCTAAAACATTGTAACTACAATATATTCAAGCTGTATATACAACATTTAGGTTGCGAACCAAACATTTTGTATTTTTTGTTTCTTCTTTCTGACCATATATTTGCAAAATAATGCGATTTTATATCAAAGTCAAACTTCCTGTCGGAGTAAGTGGGTGTGGCCAGCATTCCGTCAATACGTAACCCATTTCCAGACTGCAAAATTTTAGACTTGTCAAAATTGAAAGGAGCTGTAGACGGCAATTTGAAGTTTATGCAATTTAAGATCATTTCAGTTTTCTAGGTAGAAAACTTTGTGGAAATTGAAGAAATTGCTTGTTGCAAGCAATTTCTTCATTTTACACCATGTTTTCCTAATTGTTTTTCTCTAGGGCGTCCAAAAGTGTGTGGGAATGGGTTCCTAGGATCTATTTTAAATCTAGTCAACTAGAAATGGAGCTTTAGCTGCTTGAAAAAAATCTTCATAAAGTAAAGTAAAAGTTGCTTGCACATATTGGAGGTAAAATTTCTTCTCTTTTAGGAGCACAAAAATATACAAAACCATCACACAATCAATATAACTGAATGCAAAGTGGGTTCCTTTCCATTGTAGAAACTTTCTGATAAGTAACTGCATCATTATCATTTCATCAGAAAATCTCCACAAAGGAAAGGTGAACTGGTTATTAATAAACTCTATAAAAAAGAAAATAAGTCAAAGCTGGTACTCCGTTTATAGTGTTATATCCCAGCTAACTTACCACAAAGCGCTGGGTCCATGTTCCTTCCGATCATCATTATTTGGGTGGGAGGGTGATCAAAGATTAGGCTAAAGTTAAGGTTATTCATGTAACATAAGTCTTTGTTTAGCCCTATGATAACATTCCCATTGGTAATCTTCTTCAACGAGGTAAGGCCCATGTGGGTTATGTTCAATTTTAAAACACTTAAAGCGTGGCCGCTCCTGAGGTGAAGAAAAGAAGAGGAAAACATAATAGTTAGGCGGTAAGTATATGTGTTATATCTAGTTCATCTTAACCCTTCCTCTGATTTACTGTTTACTATGTGATTGAAATTTTCTCCTTGTCATGCTGAACCCGAATTATTCCTGTTTTGGCGGTGGTATAGACAAAGATCAGCCTGCACATAAGTGCAGTCTGATATTGGTCTATACCTCATGATTCTCCCCTTTTATCCACAGTTATTAAAATAATCAATTTTCAAAAGGAATATTGACCCTCATTAAGACCTTCCAGTGCTATCAGTCCTTTGATTAAAGCAGTTCTGTATGGGATTTTAATTCAGCATAACAAGGGTTAATGTGCCATACAGTGCAGAATTAGAAAATTGAATTTTTTGAGTTTGTCAGGCAAACAGGGTTTGACACTAACTGAATTTTGCCACAGGCCAGTAGGACAAGTTGGTTCTAATTCTTACAGGTCCACCTCTGTGATAGATTTGTTTGCTTTTTTTAATGGGTTTAACGCCTCTTTAACAATTTTTCAGTTATATTGCGGCGGCTGGAGCACCTAACAATGGATTCCTAGCATATCTTGCATCAGAACCACCATTACATCCTTTCCAAGCCTCAAGCTGCTATCCCACTTAGGTTTATGGTTATTCTTCCAGCATGGATGGAATCCATGACACCCTAAGATTAACTACTGGGAGTCTGATGCGCTACCACCTGTGCTATGATGGCGGCCCTATATGATTGGAACAGGTCTACAAAATATGCAATATAAAAGTACAATGTATTATCCAGTTAAAAGTGTATAGTGTATATGATTGGAAGTCAAATATTGGTAAGAATACAGTGTAGGAAAAGAAGAATTGTTTGTTTTCTGGCCCAAGCGATTGATGTTAATGTCAACCCCTGACAATTGACTCAATAGTATCTTAGAAGTGCTGTCTCCAATGATTTTATACTAGGAAATCAATGTTATGCTCCTAAATCATGAAAAACTCTATTCAAAGACAATTAAGGCACTTGTTTCATAAACCATTCCCAAATTGACAAAATTCTAGTCTTGTCAAAATTCAAAAAGTTGCAGACAACAATCTTTCCTTTATGAAATTTCAAAATCTCAATCTTTTGGGGTACAAAACTTTGTGAATAAAAAAAGCAGTTGCTTGTAACAAGTAATTTCTTCATTTCTCACAATGTTTTCCAAAGCCCTTTTCTCGAGGGGCGTAAAAAGGCAGGATCATGTGGGAATGGGTTAATTAAACGAAATTCACTGTGAATCTTTTCCTCAGCATCTGAGTGGTACTAATTTGAAATAAACATTGCAAGAAAGGAGAAAACACACCTATTCAACGTCCAACTAAACGGTAGTCTTCAAAATTTCAAAGCAAAAAGAAATTTGAAACAAGTTCACTGATATCTAATGAAACCACTATCAAAGCACTGTAGGCACTAAGAACTTCAAATTATGCTTATTTTATCATTTCAGAAAAGATTTTCCACCAACAAAGACTAAGTGAGAATATGGACACCCTGACATAAACCTTGTATTAAACCCTCTCCACTTTATCCCTCCTTTTTATGCCCCTCAATCAAAAAGTTTCGGAAAACATTGTGTAAAATGTCTAGGTCTAGGTAGAAAATATTGTGTAAAATGAAGAAATTGCTTGTTATAGGCAATTTCTTCAATTTCCATGATGTTTTCAAAAGCCTTTGTCTTTAATTCGATATAAATACATGTATTTACGCTAAAATAAAATTTGTGAATTCAAATTTCAAAAATAACAATAATATTTTCGTTTAAGATGATTTCTGATTTAGTATCGATTAAAGAAACTTTGCAATAATTGAATGATCACATCTAAACAAGACAGAATTCAGTCTGGTCAGAGTGAAAAAGCAATCAGTGTTCAATCACAATCATTCAATCACGATTTTGTTACATTCTACATTTGATCTAGTTACAATCAGATTGTCAAATTAACAATACTATAATAGCAAGGGCCTATTTTTCATACTAAGGCACCAAGGCTATTTATTTTAGGCAACAAAACCAACTTTAAGCATAAAAGTAGTCATGGTTTAATTCTAGCATCAAACAGATGACTTATTTTTAGAAACAGGGTATCCATAGTCTTATTTTAGCAACAATGTATTTAGTGTCTACTACAGACATTTCACCAATCAGAGTACAGGGTTAGCACCACACAAAACTAAACATGAAAACCACAGTAATATCAGGTATGAAAACATAAAACATGTATAGAAATTTTTCATGCAACAATCATGATTATGTGAGCTGTGTAGATATGAAAAGGAGCTAGTGTGTATTTTAAGATAAAAAATAACATCTGAAAGAGTCTTTTCATTCCTTTTATATCTTTTTAAAATAAACTAACAAGATATTCTGTCTGTGTCTCCTTTATGTATGTTTAACTTATTTTCACATCATTTCCACAGCTCAAGTCTATAATAAAACACAGTTATTCTTTATTAAATCATTTATTTTTTATCTTTTTATAAGAAGTTTATTTATCCATATATGATGAAAAAAAATAATTGAATATCAAATGATAAAATAGTGTATATCTTTATAATCTTTATAGTTAATGGATGCCATACAAAAAGTGTCAACTTTTAGTTCCTTTGTTTGTTGAAATCAATTAACAACAATTATTTATAAATTTCCTAAAAGGATTTTTTCATTTGCCTAAAACTTTTGAATAAGTGTGGAAGAATTATAATTATTGATCGGCTTTCAAAATTTTACTCACCATGCATTGTGCAGTGTTACATATCAAACATTTTGTGTTTGTTTCATTCCTATAGCATTACTACTTCAACTGCAGTCAATCTATCACAAATTCTGCATCAGAACCTTACATAATTTCAGTCGCTCAACTCACTAACAAACTAACAAATAATCTAACCACAAAACTTTGAAAACTGTTTTCACTGAAATCCAGTGCAACAGCTTTGAACTTGTGTATAAATTTGCCGAGGCGCGTGTTTTAAAATCTTATCTGTTTTAAAATGTTATCTATGATATGTCACTATTATCTACCATGGATTTAAATATGCATGCACATAAGGTAAAATGTAATTGACAGATCACTGACTCCGCCAGTTGACTCCCCTGGCCATGCCCACCATATCTGACAGGAAGTTTTATTTTGCAAAATTTATCAGCTGTGCCATGTTAGAAAAAAAGTAAAATGGTTAAGGACCTAAAAGTTTTAACTGCAGCTTGAATAAGCTGAGGTTACAATATTTAAAGTCGCCAAACCCATAAAAATGCTTCACATTAATGTCGGAGTTTAAATTTCATTTTCAATGGATTTGGTTGGTCAATTGATTCCTTAATTGGCAGCCAGGATCAGTCAATTAGGATGGGCTAACAAAAAATAATAGAAAGTTTGAAAGTCAGAAATAAATCAAGGTAATTGGGGCTAAGCAGGTGTGCCATCATGCAAAGCTTTGATGTCTCAGAATCATCATTGTAACATGCTGTCCCACTGATTTGAGATGATTATTGATCATTTCAACTTTGTGAAATGACTACCTATTCTATTTCCAGATAACAAAAATTTAGACCAGAAAGAGGCTGCAGACAACAATTCTTAATTGATAAGATTAGTTAAAATTCTTTGTGTTTGAGCTGAAACAATGAAGAATTAATTTGTTTGTTTGTTTGAATGGAGATTTACGCCGCTTTCAACAATCTTTCAGTTACATTGCGGCGGCTGGAGCACCTAACAATGGAATCCTGGTATTTCTCACACCAGTACGACCATTACATCCCTTCCTAGCCTCCAGCTACTATCTCACATAGGTCTACGATTATCGACTCATTGGTGAGAGACAAATAGTCGGAAAGGATGAGTGCAGCCGTCGGGGATCGAACCAGGGACCTCTAGATTGACAGTCCGATGGCTACCAACTGCGCTGTGACAGCGGCTAATGAAGAATTAAAGAAGACGATTTTTCCACAATGCATTTATAAGTTGTTGTTGTTGTTTATCATTATATAAAAGGAATTTGAGTATGAATTGGTTAAAAAGTTTCATGAAAGAAATAGTCAATTCTGACAAATATGATCAGGTTCACAATGAAATATCATTGGAAAAAGTGTTTCCCCTCACTACTGTCAAAGGCCTGATCGGGAGTTTATTTCAGATATTTTTTTCCAGTTTTTGCATTTTTTCTTTTAAGTCATTCTAATTAAAGTAAAACTTATAGTAAGCCAACACTCAGGGGATGACCAAAAAAGTAGTAGCTGAAGATGATGGTCACTTGATGCATTTATTGTGTCATGAATTTTGATTGTGGTCCCTTAAGAAAAGTGGTTGCTTAATAGAGGTGGTCGCTTAAATAAGATTCAGCCTGTTCATAACAAATGTCTCAGTTCACGTCTGGTGGAAATGAATGATTTGATTGGTTGATTGATTATTTCATCGACTGACACAATAAGTCAATTTCTGCTTGATAAATGAGTTGTTTATAAGAAATCCAAGTTAAACAGTTTTATAGACAAACTCACTATTTTTCATGACATTTGCAGAAATAGAGAAAATCCTGCATCGTCTTGTCACATGTCCGATTATGTTTAATCCATTACCAGATGACAACATTTAAGACTTTCCCAAATTCGAAGACAGCAATTGACAGTTTCGAGATAATTGAATTTCTGATTGGAAAACATAGTGGAAAATAAAGATATTTGCTTGTTTCATGCAATTTCTCCATTTTCCACAATGTTTTATTAAAGCTTCTTTCTTGAGGGTGTCAAAAACAGGGATTGAATTGGAATGGATTAATTTTATTTTTTTTAAAAAAAGAAAAAAAAATGTACTGATATAAAGGATTATTATTTGTTTTGGTGTAAGAGTGATTTATCTGTCATTGAGTAAACAACAAAAGCTATACTTTAGATGTTCAAAATATGAAAGATAAATCAATCTTACACTTTAACAAGATGTGTTTGTGAAACACTATGCCCCCAAAACTGGAATTCTTTAGAAACGGGTAAAGGGTTAAATTTTTTACATTGACCTCGATGAAATGACCTTCCCCAGTTGCGCCTTGTTGAGACCTATCTACATACCAAATATTAGAATCATAACTTAATCAGGGTTGAAGTTATAGGAAAATGTTTAGTTGGCAGGTTAAGTTTTGCAGACAGACAGACGGACAGACAGACGGACACTGGTAAAACAATATGTGGGGGCATAAAAAAACAATTATTCTCTTTCTATATTGCCAAATAAAGGACAATTTATGACATTTTGCTATTACGCACCTGAATTACATGGCAATATGATTACATCAACAGTGTCTTGAGTCCTGCACACAATGAGTGTATTTTTTGATAATTTCACTGTTTTGTCTTTGTGGAATTATCAAGTAATAATCCACTAAGATTTGTTTGTTTGAATTGGGTTTGACACCACTTTCAATAGTAATTCAGTCATATCAAGCCAGCTGGAGCACCTAACTGTGTATTCCTAGTATTTCTCACAATAACCCAGAAAGCATTATGCAATCTTGACTCTGTTTTTTTCTTATTTATAGATTTTTATGTAAAAGAATTTGTTTAAGCAGATTTCAAGGTACAACCCTTCCTCGGCAATTTCTTTCCTATGTGTTAAAAAGAAAAGAAATACACTATTCTTTTTTTTTCAATGTTCTTGCTATAAAATGCCTTTTTATGTTTAACCCAATCCAACACAGCAACGCTTTTGGATGTCCCTAAAGAAGAACATTTGGGAAAACGTTGTATAAATGAAGAAATTGCTTGTGACAAGCCATTTCTTCATTTTACACCATGTTTTCTTTCTAGAAAGATGAAAAATCTATAAAGTAATCAACTTTAAATTGTCATCTGAAACACCTTTCAATTTGGACCAGTCTAAAATTTTGCTGTCTGGAAATGGGTTAAGAAACTATCCCATCATCTTAAGAAAGGGGAGGGATGGTAGAAACTGAATTCTCATCTAAATCCCTCCTTGGACACTGGTTAGGACAAAAATATGAATTATTTTTTCTTTAAAAATCTGTGAGCAAGAATTAGTAATTATTTACTGTAAACAAGAGTACCGCCTACGGGTGCCTACGGTCGGCTTTTGGGTGCTGGATAGTTGACAAAATGCATCTAGAGTTATCCCCCTTGAAGGTATAGGCTGCTCTTTTGATAGTGAACAAGTGTGCCAAGTTTCAAATGAATGCCTTTAGTAGAACCAGAGATATCTCAAAATGTCAAAGTTTTCGCATGACAACGACAACAACAACCAAGGCTATATCAATACCTCTGGTTTTCTCCAAAAACAGCTGAGCTAAAAATCAGGACTTTTGTTTTGTTCCTTCATAATCTACCTACTGAAGCTTTCAACTGATTGATAGGAAGGGCTTTAACACCACTTTTATCAGTATTTCAGTCATTTTATTGCAGCTGGAGCACCTAACCATGGATTCATGAAATTTTTCTTAGACCAGTACTATCACAGTTGGCTATTTAATCCATTATCACATGACAAAATTCAAGACTAGTTAAAATCAAAGATGTTGCAAACAACAGTTTCAAGTTGTTACAATTAGAGAATCTTTGTATCTTAGGGGGGGAAACATTGTGGACATAAAAGATATTGCTTGTTATAAGTAATTTCTTTATTATCCGCATTGTTTTCAAAAGCTTTTCACTTAACCCATTCTTAAAAATCTGGGGTTTATCTTACAAAAATCAATTTTACTGAGATTTTTAATTGAAATTTCTCAAATTATGCTTTACTTAATCCATTTAGACAACAAAATTTTAGACTAATAAAAAATGAAAAAAGTTGCAAACAACATTTCGAATTGCGTTAAACTTGGAAAATAAGTGCAGGATGGGGTAGAAAACATTTTTTGTGAGAAGCAGAAATTGTCTATTAAGAGCAACTTCTCCTTTTCCCACAGTTTTCCATTAAATTTCTCCAGGGTGTGAAAAAGCATTATTAGTTGGTAATGGGTTAAAACCATTACAAAAGCCTGTCTGCACCAGATGTTTGCAGATACTTACGACAGATATCGACCATAAATTGTCTCTAAGTTCGATAAAAATGAGAGGTTTTTTAGATTGTCGGGACCCTGTTGAATGTTGACATAACCATTGACGGTTTTCACATCTTTAAGAACGTCTAGCTGATCCACACTGAGTCCTGTTATATTCCAGTGTTTGTCCCTATAAAATAAATAGCAAATATCATGTTACGATGCAACATCTTGTATGCAGAGGAAAATTTTTATATTTAACCATACTGAGGGTCAAGCCAGAAGCAAATACATAATGATCTTGTATTGCTATCATAGAAAATTATCTATTAACAGAGTGCCAGTCACAATATACCCCACCACATTAAGGTCCCTTTCTCTCTGACGCAGTCTATAATGCTATAAACCTGATAATAAGCACAAGGTCAGGTAACTAGAAACATTCTATAATGTCAGGAAATGAGACAGGAGTTGAGTCAACAAGAAATTTTGCATTAAGCCTCCTTTTCTGTGATGCAGAGTAAAATGGCAAACCCATACAATATGCACAAGGTCAGCCAACTAGGAAATTTCTGTGAAAATCTCGTTTGAATTCATCCAACAATGAAGGAGGAGATGTGATAACAAGATCTTGATGTATTCACAGACAGGAGGATAGATGGAGAAGAAGTTACCTTTGGTGACATGTGATAAAAACTATGCTTTGGTGAGTTTTCAAATGATGAGTTTAACAAATGTGGTTCTTAATCCATTCCCACTCAATAAAATATTAGACTGGTCAAAATTAAAAGAAGTTTCTGACGACAATTTCAAGTTGATCGAATTTAAACTTTTTCGACTTTGTGGATAGAAAACAATGTGGATAAAAAAGCTTTGAAAAACATTGTGGAAAATGAAGAAATAGCTTGTATCAAGCAATTTCTTCATTTTCCACAATGTTTTTCAAAGCTTTTTTCTTGAGGGATATAAAAAGGAGGGATTGTGTGGGAATGGCTTAAAAATTAAGTATTTATATTCTATTTCTAATTTGACCTGAAATTGATTAATTGATTAAGTATTCAAAAATTATTTAACCATTCCCTAATGCCAAAATTTTACTCAGATCCAAATTGAAGGCAGTTACAGACCACAAAACAAAGTGGTTTTTATACTGAAAAATAAGGGCCATATGAGGAAGAAAACATTGTGATCAAACGAGAAATTGCTTGTTACAAGCAAATTTCTCCTTTTCTCACAATATTTTCAAGCGTAAAAATGCAGAGTTGTGTGGTATTGGATTAATCTAACACATAAAGGATACTAAATGAGGGGTCACAGAATACAGAATTTATCAAATGAGAAATCAAAGATAAAAACAAGGCTTTGCCAAGTTTAATGAGAAAGTAAAAGTTTCTATGAAAAGGTATACAATTAATGAAAATTAACCATTGTCATGCTGAATAAAATCCTCTTTAGAATTACATTAAAATCAAAAGATTGATAGTACTGGAAGCACTTACTGTTGGTTCAAATTCATATTGAAAAATGATCTTATAAATAATTCTGACTTAAAAGGGACAAGCATGTGGTATAGACTAAGATCAGACAGCACACATGTGCAGGCTGATATTGGTATTTAATGTCTCTCACACACACACAAAAAAAAAGAAATATTCTGGATTCGGCATCACAAAAGTTAATGCAAAGCACTGTTTCTACTTATTTTCACTCAACTTTGTCCTAATGAATAATCTACCGTGAAAGGTCAAGGTTACCCACTTACCCTTCGAAAGTGACCCTGAGAATCTTTATGCTTCCATCCACGACAGTACATCCTCTATAGGACTCAATGTTACCAGAATGGATATAGTCATTATCTCTCTCCACACCTGGACAATCTGATAGGAATAAAATCTAAAGCATTGAAGATCCTGTTGACTTAACCTTTTACCAGATGGCAACATTTTAGACTGGTCCAAATTAAAGGACTTGCAGAAAACAATTTAAAGTTAATGTTATTTTAGATTTTTTCAGCTTTCTAGGGAGAAATTGTTAAGGAAAATGAAGAAATTGCTTGTTGGAAGCAATTTCTTCATTTTCTGTAATGTTATCGCAATTGTTATTCTTGAGGGGCATCAAAAAGTGTCATTGTGTGGGAATGGGTTAACCTATTACCAGAAGACAAAATTTTAGACTGGTCCAAATTGAAAGGACTTGCAGACGACATAATCAAGCCGATGAAATTTTAGATTTTTTCAACTTTCTGGATTGGAAACACTGTGAATAATGAAGAAATTACTTGATACAAGCAATTTTTTCATATTCCACAATGTTTTTCGAACCTTTTTTGTTCTGGAGGCGTCTAAAGGCGTCATTGTGTGGGAATGGGTTAACCAATTGATATATCCTGGCTATCAAAGAATCAATGGACCGAGCTCATTCATGCTGTTGTTACAATGTTTTACAGCCAACAAACCATTTAACTTTTTTGTTACGTGTTATGAGCTACTAATTTGCAATATAACAGTATTTAACCCTTTCTTGTATAAACTTGGGATCTTATATCACTGTGATTTTATACTTGAGAAAATATTGTGGGGAAAGAAGAAATTGCTTGAAACAAGCAATTTCTTCTTTTCCCACAATATTTTCTACCCTGTATGTTGGTTACTTTTCAAATCACACTCACATCAATTGATGTCTGTAACCTTTTTGAATTTGAACCAGTCTAAAATTTTGGGCGAGTGGCCAGTCATCTGTCAATTACCCAACAAAAAGATTTTAGACTTGCCAAAATTGAAATAAGTTGCAGATGACAATTTCAAATCTATTGAAATTTAATCATTTCTGCTCCCTAGTGAAGAAAATATTGAGGGAAATGGAGAAATTAAAGACTGCTCCCCTCATAAGTGAAAAAGTGCTAAGTGATGTCCAAGATAATCTTTTTTTTATGGGTGCATAACTCATTACCACACCAGGAAGTTCTTACTCTTCTTATTTTTAGGACACACCCTTTACATCCCTCCATTTAATTTTAGGGCAAGCCTATTAACATGCCACTACTTACTTTTAGGACATGCCCCTTTACATTCTTCACATTCATTAGTTTTTCTATCAGGCTGTTTCCCCTCCGGACAGTTGACAACACAGGCACCAGCATTTTTTACCATGTAACCTAGTAAATATAGAAATATATAGAGGATAATTGTTTGATTAAATGTAAGTCCGATGTAATTTTCATTGAGAGAACAACAAAAATTATATATTCATGAGTGCTATAGTGCTTCAAATGTGCTTTAGTTATTCACCAAATGTAAGAAAAGTCCCTCATTCACAAAAAAACATTTATTCTATGTCTTTAATGCAAAAATAGAAAAAATATATATTTTTTTCAAATTTCTAAATTGCGTCATGTCACATGTGAATTACATGAGAACATAATGATGTAGACTGTGCCTTGAGTCTTATCTAGTTTACGTTCAGAATCGCACAAAGAAGGAAAGCAGGGCTTATCCCATTACCTGACGACAAAATTTAAGACTGACCCAAATTGAAAGACGTTGCTGATGACAATTTCTAAGTGATTAATTTTTATAAATCATCGAATTTCAGGGTAGAAAACATTGTGGATAATGAAGAAATTGCTTGTAACAAGTAATTTCTTCATTTTCAACAATGTTTTCCAAAGCATTTTTTTGAAGGGCGTCAAAAAACGTCATTGTGTGGGAATGGGTTAATCTATCAGACAAAGAGTTTCTCATTTTGATAAATTTTACTTTTCAATTCAATTACTTTGTATTAATCTACTGAGAAATCTACCAGAGAGCCTTAACTTGTAATTAATTGTAAATAAACTTTAAACTTTGTAACTAAAGCTTGAGAAAATTTTTATCTGAGTAAATCAATGAATTCATATTCCTTTGCTACCTGGCAAAAAAGTAAACAACAACAAACTCACATATTTTAGAAGAAAGTTGAAAGTAAAACCCAGTACAAGAATACAATGTGAAATAAAATCATAAGAACTGTATTTTTTTCCCTCCTAATTATTAAATGGATGCAAACATCCATAATTTCTACTGAAATACACCTAACATATAAGTTGTTTAACCCAGTCTAAAATTTCATGATCCAGGAATGGGTAGAAACTTCGTTGCTATATGTTGACCAATGTGCAAGTTTTTAACCCAATTCCAGACAACAATATTTTAATTTGGTCCAATTTGAAAGAAGCTGCAGACGACATTACAAATTGTGCTAAAATTGGGAAAAAAAACCAAAAATTGTTTGGAAACATTGTGAGAAAAAAAAAGTTGTTTCTCCTTTCAAATAAGTCTCCTTTTCTCATGAAATTTCCCATGATTGTATTTCTTCAGGGGTCAAATAGTGGGATTGTGAGGGAATAGGTTAACCCTTTCCTGTTCAAATACAGGATTTTACGTTTCAATAAGTGGGAACAGGTTAACAAGTGAACAGGAATATCTTACAAAACGACTATTTTACTTACTTGGACAGTCCTTTACACAGAGAGACCCAAATGAATATCTTCCATTCTCATTTTCCACCCATTTCAGTAGCAGTGTGTCATAGCGTTCCATACGCGGACAAAATGGCAGGCATTCTCCTTCATTCATAAAGTTTCGACAAGCCTAAATTGATGAGATAATATAAATCATCTAGATGCTAATGCATGGCTTTTTGAAAGCTTGATAGTGAGTAAAGTTTCTAAATTGAAAAAAGAGCACAATTCATTCAAACATGCATATAGAACTAATCCCCTTTTTGATATTGTAATGAAAATATATTCCCAATTTAAAGAGAACATCACATTGTGTTCATTTATACCAAAGATATTACAAAATGTCAAGGATTTCAGATGTCAATGACAGATGGATAAGTGATCACGCACTACAACCTGGCCATAGGGATACCTCAGGTTTACTCCAAAAACAGCCAAGCTTAAAAATGTCAAAATATGAAAACTGTATGTTAACATGGGAAAACTAAGTCATCATTTTCTTAAAAACTATTATATATGTTAAACAAGATTTGTTTGTGAAACACTATGCCCCCGAAACAGGAAATCTTTAGAACCGGGTGATTTTTATTGTTTTTTTTTTCTTTGTTTTAGGGAAAAGGGTTAAAATTTTGACCTTGACCTTGATGAAATGACCTTCCCCAGATGCGCCTTGTTGAGATCTATCTACATACCAAATATTAGCATTGTAACTTAATCAGGGTTGAAGTTATAGGAAAATGTTTAGTTGGCAGGTTAAGTTTTGTAGACAGACAGATGGACATACAGACAGACGGACACCGGTAAAACAATATGCCCCCAATCTATCTACGCCAGGCATAAAATTTGTTGGTTTGGAGACTTAAACATTGTAACTACAGCTGTAGTTACAATATTAAGGTTGCCAACCTGAATCTTGTTCATTACATATGACTGACCATAAATTTTTCAATATAACGCTGTTTGTTATCTTAGTGGAACATCCTGTTGGAGGCAGTTGGCAGGAGAATGTATCTATCAATAACAAGAAGGCATTTCTTACCAAACAGTGAGTTTTTCTTGGCCCCGTACACCCTGCAGCACATTCAGGATGACAACACTGGTTTGGTTGACGCTCCGTACCAAAACATCGACCATCACATTGGTCACTACATACTTCTTTTACGTAACTCACTGAAAAAATTAAATAAGCAGTTTTATAATATGACTGATGTGCAAAGTAAAAATATTCCTAAACTATTTTTTTTTATTCATGGGCCAATAATAGACTGGTAAAATAAACATGCAAATAGGTTTAACCTAACTGACAAAATATTAGACTAGTCCAAAATGAAAGAAATTGCAGATGTTTATTTTTTTTCAACTTGGTGAAATCTAAACTAGAATTGTTGCAAAGTTGGCTTATAACCCTGTGGGCTTATAACCCTAACTTGCATTTTGCCAATCAAGTAGTACAGTTTACTTCTGACCTACATTACCAAGAACCAATAGAGCACAGGTCTCTTTAGGTCATGAATATCATTTCAATAAAGTCTTAAAATCCTGTGTCAAATGGCTTATGAGTTAGAGTAAGGATACAGTTTTTCAATCAAAGTTCAATTGTGACCTTGACCTTTGATTTACTCGACCAAAAAACTGAAGGGTAGTTCCTTGGATCATTGGCAACAACTGTATGAAGTTTCACATGGTTGTTGGTCAAATGGTTCTAGAGTTAGAGCACAGAAATGAAAAATCTATAAAGGTACATGAGGGATAGACAGACAAACAGACATGGTTCCATCAATATTCTCCCCTTCTTCATCAGAAAAAATCTAATCTATAAGGGTAGAAAACATTATGTACTATGTTGCTAGAAATTTCTTGTGTTATTTTCCAGTTTTGTGAGAAAAAAATTTCTGGTTTGGCGACTTAAACATTGTAACTACAGATTATTAAAACTGTAGTTACGATATTTAGGTCGCCAACCAATCATTCTTTTATTTTGTTACATACTACTGACTGTACTATTGCAAAAAACCCACTGTTTAAAATCAAAATAGGGCTTCCTGTCAGAGTCAGTGGGCATGGCCATAGATGTAGGTGGGGAGGCCAGTGATTGGTTAATTTTCACCTTGTAGGAAATTATTTTTTCATGAGACCTTTGGGAAAGATTTACCTAAACTTATGACCTGTACAGTGGTAACATTTAATTGTTGATGATGCACTTCGGAGAGTGGATAATAGATGTTACAGTATCAAAAAAGCTTACCACGAGTACCTTGTGCTCACTGGTGAGCTAAATATAGATTAAACGGTTGGCAATCTAAATGTTGTAACTATATTAGTTATGATGTTTACCAACCAAAACCAATAAAAATGTTTCACATAAATGTTGACCAATGTTCAAATCAAAGTTTATTTCTGCTCAAAATGTATGACCTGATTGGTCTATCAACTTTTTTATCTTCAAAGCTGCAATTAGTCAATACCAGCGGTCCGTGTACTGAGAAAAACGCAGTAAACAAATCATGAAAGGTTGGACAAACAATGCACATGTTTATACATTAACACAATCTTGAAAACGACTTGAGCTGGAACATGATCAAAAGAAGCCAGCGTATTCCCTTTATAATTATTGAGCTTCCATACCTACCATACTCAGTAAATCATATCGTAGGACAATATTTGTGTGTCCTACCTTTTGGGAAGGCAGATGTGCGTGGGCAAAGATTGTTTCTTATCTTAATAACAAATCTCTTAAGTGATCGCTGCTATTGCACATCTTCAAATATATGTCCACTTACATTTCTGACACATATTTGGACCACTCCCCCAACAATGAAATTCTCTTGTTTGTCCATTGTAACATTCAGATCTACACGATACTTGACCTAAAATAGAATAAAAAGTCAGTTTACATAATGACTGTATAATTAGAATTACATAGAATATAAGTAAAAGTAACGCAAATTTAAGCCCTAATCTATAATTATATTTTTTCATAACCACAAAAATGATGTCATAATAAATTTCACGACATAATTTAACAATTTGAAATTTGATCTTTCTTCCAGCCAGCATAAACACATTCCCAAGCTACCACGCTTTTTAACCTACAAGCTATTTCTTCATTGTCCACTATATTTTGTCAACTATGTTCTCTTCTGCAAAAGAAAAAGAATTTCAAAATTTCATTAAATAAAAATTGTTGTCTGCAATATTTTTAATTTGAACGAGTCTAAAATTTTGTCGGCTGTTAATGTGTTAAGGTTTCTAGTTTGTTTTTTTTTATCTATGGCCACACTACAATTTTGATAAAACATTAACATGGCCCACAGACGCCTGATGCTTGGCTGTTTGGTAGATAGTGAAGAAAACAAGAGGACCATGATGGTCCTAAATCGCTCACCTGAGGCATCCGCAAATTACAGTCCTTTTTTGTATAATAATTGAGCAAAATAAATAAAACACATTTAAGATTTTGGGCTTTGTACAAAACAATCCAGTAATGCTTTCCAAAAAAGATCAATGCCTTTGGCTTTATTGTTTAATCCAATACCAAACTATCCCACAATTTGTCACCCTCAGGAAAAAAAAGGTTTAAAAAAGCATTGTGAGAAAGGGAGTGACAAGCTATTTCTCCATTTCTATTTAAGAAGTCTTTCAATGCGATTTACTCAATTTTTGACCCCAGGAGCAGAGACGTTTTTTATCCTAAGAGCATTTTTTCCTATAACATAGTACAAAATTATTTAGTCATGCTACATACCAAATATGAATGCCCTTCACCATATACTTCAGAAGAAGAAGTCTTTCAAAGTTGCTTTAATTGGATGTTTTCCAAACTTTTGGACCTATAGGGCAGTGCCATGTTTTATCCCAGGGCTAAAATTTTAGCTAACATGACAAAGAACCATCTGTACATGCTATATACCAAATATGAATGCCTAAGACTTTGTAGATTGGGTGGAGAAGACTGTTGAACATGGTCTAATTGAGCATTTTTACGAACTTTGGACACCCAGGGCAAGGGTAACCTACAGGCATAATTTTAATCAAAATTGATAGATAACAGCCAGGCTATGCTACACTCAAAATATAAATGCCCTCCGCCTTAAAATGAAGATTTTTTTTTAACATACTCAAATTTTACTTTTTCCCAATTTTTGGACCTCTAGTGCAGGGCCGTTTTTATCCCTGGGAGGACAACTTTAAGTGATATAGTACAAAACTATCTAGTTATGCTACATACCCAATATGAATATCCTAGACTTTATAGTTTAAGAGGAGAAGTCTTTTGAAATTGCTCTAATTAAGCATTTTTCCAAACTTCGGACTTCAGGGGCGGGGTCATTTTTGACCCAAGAGATTAAATATTTTTAAACTTGGTAGAGAACCATATGATTAAGCTCTATGCAAAATATAGAGGTCTTTGACCTTGAAGTCTATGAAAAAAACAACAACAAAGATTTACTAAAATTTCCCATTTTCATATGCCGGGGTTACAACATTTTTTCACAGAATGAAATTCTTTTAACAACTTTTGAAGAGCTTCATCCAAGGAACATCCCCGCAAAGTTTCAGCTTGATTGGCCTACTGGTTTAGGAGGAGAAGATTTTTAAAGATATTCAAAGAATTACTAAAGATTCCCATTTTCAAATGCCGCGGCAACCAGAGTTTTTGATGGAATTAAATTCTTTTAACAACTTTTGAAGAACTTCACCAAAGGAACATCCCTGCAAAGTTTCAGCTTGATTGGCCTACTGGTTTAGGAGGAGAAGATTTTTAATGATATTTAAAGAATTACTAAAGATTCCTGTTTTCATTTGCCGCGGTTACAAGAGTTTTTCACAGAATGAAATTCTTTTAACAACTTTTGAAGAGCTTCACCTAAGGAACATCCCTGCAAAGTTTCAGCTTGATTGGCCCACTGGTTTAGGTGGAGAAGATTTTTAAAGATATTTAAAGAATTACTAAAGATTCCCGTTTTCAAATGCCGCAGCAACCAGATTTTTTGATGGAATTAAATTCTTTTAACAACTTTTGAAGAACTTCACCCAAGGAACATCCCTGTAAAGTTTCACCTTGATTGGCCCACTGGTTTAGGAGGAGAAGATTTTTAAAGAAATTGTGGACGGACAGACAGACTGACAGACGAGCGGACGACGGACAACGACCGATCACAATAGCTCACCTCGCACTTTGTGCTCAGGTGAGCTAAAAAGGGACAAAACTCTTACAAAAGTAAAATTAGAGGTGCTTGAGCACTTGTTTTGCTCCACAATCCTGATTGTACTTATTAAGCAACTGGTGTTTTCAGGATTTCAATATAAACCAAATAATATTCATCATGTGTAGCAAATTGCCCAATTATCTAAAAATTTTCATTGCTTTACAAAAGTAAATTAATTTACTGAGATGAAAAAAGTATTTACAATTTTTTATTTTTTTTTTTTAAAATTCACTGTATACCATATATGGTCATAAGCCATGACCATAAGAGCCATGTTTTGATCAAATTAAATTAATTTATGGAATCTGGAAAAGAGTCCCCAGAGGATCATTCCAGTGAAATTTGGTTGAAATCCATCAACTGGTTTCTGAAAAGATTTTTAAAGGTTTCACCATATATGGAAATTAGCCCTGCCCATTAAAGATATGTTTTTCATCCAATCATATATTTTGAACAAATCGGATCAAGTGTCACCTTGTGATCATTCCTGTAAAATTTGGTTGAAATTTATTCACTGGTTTCTGAGCAGAAGATTTTTAAAGGTTACATATGGAAATTAGCCCTGCCCATTAAAGCCATGTTTTTCATCCGATCAAAATTCTTTGACGGTATCTAATAAAGAATCCCTTAGGTACTTTCTGAGGAGAAAATTTTTAAAGTAAAAGTTTACAGGCAGATGAACACAAGGATGGATGCATGAGGGACAAAACACCATGACAAAAGCTTGCTGGCTTATGGCCGGTGGAGCTAAAAATCACTGCAATGAAACTAAAAAAGCATTTGCACATCTTTACACAATACTGAGTTGTTGAGGAGTAAATTGACAGACAATTATAAGCTACTGACCAATTGCTAATGGACCAACCAACCAACAATTTGACTATATATGAGGGGGATGGTATATTCCTCATAAGAAATGTAATGATTACTTACTGCAATCCCTGTGGTAGTTTTTGGAGTTCTTTATTGTTTTTACAGAAGGTGTCATCTGTGTGTTGATATCGTCCCATCGAATGGTGTTGTCCAAACACAAAAGATTGTTGTTTATAAACATAACCTCTCCTGTTAGAATTTCTGATAAACTGTTAAATTGTAATTCTAAAAGTCCTTCTGAGTCATTATAAGGATTATGGTTAAGGGCAATGTATAAACTTGCACCCTTGTACAGCTGTTTTCCTCTAATGATTTGAAGTTTTGTCAAATTTAAGTAGTTTGAGTACACATTGACAATCAACACATAGCCATCCACTTGTTCTATGTCTTTGAGAAAGCCAAGATCATAGTTTCCTTCTAAGCCTGTGATTTCTAAGTTACGTTCCACATATGAGCAGTTTGTATATCGCCGTTTGTACATTTCATATTGTTCCTCTATGGTTCCATGCTTAACAAGTCCGTCATTTGATCCTCGACAGACTGTAAAGAGATTTAAGACACATTTCATTCAATCCATTCCGAAACAACAAAAGTTTAGACTAGTTTAGATGCTGAGAAATCACAGATGCCAATTTTAAGTAGATGAAATGTTCAAATCTTTGTCTTTTAGGGGTTGGTTGAAGGAGAAATAGCTTGTTAATAGCAATTGCTTCAATTTCTTCATTTTTTATTATGTTTTCTAAACCCATTACCAGACAACCAAATTTCAGACTAGTCCTTATTGAAGGAAGTTGCATTTTACAGTTCATTAAGTTTCTAAAATCTTTATATTTCTGGGTATAGAAAATTGTGTGAAACAAAGATTTGTTACAAGGATATTCTTCATTTTTTAAAATTTTGATGACTGTTAGTAATTTTTCTTCCATTTGGTTTTAAATATTTACTAGGATTGGGGACTAACATGTGTTGACTACATCTTGAACAAGTTGTAGTAAGGACGTTTAAGTTGCCAACTAATGATTTGCTGTTTGTAGGATGTTTTGGCCTCTAGAGTGCATACTAGGTTTGACCCCTGAGTTGACCAAGTTTCAAACTGGCACAAGATTGCATTGATACAATCATTCTGACCAAATTCCAGGTAGATTGGGCAAAAAATGTGGCCTCTAGAAAGCATACAAGGTTTTTTCTAAGATTTGACCCTGTGACCTAGTTTTTGACCCCAGTTGACCCAGTTTTGAACTCATACAAGATTCCACAAAGACAATCACTCTGACATAATTTCAGGTTGATCAGGCAAAAAACGTGGCCTCTAGAGTGCATACAGGGTTTTTCTAACATTTGACCCCATGACCTAGTCTTTGACCAAAGTTGACCCAATTTCGAACTTGTACGAGATTTCATCAAGACAATGAAGACAATCATTCTGACCAATTTTCAAAATGTAGCCTCTAGAGTGCATACAAGGTAAATGTTGACGACGGACGTTGCACAACGCACGATTGACATCCACCCAACCACAAAAGCTCACAAAAGGTGAGCTAAAAAGTGAAGATATTTTAAAACAAAATTCATGGATCACACTAAAAATATAGCTAATAAGGCCCTGGAACAAAGGGGATAGTGGCCTGGAAAAACTGGGGACATTTATAATTTTTCGAGACAATGGTGCAAAATGCAGCCTTGGCTGATCACTACTTATAATTTGTGTATCAAGAAGATAGTTGATTTTCTAGAATGGAGACAATATTCAATTTTCCTACATAAACAAACTAAATTAGTTTATGATAGATCATACTCATTTTTCCTATTTATAATTCATGTATGAAGAAGATACTCACTTTTCTTACATATATTTTGTGTATGAGAGTAGACAAATGAGGTATCACAGTCACATCGTCCCTGAAGACACAATAGACCTTGTTGAACTTGACAGTCACTGTTTACTTTACACTCAGACTCATAGCCTCCTGAAAATACACACAAAATATATAAATTAATGCTTTCCGATTGATTGTCGAGATTTCTCGGTACATTAACACCTAAAACATTCTCTGAAAAATCAGTGAAATTATCAAAATGATAAACTCACTGTTTGGGTATATTTTGCTCTACTTTCGGTCATCGCGTGCTACTGAACGTCATCTAGTCCAGACAAAAGACGCTGCATCGTGACATCATCATTTTTTCGAAAACTTTGTGGGGAAAGGAGAAATTGCTTGAAACAAGCAATTTCTCCTTTACTCACAATGTTTTCTATCTTTTTTGGCACTAATCTTCTAATCTTAAAGACTTTGAAATGTCCTCTGCATCTTCTTTCAATATGGACCAGTGTAAAATTGTGTAGTCTGGTAATTGGTTTTGGGTCTCAAAAAAGTAATGCCTGGAAGATTTGGTTGAAAACCAACCAAAAGCTTTTGTCAGATAAAAAATTCTGAGAGGACTCTCAGATATAAGGTCAACAAAGGATCATTCAAGTGGAATTTGGTTGAATTCCATCCAGCAGTTCTGCAGTTGAAGATTTTCAAAAGCAATTTATTTCTTTCCCAACACGTTTACAGCCCTCCTATTACTTAATTTGTCAAGCCTCTCAATTTGAATTTTCATAAAAAACTTCTTTCAATTTAGATCTGTACAAAATTCTGATATGTCTCATATATAACGACTGAGAATATAAAAGTTAAAACTCTTTCCTATTCAATGCCTGGTTTTTATGTTCCTGTGATTTTACACTCGAGAAAAAATTGTGGAAAAAGAAGAAATTGCTTGTCACAAGCTATTTCTTCTTTTTTTACAATATTTTCTACCCTACTAAATGATTTTTTTTCAACTTAAAATGATTTTATATTGTTGTCTGCAAAACCTTTGAACTGGGACAGGTCTAAAATTTTACAAAATGGAAAAGGATGAATGAACTTGAATAACAAGAGGGAGTTAACTTTGCCTCTTTTTGAATCCTAAAGCAATCAAGAGTAGCTTCCCTTCTATAAAAGAGGGGATAGATTTATTGGGTTCTATCTTTTTTCCAAGGACTCTCTTTTTTATGCCCCCAAGAAAAGGCTTTGGAAAACATTGTGACAAAAGAAAACAATGCATGTTACAAGCAAATTTTTCATTTTCAACAATGTTTTCTCATCCAATCTACAAAGGTTTTTAAAATTTCAACATCTAAAAATTCTTCTGTGAATTTGGACCAGTGTAAAATTTGGTAATAGAATAATTCAAGATTTGGATCAATCTTTAATTTCAGAGGACAATCTCATTTTTACCCTTGTCATTCTGAATAAAAGATTCTTTTCAAAACTGAATAAAAATCAAAGGACTGAAAGCACCAAAAGTACTAATCGTAGGTCAAAATTCCCTCTTACGAAAATTTGGCTTGGAAGGAAGAAATAGGTGGCATTTATGTGCAGGCTGATCTTTGTCTACATCTCCTGCCAAAACAAGAATATTCAATCTTCAGCATGACAGGGGTTAATGATGTTTTCATATATTCATGTAAGGTTTGCTGGGCCCAATCCACTGTCCATTCCCAAACAAAACTCTTTTATAAGACATTCAGGTATCATATTCAAGAAATCATTGTTGCAGAAGAGGAAATTGCTTGTTACAAACAAATTTTTCATATTGACATGATATTTTAAAACCCTAATTGTCAGTAACTTTTTTTCATTCTAACTTATTCCCGAACAATAACGCTTTTTGACGCCTCTAAGAAATGAAATTTTGAAAAATGAAGACATAGCTTGATACAAACAATATCTATCTTCATTATCCACAATGTTTTCTACCTCAAACACCAAAACAATTAAAGATTCCATCAACTTAAATGTTGCTGTCTGCAACATCTTTGCATCTTTGAATTTAAATCAGTCTAACATTTTGTCGTCTAGTGATAGGTTAAAACATGTAAATTCTCATTTTGAAACCTCTTTCAATTAGGACAAGTCTTAAACACTTTAATTTGTTTATGCATTAACCCATTTCCACACAGTGACGCTTTTGGACGCCCCCCCAAGAAAAACAATTTGGAAAACATTGTGTAAAATGGAGAAATTGCTTGAAACAAGCAATTTCTTCATTTTACACAATGTTTTCTATCCCAAAAGATAAAGAAATTGTAAATTTCATAAACTTTAAATTGTGGTCTGCAATTCCTTTCAATTTGGACCAGTCTAAAATTTTGCAGTCTGGTAATAGGTTAAGTCATTAAACCAACAAAATTTCCTACCATAAACCTCATAGATAAGAGTTCTCTTGCACTTTAAAACAGTCATTTGATTGATTGGTCAATATTTTGATTGACAGCTTTGATCTGCCAATTATAAACGATATTTTCAAGAATCTTTAAGATTAACCCTTGTCATGCTGAACCCGGAATATTCCGGTTATGGCAGGAATTGTAGACCAAGATCAGCCTGCACATAAGTGCAATCTGATCTTAGTCTACACCTCCTGCTTGTACTTACCTTGCAAGAGCTGTTTATGAAATTAATTTCTAAAGAAATATTGATTTTTGACTAACAAGCTCTATCAGCGCTTTCAGCCCTTTGAGTTTACAGCAATTCAGTAAGGTGATTTATACAGCATGACAAGGGTTAATAACTAACGACAATGTCTACAATAAATATGGAGAATTATATTAAGGATTAACCCTTGTCATGCTGAATATATAAAAAAAATTACATTACAATCATCATTACTTCTTTTGAAAATTAATTCCATATACAATTCTTGTTTGAAGTGGATAGACAGGAGGTGTAGACAAAAATCAGACTACACTTATGTGCAGGCTGATTTTTGACTGTACCTCCTGCAAAAACAGGAAAATTCCGGGTTCAGCATGACAAGGGTTAATTTTTCCAATGAGCATCACAATAAATACAGAAATAAAAGCCGGGACCACTTAACAGCCAATCAAAAAGCATTAAGACTTGTATGAATACAAGACGGTGTCTCATCAATGACTGACAGCCTCTTGTTATATTTCCAGTATGAAGCCAATTTACCCTAATTAACTTGGCATAAACTGTCCGCATATAAACTTGTTACTTGTTTATCTGCGGAATTCCAGCCAGAATTCCTTCTTTACTACTGTACATATCTATCAAAGCATGTTAGTGAAAAACGCATGCCTTATTTTCTTTTACACTTTGCACACACAATCCAAAAACATTATGATCCTGTGAAATAATAGAGTAAAACATTGTAGGAAAAGAAAAACAATTTACTTATAAGCAATAAGTAACAATCCTGCCTTTTTACACATCACAAGATAAAAGGTTTGGAAAATATTGTGGAAAATGAAGACATGGCTACTTACAAGCAATTTCTTCATTATCCACAATGTTTTCTGACCGAATAGATGTTTTTTTTTTATTTTTATTACTTATTCCGTCAACTTGAAATTGTCATCAGCAACTGTTTTCAATTTGGACTGGAGTAAGATTTTCTCGTCGGGTAATGAGTTAAATTGGGCAAGCCTAACAAGTTGCAATTGTTTTACAGAAGATTTCGATCTGAATCATACTTACTACATAAAAATATTATAAAAGACCTTAAGAACACTTTAACACGCTCTTCTTATGGAATAAAGATACAATTTCTTGTTTGTTTGTATGGGATTTAACAATGCTTTTGACAATTTTTTGTAGCGGCTAGAGCACCTAACAATGGATTCCTGGTATATCTTGTACCAGTACTACCATTACATCCTTTCCTAGCCTCCAGCTACTATCCCACTTAGGTTTACTATTATCCACCCATTGGTGAGAGACAAATGTCAAATGTCCTCAACAAGATCTATCCACCTATGAAGTTTCAAGTTAATAGTTATTATACTTTCAGAGATATGCTCTGGACAAAATCTAAGTCTTAAAAACAACAAAGGGCAATGACTCCAAACTTATGCAAGCAAAAGTTGTGGGTCTTGTGCACTGCAATTCTCCTCAATGAGATCTATCCACCTATGAAGTTTCAAGTTGTAGGCATTTATACTTAAGTAGATATGCTTCCGACAAGCTTAGTGACAGAATGATGGAATGACAGAAGGAGACCATTACTATATCAGCTTTGCCGAAACTGCAGGGGTTAAAAATATTCACCCTCCTCATATATGCAGGCAAGGCAAGTTTTGCTGGAATCATTTTAAAGTTTTTTTTACCAAAAAAATGAATGTCAGATCATTTTTGTTTTAAATAATGATATCTTCTCTTTTTTTTTTCCTTCATCATTTTAAGGCCAAAATGAAATAATCTGAAGTAAAAGGTTACCTTTATTCATACTCTTATGAAATCCAACAAGTGTTTCTAATGAAACAAGAAGGAAAACACCAATTTTCTAAAATCAGTAACACCTTTGGGGTAATAAGGAAGTGTTTATTTGAGCAATTAGGTCAAATAAGAACAGATTTGATTGATAATTTAGGACAAGATGATTAAAAATTCTTCTACATAACGCCGTTTAAAATCAAAAGGGACTTCCTTTCTGAGTTATTCGGCTAACGAAGTAAGTGGCCAATTAGTCAATTGGCCAAATGAAAGAAGCTGCAGAGGATGACAACTTAAAAGTGATAGAATTTCAAAAAGCTATGTCTTTCTGACTAGAAAAAAATGTGGGAAATGAAGAAATTGCTTTTTCCACAATTTCTTCCTTTTCCTCAATGTTTCCCCAAACTTTGCTACGTCTTTCTGACTAGAAAACAATGTGGGAAATAAAGAGATTGCTTTTTCCACAATTTCTTCCTTTTCCTCAATGTTTTCCCAAACTTTTTCTTGAAAGGTGAAAAAGAGTGTGATTATGTGGGAATGACTTTAACCCTTTCCCGTTCAAATACGGGATTTTACGTTCCTGTGATTTTATACTTTATAAAACATTGTGGAAAAAGAAGAAATTGCTTGTAACAAGCAATTTCCCCTTTTTCCACAATATTTTCTATCACATAGGATGAGTACATTTCAAATAGCATCCAAATGTCATTGTCGTCTGCAACCTCTTTCAATTTGGACTGGTCTAAAATTTCCAAAAACGGGTAAGGGTTAATAATACCCTGTGATTAAATTTACACACATTGGATTCTTCAAAATTCATAGTAACAGCAAACAGTTAAGAAAGGGTTCAAAGCTTTCTTTTTGGGTGGACAAGAAAGTATTTTTAACCCTTTCCTGGTTTTTGAAATTTAGACTGGTCAAAGTTGAAAGAGGGTGCAGATGACAATGAAAATTGGATGCACTCCCAAATAAAACCATCCTATGTGGTTGAAAAACACTGTGGGAAAAGGAGAAATTGCTAATTATAAGCAATTTCTCCTTTTTCCACAATGTTTTCTCAAGTATAAAATCACAGTGATGCAAAATCCCGGGTTTATCCAGGAAAGGGTTAAGAGAAACTGCTTCTTTCTTGGCTATTTCACAGTAATTCCTTAACCCTTTCCAGTTTTTTGAAATTTTAGACTGGTCCAAATTAAAAGAGGTTGCGCCATTTCACAACTAGTTTGGGAATGGGTGTAATCAAAGCAAAGTCTGTTGGTAGCTTCCGTCTTTTGGAATGATAAACTCCCATTTAAAATTGTATAACCCTCATTAATCAAAAATCCTTTACAGAATTTCTTTAAAATCAAAGGACTGACAGTACTGGAAGGTCTTAATAAGGTCTTAACCCTTTCCTGTTTCTCGAAATTTTAGACTGGTCCAAATTGAGGGAAGTTTCAGACAACAATAAAATTGGATGTAATTTGAAATGAAACAATCCTATGAGGTAGAAAATATTGTGGAAAAATGAGAAATTGCTTGTTACAAGCAATTTCTTCTTTTTCCACGATGTTTTCTCAAGTATAAAATTGCAGCAACGTGAAATCCCGGGGTTGTACAGGAAAGGGTTAGTAAAGGTCAATATAACTTTTGAAAATTCATACTTCTAACAAATCTAGCTGAAAGGGGAAAACAGGAGTTGTAGATCAAGATCAGACTGCAGTTATGTGTAGGCTGATCTTTGTCTATACCTCCTGCCAAAATAAGAATATTCTGGGTCTAGCATGACAAGGGTTCATGTCTAATTTTAAAGTTTTCACATCTCTTGCCACATAATTTTGCCTTCAGTGAAGAGTTAAGTAAATTAAGGATAATGCATTTCCATTAGCTTTTGTTACATCTTTGGTAATATAAACAAAGAATTCCACTGTCAGCATTCTGTATAACTTGACCCGTGTCCAAATGACAATATTTTAGTCAGATAGATTCAGAGCATTTTCAATTCCAAATTAACTCTTGTCATGCTGAATAAAATTCTGCTTAGAATTGCAGTAAAAAACAAACCACAGATATCTCCAGGGGTATTAAGTTTCTGGTCAATATTTCTTTTGAAAACTGATTTCATACACAATTCTAGCTTGAAAGGGGCAAGTAGGTGGTGTAGACAAATATGCAGCCTGATCTTTGTCTATACCTCCTTCTAAAACCAGAATAATCCGGGTTCAGCAAGACAAGGGTTAAGAATCCCTAATTTGACATGCCAAATACATACAGTTATGGGAAAAATAGTGTGATATCATTTTCTCCTTTTTCTCAAAGAACAGATATTCGGCTGATGCCATAGCATAGTTGATCGAGCATCACACTCTAAATCATTCAGGGTTCAATCCCTGGTCATGGCATATATACTTTCTATTATTTGTCGCCGACCAATGTTGTGGATAATTGTATACCCAAGTGGGATGAGCAGCTTGAGACTCAGAAAGGATGCAGTGGTAGCACTGGTGATAGAAATACCAGGAATCTTCAATTAGGTGCTCCAGCAGTAGCAATGATAGTTTAACCCTTGTCATGCTGAACCTGGAATTTTTTTTAGGCAGGAGCAATAGACAAAGATCAGACTGCACATAAGCGCAGTCTGATCTTAGTCTACACCTCCTGTTTGATGCCTATAAGCAAGAGTTGTGTATAAATTAATTTTGACCCTCAATAAGACTTTCCAGTACTGTCAGTCCTTTGATTTTAAAACACTTCTGTATAAGATTTTAATTCAGCATAACAAGGGTTAATTTTGAGATACTACCTTCGATAACTTTTATCATCAGTATGTGCCTTTTTATGTAATTTCACACTATGCTTCTTAATCTCATCGAACAATACAAGGGTATCAACCCATTCCCACCCAATCCTTTTTTTTTTTACCCCTAGAGAAAAAAGCTTAGGAAAACATTGTGGAAAATGTAGCAACAAGCAATTTCTTCATTGTTCACAATTTTCCTACCCCAGAAGACAAAGATTTTGAAAATCATACCAACCTGAAATTGTCGTCTGCACCATCTTTGAATTTGGACAAGTCTAAGATTTTGTCAATTTGGAATGGGTTAAGAAATTTTCTTTGATTAAAAAGGATCTTCTATCATCCAGATGACCCTTTTTTAAACCTTGTTATGCAAATAATTGCATTAAAATCAAAGGACTGATAGCACTGCTGATCTGGTTTTCAGTATAAATTTACTCCCATTGACAATTCTGGCTTAAAAGGGACAAACAGGTGGTGTAGACTATAGGATCAGACTATGTGTATGCTCAGGCTGGTCTTTGTCTATGCCCTCCTGCCAAAGCAGGAATATTCCTAGTTCAGCATAACAGAGGTTAACATTAATTTCTTCATACAGCAACCAAAACTACAGCTATTAAAAATAGATGTAGTTCCGACATTTTGGTCACACACTGACATAATATTTTTTCCATTAAAGGGTCATTTTTATAATGGAGCTCTCAAAAAGCATTCTACCGGATACATTTATAACTAATTGTCTCCGATCAAATATTGACCTACAGATATTTAATGACAGGCCAACCCATCATTGAAAAATATCTTAATAGGAAGAAAGCCTTTGCAAGCGATACTTCATGAATGCCCTTTCACAATATTGTCTGTCATCATGTATTGTAGAGCCTCCTTGACATTGGGAGGGTTAATTGCGATACTGTTCCAAATATCTATATATAGTATAGACACTTGGAATCATATTGCACTTAACCTATGAATGAAAATATTTTAGGTTATATCAATTATAGTATGAATGTAACCTCTGAAAGATGAAACTTAATTAAATTAAACTTTTTTTCAATATGTTTCTAATACTGTATAATATTAATTTTTATTTCAGAGGAATTTACCTTAACACAATACAGACAACAAAATTGTAGACTTGTTCATATTGAAAGAAGTAAAGCAGACAACAATATCAAGTTGGTGGAATTTTGAATTGCTTGTCTTAAGTAATTTCTTAATTGTTCACAATAATTTTTCATTCATTTTATTGGGGGCGGGGGGGGGGGGGGTTGGGGAGGAAGAAAAATGGGATTATAATATTCATAAAAGATACTGTTACACCCAATAAAACCTCCGAGCACTTTCAGTGCTTTGATTTGAAAGGAATTCCAAAAAAGGACTTTATTAAGCATTAAAAGGGTTAATATATTTAATGTCATCTGGACTACCAGTCTTCATGGAGACCTTTCATTTGGATTTGAAAATATAACAGTAAATACAAAAAACATTCAAAACAAACGAGATTCAAAAGAAAAACATGACTCACTTTTGTATACTTGACATCAACAAGTGGAAAATGTTATATCAATTTCTGACAAGTAAATATTTTGACATGGCAAGTGCAGAGTAAGTTCCTCATTATATGTTCATAATAGATGGATTGCTGACCCTGCCTACCAACTACACATGCCACACCCACTCACTCCAACAGGAAGTTCCATTCATATATCAGACAGTGTAAAAATTATGGCCAGTAACATGTAACAAAAAGTAACCTGGTTGTTTGGTGACAAAAATGTTGTAACTAAAGCTTGAAAAAGCTGTCAGTTACAACCTTTGGGTCGCCAAACAAAGATTCTTTACATAAAAATATTGGCAAATGTTGAAGTTCAAAGTTCACTTCTGATCTAAATTAATTATCTAATTGGTCAATTGATTATTTGATTGACAGCTGCCATTCTTCAATCATCCCCCTTCAAATTGGACATATTCTATTCCCCCTTCAAATTGGACATATTCTAAGTTAGATTGTTTAATTCAAATTGGCCCTAACATAATTTTGTTGTAATGCAAAACATATATATCAAACAGCATCCCATGCAATTCAGGCAGGAACCTGTACACCTAGATGGTTGTCCCAGAACAACTGCTGTCGAGCCCGCAATGTTTTGTGAGTATCATGCTCCAGAAAAGCACAATTTTAGTGTTTGACCTTGAGCTTTGACCTTGAACTTGAAGCTATCCAAAAAATTCTTTCAGATGGCACATCTACTCATGATGGAGAACAATTTTGCCAATTTATTTTGAAATCCTTCCATAATTGTAGGTGGAATGCTCCGGACAAGCACAATTTTAGTGTTTGACCTTGAGCTGTGACCTTGAACTTGGAAGTTATCCAAAAAATTTTATCAAATGGCACAGCTACTCATGATGGAGGATAATGGTGCCATGTTATTTTGAAATCCATCCATAAATGTAGGAGTAATTGTCCGCACTGACGGACAGACGGACTAACACACATACACCGACTTGTCATAGTGACAACTTTGTCTCGTTCACTGCAAGCCGGCTCGACAAAAATTGGAAGAAATCTCTTTCACTTACAGAAATCAATACCTAAATCAGAGTTTAAAGGCTATTGGACTTAATTATGGATTATTTTGTAAAAAAAATAAACAAGTAGCTGAATACAAATATCCTTGTTGTACGACAAATGATTTTCCAGTACTAAAAGGTCCTAAGAGCCTTTATTCTGTATATGCATTTACAATCTCTTAGAACTGGGGTGGCAAATTGTTTAGATGATCATCATATTTGATTAACCAACCGAATTTAAACAATAAAAGCGCAATAATTGATGAAGCTCAGGGCAAAATGATTCAGATAAAGTTTGTCACGATAAACACGACTTTACTCAAAGCATATCAGTGGTTCATTGCATGACAGTTGTAACTGCCTACAAACACAGGCAGTTACAACTGTTTCGAGACTCATTGATATATTTATTGGGTCCATGAAACCTGTTTCACAAAATCCCACATTCTGTCAAACTTGAGAAAAGAACCTCTCAATAAACATTGTAAGAAAGTCCAAGCTTCTAATTACAAATAATTCCTTCTTTTCTCACAATGTTTTAACCCTAAAATTGATTTATTTTCCAGTCTATAATTTTGTTGTCTTAACCCTTTCCAGTACAAACCCTGGATTTTATGTCACTATGATTTCAAACTTGACAAAACATTGTGGAAAAAGAAGAAATTGCTTGTAACAAGCAATTTCTCCTTTTCCCATAATATTTTCTAACACATTGGATGGGTTTATTTCAAATTTCATTCATTTTTCATTGTCGTCTACAAGCTCTTTCAATTTAGACCAGTTTAAAATTTCAAGAAAGGGGGTTGTTTGTTTGAATGGGGTTTAACGTCGCTTTCAACAATCTTTCGGTTATATCGCAGTGGCTGGAGCACCTAACAATGGAATTCTGGTATTTCTCACACCAGTACTACCATTACATCCTTTCCTCGCCTCCAGCTGCTATCCCACATAGGTCTACGATTATCGACCCATTGGTGAGAGACAAATAGTTGGAAAGGATGAAAGCTGTCGGGGATCGAACCCTGGACCTCTAGATTGACAGTCCGACCAAGAAACAGGAAAAGGTTAAGTAAATGGCTAGTTGACCCGTCACTGCTGTCAATCACAGAATTAACCAATGACCAGACGACAAAATTTTGGACTGGTCCAAATTGAAAGGAGTTGCAGACGACAGTTTAACCCATTCCCACATAACGAAATTTTAGACTGTTCCAAATTGAAAGGAGTTGCAGACAAAAATTGACTTTGAAATTTTAAAAATCTTTACCTTTTGGGGTAGAAAACATTGTGGATAATGAAGAAATTGCTTGTAACAAGCAATTTCTTAATTATCCACAATGTTTTCCACAGCTTTTTTTCTAGAGGAGTGTCTAAAGGCGTCCCTGTGTGGGAATGGGTTAAAGCTTATGAGGTTTAAATCTTTTCAATTTTCTGGGTAGGAAAGCATTGTACAAAATGAATAAATTGCTTGCTACAAACAATTTCTTCATTTTACACAATGTTTTCCAAATACCTTTTCTTTGAGTGCATCATAAAGCATCAATGTGTTGGAATGGGTTAATCAACAAATCAACTAATTCATATGAACTAGAACTCTGATATCGGTCAGCATATATGTGAAGCATTTTTGGTGGCTTGGCAGCTTAAAAGTCGTAACTTCAGCTTATTCAGCTTATTCAATTATTTAACTTTTTAATTACATGTTACTGGCCATAATTTTTGCATAATATCGCCTTTCTATATTGATGGACAGGGCCATCATAGCTGGACTGATCATCAAAGTAAGTTGGCAGGGCCAGTGAAGTTGGCTTGGTCATCAGAGTTAGTTGGCAGGGCCAGCGAAGTTGGCTTGGCCATCGGAGTTAGTTGGCAGGGCCAGCGAAGTTGGCTTGGCCATCGGAGTTAGTTGGCAGGGCCAGTGAAGTTGGCTTGGCCATCGGAGTTAGTTGGCAGGGCCAGCGAAGTTGGCTTGGCCATCGGAGTTAGTTGGCAGGGCCAGCGAAGTTGGCTTGGCCATCGGAGTTAGTTGGCAGGGCCAGCGAGGTTGGCTTGGCCATCGGAGTTAGTTGGCAGGGCAATCCATCAGTTGTGATTCTAATCTTGTGCAAAGTACAAATACTGTTTACCCTTGTCCAAGTTAATATTTTTCCTCTTTTCACAAAATTTGAAATCTTTGACATTATTAAATCAAAATTGTGTTCAAAGATTTCACCCCAAATAACAACAATGGGAAGGTAGTATATGCTAAGATAACACTGAACGTCTGTGCAGGCTGATCTTAGTCTATACGCCAGCCAAAATCATCATCAAAGTAGGAATATTCTGAGATCACATGACAAAGGTTAACATATTTCCATATCTCTCTCTTTTACAACCCTCAAGGAGAAAGCTTTGAAAAACATTTCTTCATAGCCCAGAATGTGTTCAGTACCCTAGTTTACAAGAAACAATATCTCAGTCTACACCACCTGCTTGTCCCTGTTGAACAGGAGTTGTTCATAGATTTAATTGTCTGAAGAAATATTAGTTCTCTATAAGAGCTTCCAGTGCTTACAGTCCTTTGATTGGAATGTATCTTTTTTTAAACTGATCTTATTCAGCATGATAAAGGTTAATAAAATCTTATAAAATTGAATTAATCCTTGTCATGCTTAATAAAGTCCTGTAAGAATTACACTTAAATTATAGCAGTGAAATATCTGTAGGCATTAATTGCAGGTCAGTATTTCTTTTGAAAACTGATTTTATAACCAATTCTGACTTGAGAGGGGCAAGCAGGTGGTGTAGACTAGGACGTATGTGCAGTCTGATCTTTGTCTATACCTTCTGCTAATACAGGAATATTCCGGGTTAAACATGAGAAAGGTTAAAATCAAAGGGTAGAAAATACTTAAAACACTACTTGCGGGTTGAAAAATAATGGTTTGGTTGTTTGAATGGGGTTTTACGCCGCTTTCAACAATCTTTCAGTTATATTACGGCGGCTGGAGCACCTAACAATGGAATCCTGGTATTTCTCACACCAGTACTACCATTATATCCTTTCCTAGCCTCCAGCTGCTATCCCACATAGGTCTACGATTATCAACCTATTGGTGAGAGACAAATAGTCAGAAAGAATGAGTGCAGCTGTCGGGGATCGAACCCGGGACCTCTAGATTGACATTCCAACGCACAATCAACTGCGCTATGATGGTTGCTTTTGAAAAATGATTCAATGAACAACTCTAGCTTGAAAAGGACAAAAAGGTGGTAAAGACTAAGATCAGATTGCACATATGTGCAGGCTGATCTTTGTCTATACCTCCTGCTAAAACAGGAATATTCTTGGTCCAGCATGACAGGGGTAAATGCAATGTACTTTCATTAATTTAACATGATCAGTATTCAGTCCACAGAAGCAATACCATAGAGGTCAACAGGAAGTGTCCAGGACGATTTGTAATCTATTGATCAGTGGTCATCTGGTCAGTTAAAGTTGATTTAGTACAGGATGGTCAGCATGAAGTCCAGATCATATCACCTCTTGACCATTGTCACAGATTTATATATTACCCTTAGCAAAATAAAATGGATTTAACAGATTACAAAATTTTAGACTGGTCAAAATTCAAAGTAGCTACAGCCAACAATTTTAAGTTGATGGTATGATAAATTTTTTCATGTGGATAATAAAGAAATAGCTTTATACAAGCAGGTTCTTCATTTTCCACAATGTTTTACAAAGCTTTTCTTGAGGGGCGTAAAAAGGAGGGACTGTTTTGGAATGGGTTAATATCATGCTTTTGCAAGAATATTTCTGCTTTTGCAGGAGGTACAGACTAAGATCATCCTGCACATATGTGCAGTCTAATCTTAGTCTATACCACCTGTTGGACTTTTTAGGCCAGTGTTGTTTATAAAAGTGATTAACTAAGGAAATATTGATCTACAATTGGGGCTTTCCAGTGACTCCAACCCTTTGATTTTGATGCAATTCTGAAGAATGACTTTACTCAGCATGACATGGGTTAGTACTATTAAAAGGACATGAACCAATTTCCAGCGGACAAAATTTTAGACTAGTCCAATTTCAAAGATGTTGCTTTAAACAATATTCAGTTGATTATTTTCTTTTTTTTATTTTCCATACTTTTTGCATACAAGCAATTTCTGCAGATTTTTCCCATCGTATTTGTTTTTAAAGGGAGAAGAGAGCTTGAATGTGTGGGAAGGGATACACAGATTATAAATCTGATTCCTTTTTTTTTTTTATTCAAAGGGGAAAATAATATATTTACTTGACAAATGCATAATAGACTCATTAATTTTGATAATCAATCTTTTCATTGCTGTAAATTTTGCTGAAAGTACACAATCAATATTATCTCCTCAATTCATATTCATCTAATAACAAATGCTCTAAACCCATTTCCACATGATAAAAATTTTCACCTGTCCAAATTTCTTTGAAGACAACAATTTTAAGTTGATGTAATCTTTAAAATATTTGTTTTTTGGAGTAGAAAACATTGTGGATAATGAAGAAATTGCTTCATTTTCCACAATGGTTTCCAAAGCTTTCAAAAAGCGACATAGTGTGGGAATGGTTTAATTTCTCCCCTGGCAGCCATCTTTATCTGCAATGATCTGTTGTGAAAAAGTTGTGACAAGGAAGGTCAAGGGCTAGGCACCATATAATCGTTTGCCATAATTGAGGTCAACTTTGAAATAAGTTCAAAATAATTAAATCCATTTTTCAAACAAGCTTATTGTAATCCTAAACCCCCCAATCCGTCATCAGATAAAAACAGGCGCTTTTATAAATCTTTCTTGATCCATTACCGTACAAACCCAATTTATTTCACATCTCTCAAGAAAATAGTTCAAGAAAGCAACATGGTAAACTAAGAAATTGCTTGATAGAAGCAATTAATTTAATTTTCAAATTGTTTTCTACACAGAAAGTACAAGATACTTAAATATTCATTCAATTTGAAATTGTCAACCTCAACTTCTTTGAATTTGGACCAATCAAAATTTTTGTTGTCTGATAATGCTAAATGGGTAAATTGAAAATGAGCTCACTTTGTAATATGATTTGGTTGTTAGAAGTGCTTTCCTCATTATCAACAATGTTTTCCAGCCCCTTAAATACAGATTTCAAAAATTTCATCAATTTAAAATTGTTGTCTGCAACTTCTTTAAATTCAGACCAGTCTTAAGATTTGGTATCTGGTAAACGATTAATTTGCTAAAACTTTTGTACCTTTGTCAGGTTTTGAGGGTAGCTACAAGGTCACAGATCAAGGTCAAATGTTTAATTAGCATAAATTGAGCTATTTCAGATTGTTATAGATATATCTTTATTTTGGAGATCAAATTCAAAACTATAAGGAATATATATGTCCTCTTTCTTAAGTATATTTCCCATAACCTGACAATGAAGTTTGCTGATGCTCCAAAGAAAACTATCATGGAAAAGTTTATAAGAAAAGGAGAAATCTCTAGTAACTAGGAATTTCTGCTTTTCTCACAAAGTTTTCTACCCTTATTTTCCAAAATTTGAAATATTTGACATTTCTTCTGCAACTTCTTTCAATTTGGAACAGACTAAAATTTTGTAATCTGGTTATGGGTTAAGTACATTTGCCATTTTAGACACATTTTTTTTGGAAAAAAAAATCAATGACTGACTTCATTGACAACACCTATATTGTCAAAGGATCCAAGTTAAACAAGGAATTATGTCAACCCTTGTCATGCTGTACCTGGAATATTCTTGTTTTGGCAGCAAAACAAGAGGAATAGACAAAGATCAGCCTGCACATCTGTGCACATATTAGTGATTTCTGTGCCTTCAGTCCTTTGATTTTAACACAATTTTGTAGAGGACTTTATTCAGCATTACAAGGGTTAGGTTTGCTTTCAAAAGCAACTATAGTAGTCACTTGCTACAAGCTGGCACTTCCCTGTAAATTTGACAGAGATATAGAGAAGAGTGCTATTATAGTCACAGCACTACATTAAGGTCTCTTTTTCTATGACATAGCCTGGAATGGTAAAAAACTAATACATTGTACTTATAATGCACAAGGTCAGATGATTAGGATCATTCTGTAAAAACTTCATGCATGTCTGTCCAGAAATGTTGGAGGAGTTGTATTAAAGGTAAATATTGGTGTTTTTTTTTTCATGATACTGATTTTTATTATTCTTATTCCCTAAAATATACTATTTTAACCCTTGTCATGCTGAACCCGGAATATTCCTGTTTAGACAGGAGGTATAGACAAAGATCAGACTGCACATACATGCAGTCTGATCTTAGTCCTCACCTCCTGTTTGTTTCTTGTAAGTCAGAGATGTTTATAAGATTTAATTTCAAATTGATATCGCCCCAAGAGTAATACTTTCAGGACCTTTAGCCCTTTGAATTTCATGCAACTTTTGAAGGGATTTTATTCAGCATGACAAGGGTTAATATAATATTTTGAAAAGTTAAGTTTGCAAAAATTAGGTCATTTATCGGAATAAACTAGGGTATTTCCCTAATTGCCTATGTAGGCTATTAATCTATCTTTAGATTAAGCCGGGACAGTTGCAAAGAATATAGGGACATCAAAGGATTTCTTGACAAATCAATTATTTGATTACTGCATTTCTTTCATAAATCAGTACAGTATATAGCTTTCTATAGCACTCTTTGTCAAAAAATTCGATTGTCACAAGTGGGATCTACTAGGTTGACAAAACAATATCAAATACAAATGTATTACGACAGTTAATTGTGAGACGGTTCTTAGAGTCCATACATTGTATAGACACTTAGAGCAGTATTGCAATTAACGTTTGATGTAAAGAATGTCATAACAGTCTTACAATAGTGCCAAATACAAGGTCCAAAGTATTTTATTGACAAAACTACTTTATTTGACTAATACACTGTTTTCCATAAAGCAAAAACAGTAGAATGTTTCCAAAATGACTGATGGCTCTTGACAATCAAAAGAACAACAAATTATAACAGGCCAAGCCATCTGAGCTCTTACAGGAATTTCCATTTCAATATTAAATCGTGTTATTTTGCAAAAATTTATGACTAGTAACATAAATGTATAATTGTAACTAAAAAGTAAAATAGTTGGCTGAGGACATAAATCTATGCTTGAATAAGCTGTAGCCCTAAAAATCAGCTTGAATAAGCTGTAGCCCTAAAACTCAGCTTGAATAAGCTGTAGCTCTAAAAATCAGCTTGAATAAGCTGTAGCCCTACAAATCAGATTGGATAAGCTGTAGCCCTAAAACTCAGCTTGAATAGGCTGTTGTTTCAATGTATAAGTTGCCAAACCAACAAAAATGCTTGATATAAAAGTCGGGATTCAAAATTTACATCCAGTCTAAAAATAAATTATTGGTTACCAACATAAAATAATTTTGAAATTTATTTTCGTTTTCTGTTCGGCAAAGCTTTTCATGGCAGGCTTACAAGACCTATTCTGAAACTATTGATAGAGTGGTCTGATTTAAGGCCCTTGTTGTGAGAAATTCTGTCCCTAAGAGAGCTGTAGAACTTTTAATATCCCAAATTGGCTCCATGTCACAAGAAAAAAGATGTTGTCACTTGAATAAAGCCTCAAGAAAGAGCCCAATTTACTCAAAGAAAGGTAAATTGACTGTTACTCAAAAAGAATATGCACATCTTTGGTGTATACAGAGTGTAATTGTGAAATTTGAATCAAACCCATTTTGTAGCTGAAAAGAAAATGAGCAGACAAGATTTTTAAACAAAAGGGCCTTAATTCTGAAAATGGAACTTTAGCAAAATCGAATGTGTACATCTACAATACTAAGTGAAATTTGAGTCAAATCCATTTAGCAGTTTCAGAGAAAATGGGTGGACACAAAAAGAACTACAGACCGACCACCCATTCAACCTTGTACATACCTTTATCATAAAAATCATACAGCAACCTTCATTGCTGTGCCTAAAATATTCCTGCTTTGCAAGTGGCATAGATTAAGATCATCCTGCACATATGTGAAATCTGATCTTAGACTACAGTGTCTTTAAACCGAGAGTTATTTATGAGATTAAGGAAATATTGCGACGCAACTAGTACTCTCAGTGCTTTCAGCCCTTTGATCTTCATGCAATTCTAAGAAGGATTTTATTCAGGATAACAAGGTTAAGTACTTGCTCAGACAGACCCCATGCTACCAAAGGTTAGACTGTGGTTAATACCATAAAGTTTCTGCCATAAAATATCCATATTTGTAAATCAAAATAAAAGATTCAACTGTTACATATATAATTGACAAATCACAATTCCATACCAAGTGTTTCAATCAAAGAAAAAATCGACCAATCAAATCTTTCATTTAGACTTAGAGTGAAGTTTGAATGAACTCCACCACTGGCTGCCATTTATGTGAAATTTTTTTGTTAGTTTGGCAACTTAAACGTCGCAAGTTCAGCTTATTCAAGTGACTGATCATTTGAATGACAGCCACAAATGGTCAGTTGAGTGATGCTTAAAGACTTTCATGTCAAGCTGAATAAAATTCTCTACAGGATGGCATTAAATTCAAAGTGCTGAAAGCACTGGAGGCAATAACTGTCAGTAAATATTTTTTTGCAAGTGGTTTGAAAAAACACATATAGGAATATTCAGGGTTCTCAGAATGATGATAGGTATGTAATATATGTATACTATACCATGTATACTATACCATGTACTTTTGAAATTTTGTACTTTAAGAATAAAAATCTTTTACCTATATAAACATGGGGCTAAAACCTTTCCTGTTTTTGAAATTTTATACCGATCCAAATTGAAAGACGTTGCAGATAACAATGAAAATTGGATGCAATTTGAAATGAAATTATCATAAGTGGTGGAAATTATTTTGGAAAAAAAAGAAAATGGCTTGTTACAAGCTATTTCTTCTTTTTCCACTATGCTTTCTCAGGTATAAAATCACAGTGACTTAAAACCCCGGTTTGTACAGGAAAAGGCTAAGTGAAAGATAATTAAAACTCTAGTTTAAGCTACCCTGATCAATTGATGTTATTCATTGAACTCCACTAACAACAAAAGGAAATTCTTTGAACATCTCCCATCTAAATTGGCCTATAATGAAATTTGGAGTACATCACTTTGAAGGAATTTCTGTGAAATATTTCATATTTACTAGTAATAAGTATTTTAAGTGGTAAACAAGGAAAAACAAAATCTGTTTACAGCATCCCGACTGCTTTCGGTTAATTAATTTGACTTAGTTTTGATATTAAAAGACTTGTTGGACATATTCGTTCCAGTCCTCTATGATTAACGGTCTTAAAAGTTATTTTTTCGCCTTAATGCCACCTTTAACAGTATTTCAGTCATACAGTGGCGGCTGTAGCACCTAATCATGGATTCCTGGTATTTCTCACACCATTACAACCACTATGCATCCTTTTTGAGCCTCCAGCTGCTCATCCCACTTAGATTTACAACTATCCACCCATTGGTGGGAGACAAATTTCGGAAAGGAATTATTTGCCGCCACTGGGGTAAAAGTATTATGAAGTTAATTGTGTGTATCACAAATGACTGAAAGCAAAACACTAGTGAGACAAGTCCTAAAACAGGATAAAGTTAATTTTCAGACCCACATGACCTTCAGTTGAGACCTTAAACTTGGGGGTATCCAACAGAATTTTATGACACTAGTATTCTTTAAGGGGAAACAACAGCGCCAAGTTATTTTGAAGTCCATAATTAACAAAGATTTTTATGCTCTCGACGAGAATTGAAAACATACTATAACAAAAACACATCCATCCACTCACAGAATCTCTAAGCAGAGTTGTCGGTTGTTACTCTCACCAAACACCTCTGCAATGGGCTAAATGACAAGATTCTTGTCAAACCAAGTAATGGAAGATATATCATTTTTCTTTTGATTCTTTTGATTTGAAATACAACAGTTAGGACATAATAAACATGATTCAAGATACATTATATGTGCATTAAAACTTGAAAATTTACCTGTAAACAAACAAACTACTTTTGTTTAAAATTGTTTGAAAAACTAACGGAAAAACCTGTCATATTCATGCGACTGTTTTTAAATGGATATTGGTTTAGGTGTACGAAGTCATGTGGCCTATTTGCCACTCACATTGACAGACCTCTATAAGCCCACCCCCAATACATGGCAGGGGCTTAATCCATTACTCTACAGCAAAATTTTCGACTGATCCAAACTGAAAGGAGTTGCAGATGACAATTTAAAGGTTACAGAATTTAGGTTTCTGTTTATTAACCCTTGTCATGCTGTATAAATTACCTTACTGAATTGCTGTGAAATCAAAGGGCTGAAAGCACTGATAGAACTTGTTGTTCAAAAATCAATATTTTTTTTAGAAATCAATTTTATAAACAACTCTGACAGGAAAAGTACAAGCAGGGGGTGTAGACCAAGATCAGACTGCACTTATGTGCAGGCTGATCTTGATCTACACCCTCTGCCAAGACCGGAATATTCCGGGTTCAGCATGACAAGGGTTAATAGGATAGAAAATATTGTGGAAAATGAAGAAATTACTTGTAACAAGCAATTCCTTCATCTCCACAATCTTACTCTGGGAGTCAAAAGTTGAAATGGTTTTTAAAAAAAGCACTTATACAGTAAAATTGGGGTCAGTCTAAGAAACCAAAGCATTCAATTGGGTTTATCTGATAAATCTTCGAGAAATAACAGCATCATTATATTCAAATATTTCATCAGCTAACACAAAAAACATCACAGACTGCTTTACGGTATTTCTGATATTTTTTTGCCTAACAAGATTATTACATTCCATCATTAGTGGCTTCCTTGGATGTTTGTGTATTTCATAGAATTTTGAGTCTTCCAACTCAATATATTCAAGAGGCTAGTGCAAAATCATTGTAAATGCTTAATGGTCCAAAATAGGTACATACAACAGTATTGCACAAGTTATCCCTTTAATTTGTCCTGTAACAAGTTGAAATATTATTGTTGTGCATGCAAAATTGATTAAAGCTGTAGTTACGGCATTTTGCAAGCCCAACTACAATGTGTGGGTAAGTGGTTCTATTGTCTTAACCCTTTCCTGTTCAATCCCTTGTTTTTACGTCCCTGTGATTTTATACTTGAGAAACTATTGTGGGAAAAGAAGAAACTGCTTGTAACAAGCAATTTCTTCTTTTCTCTCAATAGTTTCTACACAGTAGGTTGGTTACTTTTCAAATTGCACTCACTTTTAGTTGTTGTCTGCAACTTCTTTCAAATTGGACAAGTCTAAAATTTTGAAAAACAGGAAAGGGTTAACCAATTCCTACTTAGGTACACCCCTCGAGAAAACAAGAAGGCCAATATTGTCCCAGATCACTCAACTTAGTTCTCAATTGAACACAGAACTAAGAAGCTGATCACGCTCTGAAATGTTGTTTACAAATTCTTTAGATAAATTTGCAAAAGTTTTAAATTTTGGCCTCTGGTAATGAGTAAAGAGAAAAGTCTCATTTCTACCAACCAAATTCATTATTATGTTCATTTACTTTACAGCACATAGAATACAGAAGTTAAATACTAAATAAGGTTAAAGGATTTCCAATTTCAGGAGAAAAACTAGTCTAAATCAAATATCATTGCATGAGATTTTGCGATAAAAGCTTTGATCAAATCATATGGTCCATTTAAGGGGATATTTTGTAATAAATTGGTTTAATATAAGCCTTGAAGATTATTCAATATATTTCACTTTCCCTAAAAATCTTAGTTTTAAAATCTCTCACAAAGGTATAACCTTAAAATTCTCAGATTTCTTTTAAACCTATTCTATGTTTAAAGGCATCATTGTGTTGGAATCGGTTAAGGACTATTGAAAGCTTTATCCATACCACTTTTTATACTCCTCAAGAAAGAGGCTAAAATTACTTAAAATTGCAGAAAATAAAGAAATTGATTGTTCTAAGGGATTTCTTCATTATCCACAAAATTGTTTGTTTGTTTCATTATCAACAAAATTTTCTACCAAAAGATAAAACTATTTAGAGTTTCATGGACTAAAAATTTTGGTTGCATCTTCTTTGAGTTTGAATGAGTCTAAAATTTTAACTTTTGTAAATGGTTAACTTGTTAACAGACAAACTAGCTTGAAATGCATTATTTACAGTCTGATGAAAAGAAAGCATTATGTTAAAGGAGAAATACTGATATCCTAGATTGTCTTCTTTTCTAATAATATTGTCTATCCTTTTGGGAAACAAAACTCAAAGATTTTGTGACATTTTAAACCGTCCCCACACAATGACACCTTTGGACACACCCTGTATGAAAATATTACCAGGAATACGCCTGGAATTTAGACGGTTTACGCCCTGAAATTGTCAAAAAATCCGATTTTCCTGCCATTGCTAGACGGACATGGAAAAGTGAAAAAAACCGCCTAGGAAAATCTGAATATCCGCCTTAATCTTAACAGGAAATTTGAAAACAACTTAGACGGAAAATAAAATCCGTGTTGTAAAGGCGGAAAAGTAAACTTAACTTTCAAAATTACCAGGAAAAATTGTCTCTGAATATTTCTAGAGATTCTCATAGGCGGAATTTCGACTTAGTCACTTTTACTAGAAGGATTTTTTGTCTTTGGCAATTTTTCTAGGCAGAATTTCAGACTTCGCTTTTTAAAACTGTTTATTGGCGCATTACCACACAATCCCTACTTTTTATGACCCTGAGAAAGAAGCCTTTAGAAAAGATTGTGGGAAAAGGAGAAAATGCTTGTAACCAGCATTTTCTCCTTCTCCTTCAATGTTTTCTACCCTTTTCCAATCGAATTTCAATTTTAGATCCTCCTTTATTTTGTCATATGCAAATACTTTCAATTTCGACCAGTCTAAAATTTTGTCTTTTGGTAAGGAGTTAATTAGCAGATAAGCTGAAATTGATTTAAGAGTCTTTAGACAATATGAAAACACCTTATTTGACCAATTGTTTTGCTTCTAATTTAGTGGATGAAGCCACACAGAGTTGAGCATGTTTTCTTTCTTCTCTTATTTTATTTTGTACCCCAGTGAAAATTGAATTTCACTGAAATTTCACCCTGCATTGGTGACCATATGGAATAATATTATTTACTTAACCCTTTCCCAAACGGCAAAATTTTAGAGTGATCCACTTCAAAACCTGCCACAGATGACAAAATGGAAGTTATTAAAGATAGGATTTGTGTAAAATTAGGCATAGAAAATATTGAGACAAAAGGAGAAACTGCTGGTTACCCATGTGAAATGTTTACCATGGCATTTCATTGTAATTGGCATCTGATCATGTTATTCATGGTTCAACTGTGAAAAAACATCACTTGCTATGGTAATACCATGGTCAGAGTTGCTACTACGACCATGTTAGAGCATGGTTCTACAGTGTTATCATGGTATGAAATGAAATACCATTGTCACCCATCTTACAAAGATCATAACCATGGTCAACCCATGATATCAAGAAATAACATGGGCATAATTTTAAACTAAACTTAAATGATAAAAGTAAACATATATTCCTCAAATGAACAGTGACCACACTGTTTTCAACTGCATTTGATAGTAATTTATTTATGGTTATATTACACTATCCCCACCCGTGTCGGTTACGGAAAGTGTTAGGCTCTTACAAAAAATCATGAACTTATGAGAAGGCACAAACTTTCAAGAGAATATATGGCCGTACCCCATCCACTCAGAGATTCAGATTGATTTTCAGGTCAACAGGCCACATGACCCATCAAGCATGATTTTGAGGGGTCTTCTTCTAAAACAATGGGCCATAGTTTAAGTAATTTATTATAACAGTTAAACTTGAACCTGGAGAAAAATGGATAATAACTATATAATTATGTTACTGTATAACTGAATTAAAACTTTCTGTGCTGTTATAAAGGATAAAAAAAAAAAAAAAAAAACAGACCCAAGTCTGAATTAAAAAAAAATCATAGATCCCTGTCCTTGTGTCATTGACAAATGCCAGCAACTGTTTTGGTTGGCAGTCAATCAAAAAATTTCCTGGCCTTTTCATATTTCAACCCCAAATTTTAGAATATTTTCTTATTTTAATCCTTGTTGATTTCTTATTTGGAAAAATAACTCAATTTCATTTTTTTTTTTTTTTTTTAAATTTTTATTCGCTTATTTTCAATGATTATCAATTTCAAATACTAAGCTATTTACGTAGTTGAGTTGAAGCAAAAAGATGGCAACTTCAGCAAGAACATTGACTATATAAATATTGACTGAGACTTTAGTTGATGGATGGTGCAAAAAAAAAAAAAAAACTCCCAAAATTCAGTTTTGATAAGCCGACGATACTATATTATAGTACCTAGTCTGTTAAATCAGCTGTGTTGAAAGAGCGAGTAAATTTTCCGTGACGAAATATTTACGTGATACAAGGCGTCTGCTAGGCTAGCTAATTTTTACACTGACCTCTACGATTCTGGACTTATAATTGTAAGAAAACGTTTATTATTTATTTACCTTCATCATCTTCGGCTGCTTTGCGTTTAAAAAAAAACGTGTAAGGCTTGTTGAGCCATTTTACATTAAACCCGGCGAGTGAAACGTCGCCGGAAGTAAACAATCTCCATCGCGGCTGGTCACCGACTAGCTAAACAAGAAGACTACAAAGCTGGGAACCGTTACATAATCGATTATTTTCGGTCTAACTCGACCTGCGAACTTGCTCGTAGAGCCTCCGAGAATTACCGATCATTTGTTTGTAACGATATAAGAAAAAAACTTTGTGTATCACGTGGTACACAAACGCATTTCCAGGATGATGTAATAACAGGGAAAATTCATACAATACTTCAAAACCACTTAGAACATTTCTCAATTTACCGTTAACAAGTGTCTTTTCCGAATCAAAATATAAAAAGTACATGGGTTTGTCAGAATAACGGAAATTAACTCGCCAGAATCAGAATCTGCGTATCACGTGATGCAAAGCCCATTTCTGATGACGTCTCGGCCTGGAAAAAATATTACAGAAATGGCGGTTAGCCGTTCGAAAACAAATTTTCCGTTATGCGCTGGTTCAACGACAACAACAAACTTTCTGTGCCTGATCAGAAGTACATATTAGTACCTGAAATGTCGGTTTACAAACCAGAGGATATGCATGTTTCCCAGGCTTTCCGGGTAGATCGAAATTTCGGATCTTGGCTGTTGGAGGTAAGGTGAAAGCGGGTGGGGAAGGGGATAGCATGACATTTGATATTAACCAATTCATCTAAAATGCCTGTGCAATAAACCATCATCTATATATTTGTAAGACAGATCGTCGTTTGGTGCATTGAATTACCGAATTATTCATGATAACCAACTTATACCAAATTATTAACGAATTGCTCTCTATCATAATTCTCGTTTTAATTTATTTGTAATATGAATATCATAAATTGATTTTGTTATGTACATAAAAAAAATGATATTGTATAAATTTGAATTTGTGTTTTAATAAACTTTCAACCTACCGATACCCATATGATTGACTAACTGGAAAATGGTAGGAATTTCAACATGCCCGCACCTGTTGTCTGCACTGATGTTTGTGGCAGCCATAGCATAGCCATATCATATTTCTCGGTCTAAAATCACTTTTTTGATATTGTGAGAAACACTTATCTTCACAGGAGTAAAGTTCATATTGGGCAATTGCAGGAAAAAAAAAATAAAAACAAATGAAGGAACAGTTGGATACCAATTTCAACATGCTAATGGTTGATGTTACTGATGGAACTTTGCCTGATTTGACTGCTGGAGATGGAGTTTTACATAATCAAACTGATGGAGCTTCACCTTATGCCACTGATGCAACTTAAAAATTACAAGATGGCCTTCAGCTCAAAGGCAATAATTGTAAAGGCAAGTTTACATACCATATGATTCTTTAACACCTTTGGACATCAATATAAAAAGTAACCTTTTGAAAACATTGGGTTTAACGTCTCTTTAACAGTATTTCAGTTATATCACAACAGTGTCTGCACAAGACAAGTTATAGTGCTGCATCATTGGAATGCTCATGTGGCAGACACATGGCATGAACACTCTATCCAGTCACATTATCCTGACACCGGGACGACCAGTCATAGTGCTCTACTCTTTTTAATGCTGAGCGCTGGCAATGGAGCTACTACTATCAATTTCTAACAACTTTTAGTATGTTGCGGCCGGGGATCAAACCCCTGACCTACTGCTCTGGAGTTAGATGCTCTACTAACTGAGCTAACTGTGCTGGTTCTTCTGTAATTTAGATAAAAGTATAAACTAAATTTGCATCCATCATGCACTTGATGGGAGATATATTTGATGATTGAGTGCAAAATGAATGTAAGAACATCTTGTTACAAGATGTTGACCATATTGTGCTCAACCCATGTTTTGCTCCTCTTTAGCATTATCTTTTTATGCCCCCGCATCGATATATCGGGGGCATATTGTTTTACCCGTGTCCGTCTGTCCGTCTGTCTGTCTGCATAAGTTAACCTGCCAATTTTCCTATAACTCCAACCCTGATTAAGTTACCATGCTAATAAAGTGTTCGACATTAACCTACGACCGACCGACTGTGTCTGCCTGATGCTCGGTCTGGTCAGGTTGAACCCGCCAGAAACAAGCCCGACTGGTCGTCCTAATTTCAAATCTACATTCGTCCTCTATAAATTCATTATTTTACGATTGCAAACTGACCTATTCCCTTGTTGAAAGGATGATTGTTTACTATTCTACCATATCCACTATGGACGCGCATGCATTACAAGCCGGGGAAATTCCACATGACTGGTTTCTGTTTTAACTGTAACTCTTTACTGAAACAGAGAATCATTAATTCTGGGATCCCAACTTTTACTAGAATGTGGTTATACAAAAATGCGGCCTAAAAACTCAAATTTCTTTTACAGAAAACATAAAGGTTCTGATGTCATGTGTAACAATTTTAATTAAAATAAAGCTATTCCGGCCGTCTTTCATAATTTAAAAACCGAAAAATATCCCAGGCTAGGATTTACGATAATACGGTCAGAACGCTTTACTTTAGTTTACATTGTTTAATGTGCTTATCAGTTATTTTTCTTGTTACCTAGTACCAACTACCTACAAGTTCATTATTAATATTTTGTGCAAATCTAGTTAGTTCAAGGTGAAATAACTTTGGAATAGTTTGGTATCTGGTAAAGAAAACCATGTAATAATGCATTTTCTAACTTCTGATACGGTTACACTCCTGTCCGTTTTTGCCTCATTAAATAAAGAGCAAAAAGGGCCCATTTTCGCAATCTGTAGCTCCTCCCAAAAGTTTTGTTGGGCCTTAAATCTTAGTCCGTCCTAAAGAGCAGTCTTTGATCTTGAATTACAGGCCAGGAAAATGGTATCATTAGGGATAAAGCTTTTCGCAAATCTTCATTCTGCACATCAACCCCTGAAATTGTTTAGGCTCGAAAGTGAAATTCTTGTAGGGTGCCACTTTCAAATGTCAGTTTCTACAAGGAAATTGTTCCCTGATTAAAGCTTTGAATCACATGCATGGTATGCAGCAGTGATCTCTCACTCTGCAGAACCTAACATCAAGCAACTTGCTGTTGATTAAATGTTAAAACAGCATGACAAAAGGAGGAGATCAAATTTTCTTAATGGACTACTTTAGGGTACAACCACCCCGAAGTAATTCCGGAGTGGAGTTGACCCATACAAGCAATTGGTCAGGACCAGTGAACATTTGGTCAGGGCCAGCATTATCTGGCAGCAACAAGCCCAACTGTCTGGCAGCCAAAAAAATCAATGTCAACAGTGTCTGATCTAGGACGAGCGATTGCGAGAATCCCTGGCATTTCTGAAAGATCACGCATGTTTTTTTATCAAGCGGGGGATGGTCGCACAAAAAAATAAAAAAGGATTATTAATAAACCTAGCCTTTGACAGCAAGTCGCGTCTAACTGTTTACCTTTTTCTTCGAGCGGTATCATAAGAGTGACTTCCCTTAATGTTTACTATGGTTGACTTCGATCGCAACTAAGACCATGCATTTGTAACTATAGTCATTCCAACTATCGTATTCCTATTAGTGGCAGTCAAAGTCGATCGATGATTAAGAATCATTTTAAACGAACATTTGATTACATTCATTTATATTTTCATTGTGCGAGAAAAACATTGTCAATAAAAAAATCCACCTTAGAATAAATAAATGAAGTTTTTTTCGAAGTGAATTACTTACAAAGAAATTTTAAAAATCGTTTTCGTTTACAGGAAAATTCGAATTTTACGTTTGTTGTCATAGTAATGATGGAATCGTCTGCATTGTCTTCGATGAACAATGGGTCAGACAGGGAAAAAACGGCGTATTACCGATTTCTTTCGCCGTGATTCAAATGTGGATGACGAAAATACGTCGACTGAAACGGCGCTAGAATCAGAGTCACAAATTGACGACGCCACTGCACATTCAGACTCCGTGTCACAAGAAAAAAGTCAAAGCCCTGTAACTTTCATAACTTAAATTTTTTGTCAAAAGATGTCTATTTAAATCAACATACTTATCATGCAGTTGAGTTAAACATACATGTATAAAGGTGTCATTATATTTAAAGAGTAATTTAATTAAAGACTCAGCTCCAGAATTTGTGCTCTTACTTTATGGTTTTAACCCTTTCACACATGAATTACAAGAATCCCAATGTTTACTACCACATTGAATTAAAATTGAAGGAAACATTGTGATAGAAAGTAATGATTGCTTTTAATCAGCATTGTTTTCCTTTCTCACAATGATTCTTACAAAACATAATAATAAACTGAACTTTAAAAAATATGTCTTTACTTCTTTCAGTACGGACCAGTCAATTGTTTTGTTGTTTGGTTAAGCTAACTTTAAGTCCCCCATAGTCATTACAGATCCCCCATGTTTTCAAAACTAATGGGGGAATTTCCCCCATGTTTTTCAAATCCTGGATCAGACACTGTGTCAAACTCTGTAATATTTGGTATGTAGATAGGTCTCAACAAGGCGCAACTGGGGAAGGTCAATTTATCAAGGTCAAGGTCAACATTTAACATTCAAAATTTTAACCCTTCTCCCTAAAATATTACTCAAAAACTTAACCTGTCAACTAAACATTTTCCTATAACTTCATCCCTAATTAAGTTACAATGCTAATATTTGGTATGTAGATAGGTCTCAACAAGGCGCAACTGGGGAAGGTCATTTCATCAAGGTCAAGGTCAAAATTTCAACCCTTTTCCCTAAAACGTTACTCAAAAACTTAACCTGCCAACTAAACATTTTCCTATAACTTCATCCCTAATTAAGTTACAATGCTAATATTTGGTATGTAGATAGGTCTCAACAAGGTGCAACTGGGGAAGGTCATTTCATCAAGGTCAAGGTCAACATTTAACCCTTTTCCCTAAAACAAAACAACAACAACAAGAAAATCTCAATAAAAATCACCTGTTTCTAAAGAATTCCTGTATCGAGGGCATGGTGTTTCACAATCACATCTTGTTTGCTACAGTGTTTTCAAAAGTCGACTGCTGCTTTTAAGTTTATATATGACTTAAAATGCATAAATGGGTAGAAGTAACTTAAAAGTCTTTCCCCCAGAATACCCCTTTCTACATTTTTATACCCCCCTTAACTTCTCTGATATAATCAGTATCAACAGAGATGTGCCTATTCCATTTTGGTTACAGTCTATTGATTTATGACATAGTTATGGCCCTTTAGTGAAAAATCATGTCCGCTAATTTTCTCAGCAACCATTGGACGGATTTGATTCAAATTTTACAGAAACGCTTGGTATAAGTCAGACATGTGCATATCCTATTCTGGTTATGTTTCCTTTGATTTTTTATGGTTTTATGGCCCTTTAATTAAAAAAGTCCATTTTTTGTCCTTGTTTTGCAGATAGCACTTGTATATGGACAAGCGTTGTTGGGGGGTATTAGTCCGCTTTGCGACAATGTCTAGTTTTCAAATAGTGGAGGCCTAGGCCAGATAGCTCTTAACCCTTGTCATACCAAACCCGGAATATTCCGGTTTTGGCAGGAGGTGTAGACTAAGATCAGACTGCACGTTTGTGCAGGCTGACTTTAGTCTACACCTTCTGCTTGTACTTATCCTTCCGGAATTGTTTATGAGGTTGATTTCTAAAAGAAATATTGTTTTTGAACAACAAGATTTATCAATACTCTCAGCCCTTTGATTTGACAGCAATTCAGTTAGGTAATTTATACAGCATGACAAGGGTTAAAGAAGCTGTCAGATCAGGATCTCCACTGTTACATAGTGTGTCTTTAACCCTTAATCTGTTTAATATTCATCCAAAACTCCACCTACTTTGCATATATAATTGGATATATTTTTAATTTGTCACAAAAATTTTGAATATCAATGCTGTAACCAGTAAAGCAAAGTCTGAACTACAATATGCTCTGAAGCAAACTGAGTAGACCCTGATCAGGCAGCTCCTACAGGTGCTGCCTGATCTGGGTCTACTCTATTTTCAAAGGCATTAATCATCAGGTAATGGGTCAATGGTCTAGCTATACTCTTAACTGCCTTAAAAATGTTGGCATTCATTATTTGAAATATAACAGACAGAAATTTTCCTCATAAATATTAATGGTGAAAAAGTCTATTTTTCTTTAAATCTTTACTTGGCAGATAAAAAGATTTGTAGTAGTGACCCCAACCCAGGAGTGATACAGGGTGACACAGCATCTGTATGTTGGACACAAAATCTCGAAAGATGGTCTGAAAGCTGACCCAGAGAAGGTCAGAGCTGTGATTAACATGAAAGCCCCTGAGAGCAAAAAAGAGCTACAAACATTTATGGGATCCATTACATATCTACAAAAGTTCATGCCAGACATGTCAGAGATTAGTAATCCCTTAAGGTTACTATTACAGAAAGAGATAGAATGGCATTGGGACAATGAAAAACAGAGTAGTTTTGAAAAACTGAAACAAATGGCATCAGAAACACCAGTTCTAGTGATTTATGACAAAGATAAAGATTTGATTCTTAATGTCGATTCAAGCTCATGTGGACTTGGAGCAGTCTTATTGCAAGAAAATAAACCAATAGCTTATGCTTCTAGGGCCCTAAATAACACACAGAAGAGGTATTCACAAATCGAAAAAGAGACTTCGGCAAGAGTCGGTTGTCAAAAGTTCCATTATTATCTTTTCGGACGACATTTCACTGTTGAAAGTGACCATAAGCCTTTAGAGAGTATTTTTAATAAGTCCATTATTGACGCGCCATCTAGAATGCAAAGATTTGTCATGACATTACAAAAGTATGATTTCACGTTACGATACAAACCTGGTAAACCAATGTATATATCTGACACATTGTCGAGATTATATTTACCGGAGAGTAATGATAGTTTAATACCAGAATTGGATGTTCATGAAATCCATCTTAGTGCACACTTACCGATGTCGTCAGAGAAGTATGAAAGTTTAAAACGTGAAACAGAAAATGACTCCGAATTACAAACATTGGTAATGATGCTGGAAAATGGATGGCCAGAGCATAAAAAATTAGTTTCAAATATTATTAATATTGGCCTTTCAAACAGGAAATCACAAGCATAGATGGAATAGTCTTCAAAGGCCATAAAGTAATCATTCCTCATGCTAAAAGAGATGAAATGCTAAAAATAGTACACGAAACGCATATGGGAATAGGAAAATGCATAGAGCGGGCGAGACAATTCATGTTTTGGCCTGGAATGTTGGTACAGATTCAAAATATAGTAGAAAAGTGTGAAATTTGTGCTCTGCATAATAAAAAGACAAACAGGAAAGAAACAATGATTTCTGTCAAGATACCAGATCGACCTTCTGCAAAGATTGGAGCAGACCTGTTTGAATGTAAAGGACAACACTATCTACTTACTGTTGATTACCATTCAAAATGGCCAGAAATAGACAAATTGGACAATTTAAGTTCATCAAATGTAATTTCTTACATGAAGAAGTTATTCGCGCGTTTTGGATACCCTAATGAAGTGGTCAGTGACAACGGACCACAATTTGCTTGTAAAGAGTTTAAACAATTCGCCAAAGAGTGTGATTTTATTCATACGACAATTAGTCCACATTATAGCCAAGCGAATGGACAAACAGAGCGTTTTGTACAGACTGTCAAAAATCTTATAAGGAAGAGCAATGATCCTAGCAAAGCCTTGTTAGATTATAGAAATACACCTATAGATGGAATTGGATTGTCACCAGCACAAATGCATATCGGGTGCAGACTAAAGTCAAGCATACCTACAGCAGAGGTGCTGTTAAAACCCAACTATAAAGGCACGGCAAACATAACAAAATTACATAGCTATCGTCAAAAGCAACAGAAATATTTCTACGACAAACATTGTGGAAAAAATTCTCTTTCAAATCTGATTGAAGGACAACGGGTTGTTATAGAACACAACAAACAAGTCATTCCAGGAACGGTCGTGGGTAAACATCATACTCCACGTTCATACATAGTGAAAACTGATGATGGGAGAAAACTACGTAGAAACCGAAAACATCTGAAACCAACCAAAGCAGAATTCAAGAGCAAAGAGATGAATGATACAGAGATCAAACCAAGAGAAGTCAATTTTGGAAATTTAGTGTCAAATCAAAATCAATATGAAAAAGTGTCGATTTATAATCAGTCAAATAATGAAGAAAAAGTTGTGTTAAATAATCAATCAAATCAAAGTTCTAATCAAAGTGATGAAAATCCTGAAATCCAAACAACCAGATCAGGTAGAGTTGTTAGAAATCCAGCCAAGTATGATGATTATGTGTGTCATATCAGTGAAGTATTTGTTTAAAAAAAAAAATCAGTTCAAATCTAGTGTTATCAAAAGAAATAGAAATATGAAAAATATAGTGTGAAGGTAATAAAAGTTTCAAATGGTTAAGTCGATCAAAGTAATTGCGTTGGTTAAAAACCGCAAATTCATTCAGCTGGAAAGGGAAAAGAGACAGAAAGAAGTTATATATTCAAGACTTGAGCAAGTTCCAGAAGATTTCAAGAAGAAATTTCTGTTTATTTATTTTATTTAGATATTAGTTCTAGTCATTTTTCACAACTTAGTCATGATATGATAATTAGATTCATACAGTAATGGCAAACTGAAGTAGTAGTATTCTAAGATATAGTATTTAAAAAACTGACAAAGAGTGGTAATTTCAGAACAGTTGAACATTAATATATTTCCTTAGAAATTTCAAATCATAATTGGACTTAAGTAGGATACTTGTTCATCTGCAAGACTATGAACCAGTAGTTAGTGTTTGAAATTTACACTGTAGAAAATGCATCTCTGAGTGTTATGAATACATAACATTTATACCTGTATTTTCTTGACAAAAAGGGGGATGTCACGTATTGATACTACATTGCACACATTATATTACTTTACATGATATATGGTACATTGCGTATTATTGTGGTTGGATGCTCTTTAGTTTGAAAACCAATTAAAGTTGAAGCTCCGATCTTGTTTCGTTTTCTGACACCTAACAGCAAGACTTTAAGCAAGCCTGCATTTGATTCAAGGCTATTTTCTGCTATGATTGCAGTTCTGAAGGAAAAGTTTAGTGCGAGCAACAAAGACATTACAGAAAAAGTGCAGTCTGTACAGAAATATGTGGCAAATCATAACAATTAAACACAATTACAGTAAAACCCCTCTAACACGACCACTTGCGGTACTTTCGGAAAGTGGTCGTAATAGCGGGGTGGTCGTATTACCGAGGTTTGGTCGTTTGTTGTCAAGTAATGCATGTTTATTTTATTTTTGTTCTTTGAATATATTAATACTATACATAAAAAAATGAAACTATAAGAACATGTATTACAGCAGAATCTTATGTCATTTTCAAATTTACGGTCTTCGATAAGGTTCTACTTTCTCTATTCTCCATTTGGTACTCCGACCTCAGATTATTTATTCGTAAGTACAGGTTCAAAGTGTCAAACTGTCGATATCATATCTTTTATAATGCGACTACCAAGCATCAATTACGTTGAAATAAAAATTTAATTGCTAATTAACTGTTCGGAACGCCGTAAACAAACTAATCGTAACTTCTCGGATACGTTTACACTTTCGAATTTATTACTCGAGGCAAAACCTGTGAAACATTCAAATAACAATTAAAAATAATAATTTGTAAAAGTGATTGGCCACTTTAATCATAACACATATTATGATAAGGGTTCGATATCACATAATCAAAAATCCGATAATGTATTTACAATGTATTCGTACCCAATTAGTGTCGCTCTTATCAAGTGTGAAATTCGGGTGATCGGTCTCAATGTGTGAAAACTGGTCGTTTTAGTGGGGTTCAAAATAGTGTATCAGCTATGGTTGGTACTGAATTTAGTGGTCGTAATTCGGAATAGCGGGGTGCCCGTTTTAGAGGGGTTCGCGACGATTGAAGTAAAGAACAAAAAAATCCGTTCTGTAAAAATTCGGTCCTAATAGAGGGGTGCCCTTATTTCCGGGGTGGTCTTAAGGAGGGGTTTTACTGTACCATGTTTATGATTTAAGTGTTCCCCACAGGACTGGATTGAAATAAATCTGGGCACTTTTATTTAAAATTTGAGCCCAAGGGACATTTATGTTTTTCATTTTTTAACTTTGAAAAAGAATTTCTGACATCTGTTAATCCATTCCCACACAGTGACGCTTTTAAACGCCCCTCAATATGACAACTTTGGAAAACATTGTGGACAATGAAGAAATTGCTTGTTACAAGCAATTTCTTCATTATCCACAATGTTTTCTATCCGAAAAAGCAAGGTTTTTAAAGGTTTCGTCATTAATATATTTCGTCTGCAACTTCTTTGAATTTGGACTGGTATAAAATTTTATCGTGTGGGAATGGGTTAAGCAGAAAGACCAAGGGCTAAGAATAAACTTGCACTTTATCAATCATTTCACAACTGTTAAATCTATTTTTAAGAAAAAAAGGGCCCATGTTGCACTTAATCTTCTTAGGGCCAACATGGTGCACCAGAAAAGGGGCATGGTAATGCACCATGCAAAATGGCTTGGGGGAGACACTCAATTAACCGTGGTCAGTTTTCTATGTTTTAACATAACATTGATTATTGAGTTTGACCATGGCCTACCATGGCTTTTTATTATGCTGGTAACATGGTCTCTTTCCATGGTCTGTAACATGGTTTACCTTGTCTTCTTTAACATGGTCTACTATGTTTTCTTTAACAAGGTCAACCATGTTTTCTTTAATATGGTCAACCATGTTTTTACCATGGTATATCATGTTAATGTACCATGTTAGCGGCAATTTAACAAAACATGGTAGACCGTGATTAAACAGGGTCCCTGGCCCATCATAGTTCGTGTTATTTCATGAAAAACCATGATTCATTTCACCTGGGTATAATCAGCAGTTTCTTCTTTTTTTTCCCTATGTTTTTCCAAGCCTTTTCTTTTAGGGACGTCAAAACCAGGTCTTGTTTGGGATAGGGTTAAAGGTGTTGCAGGTTAAAAATCATATCTCTTGAGTACTAACATACTTAATTACTTACTTAAATACTTACAAAATTAGGGGGATAAAAATAATAGATACAATAAACTGTGATTGTGTTTGTGTGGGTGGGGGGAGTGACATATACATGTATTAGGGATTTTTATGCCCCCCGTATCGAAAGATCGAGGGCATATTGTTTTACTCGTGACTGTCTGTCCGTCTGTCTGTCCGAAAACTTAACAAATTTGCCTTTTCTCAAAAAGTATTGGAAATACAAAACTGAAATTTGGTATGTAACTTCGTGTGAACATTTTTTCCAATCTAGGCTCCTGGATATCGTTAAAATATACCGATATCAAATTATTTCCAAATGGTTGCAGAAATTCTAGGTAGCTATTTTGAAGTGTAGTGTTAGTAATCAAACATATTAACATTGAATAAATGACCTCTAACATCACAACTTTCAAGCTTGAATTAGATGGTACTTAGCTTTGGCTATTGTCATCTGTACATAAAACTATGCATTATTATTGAGCTCTTCGTGTAACAAGATTTGATGCATTCAGAGAAAATTACTTAATAGGAATTTACAGATAGGTGTTTATAGAAAATGCAGGATACCATTTAAGATCAGATTGCCTACCCTGCAGTTTGATCATGATCTGTGTTTGCTGTTTGAGTAAGGAAGATGTGGTCCTGTAAAACTAGTGATTAACTCCTTGATAAGGAATGTATTTTTCAGAAAAAGAATTCTCTAGTCTTTTTTACCAAAAATTTAGCTTGTGCTAGCTGGATTTTTTAAGGCGGGATTTTATCATGGTAATTTAGATTTTTCAGCCTAATGGAAGAAATTCCGCCTAAGCTAAGCAGAAATCCGCCTTGCTAAGGCGTTATTTTTCATCAGCTATGTAGTAAATTTCCACCTAAGCTAGGGAGATTTCTGCCTTTTTTTTCCAGGTAATGTAGGCGGGTTTTCTGTAAGACGGATTTTTTTCCCCCTAGAGTAAGGCGGTTTCCGCCTTCCTTAGGGATATTTTAGATGGAAATTTGTGGGTTTTTTTTCTTCTTGTAGTTAAAAGGTCTCCGCCTTATATTCAAATTTTTTCCTCCTAGTAAGACGGTTTCCGCTTTACTAGGGAGAAAAAATTTACATATTTCGAGCCCTATTCTCCTTAAGGACCACTCAAGACGGCATTCATTCTCAATTGTAAGGCTAGATGGAAAACGCTTAAATTTCAGGGCGTGTTCCGGTTAAACTCCAGGCGTAATATTTCGTACAGGACTTCAAGAAAAACAATTGGGAAAACATTGTGTAAAATTAAGAAATTGCTTGAACCAAGCAATTTCTTCATTTTACACAATGTTTTCAAATCAGAAAGGTGAGAAAATTTAAAATTTCACGCAGTTAAAATTGTCATCTTCAACTCCTTTCAATTTAGGCTGGTCTCAAATTTTGTTGTGTGGTAATGGGTTAAATGCTGTCTGCAATTTCTTTCAGTTTGGAATAGTCTAAAATGTTATGGTCAGTTAAAAGGTTGTAAACCCTACAGAATTAATCATAGTTTTCTGCAGTTCACAGTTACTGCATGGCTGAATTATGGATCAAGTAAATTACTGAATTATGGAACAAAAAAAATCTAATTTTAACACCTTATAGTATATAATCACATTACATCTTGGATTTATTCCAGGCCTAATATACAAGTTATATTATTATCTTCCTTGGTTATGAAAACTGAGAATACCATGTATACCCTAATAAATGCTCCCTCCCTTAAAAGCACTCCCCCCAAAATTTTCTGTTCTTGGAACCCTCAGAAAATCACCAACCTACACCCGAACTTACCTTGACTGTGGTGAAAAATACTTATCTCAAAACTAGGTCCAACATCAACAAACTTAATGCTGAATAAAGTCCTCTACAAAATTTCATTAAAATCAAAAGGTTGATTGATTGAAATGGTTAAATGCCATAATCAACAGTATTTCAGTCATATTGCGGCAACAATGCATTCCTGGTATTTCTCACACCAGTACTACCACTACATCCTTTCCTAGCCTCCAGCTGCTATCCGACTTAGGTTTAAGATTATCCACCCATTGGTGAGAGACAAATGTCGGAAAGGATATGTGCCGCAGCCCGGGATTAAACCCATGACACTCCTTGATTGAAGATTAGGAGTCCGACGCGCTACCGAGTGCGCTATGACAGCGGCTTTAAAATCAAATGTATGTAAGTACATGACTCATTAAGTATAAGGGTTAATATTCATTCTGAAAAAAAAAATCCTATAATTAATTTTGGCTTAAAAGTGACAAGCAGGTGGTGTAGACCAAGATCAAACTGAACATATGTGCTTGCTGATCTTAGTCTACACCTCCTGCCAGGACAGAAATATTCAGGGTCCAGCATGACAAGGGTTAGAACTATTGCAGAAATGTCAAAATTTATCTAGTTTTCATCAAGAGGCCTGGGAACTGGGTTCACCTTCAGAAAGCTTTATTTTTCCAAATGTTTTCAAAATCCTTTTTTCCTGAAAGCTGTTGAAAATCTTTGTCTTTTTGGATAAAAAATATTGTAAACAAAAAAGAATCTGCTAAAATTACAAGCAATTTCATAATTTTCCAAAATCTGACTTTTTTCTTTAGAGGCGTAAAAAAAGGCATGATTGTATGGGATTGAGTTAACCGATTCTGACACAGTGACACATTTGGAAGACCTTCAAGTAAAGCAATTGGGAAAACATTACGTAAAATGAAGAATTTGCTTGTCACCAGCAATTTCTTCATTTTACATAATATCATTTATGCAAAAAGTTGAAAAAATTTAAAATTCATATTACACTTTTAGTTGGATCAGTCTAAAATTTTGCAGTCAGGGAATGAGTTAATACAATGTGAAGGGACAATGTAATAAAGCCCTTATAAGTAGCCCAAAGTAGTATTCAATCAGCTTAAAACATAAATCGTTAACACCTTTGTTAGTATTACATGTTTACTGGTTTGTTTACTCTTCTAGTAGACTTTATTGTCGAAAGATAGCATGCAATGTTTTTCTGCAATAGATTGTTTGAATGGGGTATACACCATTTCCAAACGGGGATTTTAAGACTGATCCAAATTCAAAGGAGTTGCACACGACAATTACAAGTTAATGAAAATTTAAATTTCTAAAACTCTCTGAGTAGAAAAAATTGTGAAACATAAAGCAATTGCTTGAAACAAGCAATTTCTTTATTGTCACAATGTTTTCCAAATTGTTTTCACGAGGGGCATCTAAAGGTGTCATTGTTTGGGAAAGGTTTAAACCATTCACAAATGGGAATTGCAGATCGGTACAAATTCAAAGAAGTTGAAACATGAATTTTAGGTAGTTGGTATTTTAAAAATCTTTGTCTTTTAGGACAGAAAACAATGTGGATAATATGAAATTGCTTGTGACAAGTGATTTCTTCATTTTCGACAATACTTTCCTGAGCCTTTTTTGTGAGGTGCATGAAAAATTGTGATCATGTGGGAAAGGGTTAACACTGCTTTGAACAATCTTTCATTAACATCACAATTCACATGCTTCCTGACTTCCTCTAAAAGCAGAATTTAAAATGCCTAAGCTGAATCTCTATTTTTAATAATCTACAAAAGTCTAGTTTCAACTTTAAACCTTTCCTGTTCAAATCCGGGATTTTACGTTCTTGTGATTTTATACTCAAGAAAACATTGTGGAAAAGGAAGAAATTGCACCTTGTCATGCTGAATAAAATTGTTTTCAGAAATGTGTAAAAATCAAAGGGCTGAAAGCACTGGTAGTACTTGTTGTTCAGTTGTCAATACTTCTTTCACAAACAACTCTGGTTTCAGAAAGACAGACAGGAGGTGTAGACTAAGATCAGTCTGCAGTCTGATTTCTGTCTATACCTCCTACTTAACCGGAATATTCCGGGTTCAGCATGACGAGAGTTAATCTTGAGAAGAATTTAAGATAATAAATAGGTCACACAAACTTAGTGATCTTATTTGACTTTCAAATTTTGACATATTTACAAGGTGTTCAAATGACACCCCTTCTCCCATTAAACTATTTTCATCTTCACTAAATACTGCACACAGGTATTCAGCCATACAATGTCGCATTGGCCTTCAATATGTTTCAAATGATAGAAAAAAAGAATTAATGACTAAAACAGTTCCAACTTAACCCTTGTCATGCTGAATTTTAAATCCACAACAGAATTGCATTAAAATCAAAGGGCTGAAAACACTGGAAGCACCAAATTATGGTCAATATTCATATTTAAAATTCATCTTAAACCCAATTCTAGCTTAAAAGTACAAGCAGGTGGTATAGACTAAGATCTGCACATATGTGAAGGCTGATCTTTTTCTATACCTCCTGCTAAATCAGGAATATTCCAGGTTCAGCATGACAAGGGTTAAATTAATTTAATTTTGTTTAATGATTCCCATAATCATAAAACATGACCTTAGCATCTGACATTGATAATTACTAAATCTACCAAGAGGAACACTATTTTTGTATCATAATTTCAAAGAAATGAAATGTTCTAACTGATTTGTCTCTGTTAACCCATTTTTGACGCCCCTGAGGAAAACAAATGGGAAAACATTGTGTCAAATGAAAAAATTACTTGCTCCAAGCAATTTTTTCATTTTCCACAATGTTTTCTATCAAAAAAGTTGGAAAAATCTAAAATTTCATAGATTTTTTTGTAGTTTGCTACTCCTTTAATTGAATTTTGAGCAGTCTAAAATTTTGTTGTCTGGTAATGGGTAAAAAGCTCTGGAACTATACAAAGAGCTAGACAGATGCGAAACTACCATAAAATTACATCTTATAATGTCATACAATAAAATAATAAAGAAGAAAGGCATATCTGACACAGCTGCTGAAACAATACATAAAGTTGGATATAGCTCAAAGGTTTTGTATGAAGCTTTTTGTGGGAATTTTTGTGCAATATGTTTGACCTTCATGACAATACACTGAGTTGCCAACTGCTTGATAGTATGGTGTAGGCCCTTAGAATCAGAGGGGGGCAGGGGATCGAGCTGTAATTTTGATAAACCCATTAGTAGATGACAAAATGTTACTAGCAATCACTTTTTTTCAACAATGTTTTCCAAAGCTTTTTCCTTTATTACATTTAAAAAGTTGGATTTTGCTCATATGGATTAAAAGATTAAAGATTTTTATTCTATACATAAGGCCTCTGGCCCATAAACAAATCATTTCAAGATACAATTTGTACCAAAGAAATGTCATGAAATATACTAATACATGATATTCAATATTTTATTGTTTTTATATGTCAATCAAGGAGTCAATCAACAGATCGAAATTATTCATTCAGATTGAAAGTGAACTTTGAACTCTAACATTGGCTGACATTTACATGAAACATTTTTGTTGGTTTGGTGACTTAAACATTGATAATTAAAGCTGTAGTTACAATGTCCAGGTCGCCAACCAACCATTTTACTTTTTGGTTTCATTTTACTGGCCATAAATTTTGCAAATTAGCGCCATATTGAATCTAAGTGGAACTTCCAGTCTGAGCTAAGTGTGTTGGGCAAGAGGAGTCAGCGGGCGGGGCCAATAGTCAGTGGGTGGGGCCAACAGAGTCAGTGGGCGGGGCAAAGAGAGTCAGTGGGCAAGGCCAGTAATCTGTCAGTTGAGTTCCATGAGGAGTGACTGTCCCTTTTTTAAGGTAAATGATTACAATTCATTTTGGCATTGGGTTTGGTCGGATATGAAAAGAAATTAAGGGGCAATATAGCTTTTCTCTATTGAAACAGAATATTCAATCTTTGTATTTCTATTACTTAAAATGCATTTCAAATAATTTTGAAATAATTATTGAATTATTACCAATAGAACTTAAAGGAAGAAAAGACAGAATAAAAGATGAATTGATATAATTATTTCACAATTACGCCTTTTTGTGGTTTGACACTGACAAGAGTTGAATTTCAATCATTGTACTCATGAAAAAAAAAAAAGATAATATAAATTGTAAAGTAATGGGTAAACCTGCTTTCCAGCAAATCTTGATCTGTTATATGATCAGCTTGCATTGTCAACCAAAGCATGAAGACTGGGATTTGGAAGTCATTCAAAAACATTTCATGACACACTCTGAGTTGGAGATTGACGCAGCCAGTGACATATGGTTTTGATTTCAACAAATTGGAGTTTACATATTTTTCCATCAAACCCTCTATTGTGGGTTCTAGAGGGGACAGTTTCTAAGATATAGGATTTGGAGTAAAGTATTTTCAATCATACTAGGTGCTTATTCTAAAATTCATTTGAACTTTTGTGTTGTCTCCATTTTGGTTGGATGATTGATTGATTGAATGGGTTTAATGATCCTTTTAATGGTATTTTAGACACATTGTGGCGGATGGAGCACCTAACAGCTGATTTTAACTTTTCTGAAAAGTATTTTATTCAGCATGAAAAGGGTTAACTCCAAACCCATCATATGATACATGTATCATATGATTGGTTTGGAGTTAACCCTCACTCAACTTTAAGCTTGGATTATCCTTCAGATCATTACAGCCACTAACCCATTACCAGATGGCAAAGACTAGTCCAAATCAAGAAAGAGTTGCAGATGATAATGCAATCTCAGAGTTCAATACGTTGAGGAAAATAAAGTAATTGCTTTCTGCAAGTGATTTAATTTTACACAATGTTTCTAGAGGGGGTTAAAAGTGTCACTGTGTGGGAATGAGTTTAATATTCTATGGTAAGTCAATGTTATTTTTTACCTTATCTGTTATCTCATGTAAAATAATGCATGAACAAATACTAACAAAAGTTGAAAGAAGTCTTCAGGATATTGTATTTCACTGAATTATGAGACAAGAAGTTTGGTGCCAAATATAAAAGAAATGTCCCCTTTATTTCCTCAGGTATTTGTTTGGTTTAGATTTACACCCTTTTAACATTAATTCAGTCATATCACGATGGCTGGAGCACCTAGCCATGGTTCCTAGTATTCACACCAGTACTAACCACTACATCCTTTCCAAGCCTCTAGCTGCTATACCACTTAGGTTAAACATTATCAACCCATTAGTGAGAGATTGTTTGATTGATTGGGGTTTAACGCCGCTTTTAACAGTATTTCGGTTATATCGAGGCAGCTGGAGCACTTAGTAATGGATTCCTGGTATTTCTCACACCAGTACTACCACTCCATCCTTTCCTATCCTCCAGCTGCTATTCCACTTAAATTTACGATTATCAACCCATTGGTGAGAGACAAATGTCAGAAAGAATATGTGCCGCCGCCGGGGATTGAACCCATGCCATCTCATGATTGAAGGTAAGGAGTCTGACGTGCTACCGTCTGCGCTATGACGGCAATTATTAGTGGGAGACAAATGTCAGAAAAGATATTTGCTCGGACCATGGATCGACCTACCAGAAATCATTGCTGTAATTTTTTAAGTATTCCAAAACACATTATTATAACAACTTTCCATAATGCATTCCTTTCTTTGGAAAACATAACCCTCATCATGCTAAATGAGATCCTTTTCTGAATATTACATTAGTATCAAAGGGCTGAAAACCTCAGAAGTGTTGATTATGGGTCACAAATCAGTTCTATAAACAGCTCTGGCTTAAAAGGAACAGGTGGTATAGACTAAGTTCAGACTCTACATTATGTGCAGGCTGATTATTATCTATACTCCCTGCCCAATCATCCAGGCTCAGCATGACAAGGGTTAACTCATTCAAACACAAAAACTACAATCAATTTCTTCATTATATTCGCAATGCTTTCAACCTGAAAAGACAGAAATGAAAATAAATTTTACTAACTGAAAACTGTCATCTGCAACATTTTTGAATTTGGACCGGTCTAAAATTTTGTCATCTGGTGTTGGGTTAACAAGATGCTAAAATAGCTTCAGGAAAGGACAAACATTTTCCCCTGACCTAATTACAAGTAACCTGTAGGTCAAGTTTTAACTGGCTAAATTATGACTTAAAAGGCGGGTAAAAATAAGTCTTTTCAAACTTTCCAAAGAGTGATTATACTTCTACCCGGCCAAATTTATACCTGATTTCATACTTAAGTGTTGACATTATAAATCCATACCCCCCTTCTAGCTTTTACGGATAAACGATCACGATATGGTCACCCCACGAATATAGGAGTCAGCAATACTTTGGGAATCATTTGAAATTCAATGTTGAAGACAACCGAGTCTTTCAACTGAAATATTCCAGCTTTGGTGCAGTCTCATCTTAAGACTACGAATTGCTTGTATGTTGTGTTCAAATCAGTATCTCATCTTAAGACTACAATTTGCTTGTATATTGTGTTCAAATCAGTAATCAAAACTTACCTATGTTGACCCCAACAATTAAGATCTTTTATTGCTTTCAGCCCTTAAATTTAAAGTCACTACTAGTAATTCTGCACATAGAATTTATTCCGTGTGACAAGAGTTAATTAACCCCTTCCTGTACAATCACTGGTTTTTACGACCTTGTGATTTTATACTTGAGAAAACATTGTGGAAAAAGAAGAAATTGCTTGTAACAAGCCATTTCTTCTTTTTCCACAATATTTTCTACCCTACTGTATGGTTATTTCTCAAATCAAATCCACTCTAAATTTTCGTCTGCAAAACCTTTGAATTTGGACAGGTCTAAAACAATTTAAAACAGGAAAGGGTTAAAGTGCTTTAACCCATTACCACAGGTCAAAATTTTAGACTAGTCCAAATTGACACACATTGCAGATGACCATTTCAATTTGATGAAATTTTTAAAAATCTTTGATTTGTGTTACTATTTCTAAATGTGATTAACCCATTACCAGACGGCAGAATTTTAGACGGGTCCAAATTGAAAGCAGTTGCAGTTGATACACTAAAGTTGATGAAAATTTGGATTTACCCAACTTTCTGGGTAGAAAACATTGTGTAAAATGAAGAAATTGCTTGTTACAAGCAATTTCATCATTTTACACAATGTTTAGTCAGTTGTTTTTCTTGGGGGGCATCCAAAAGCATCACTGTGTGGAAATGGGTTTATAGCCCCCAACACTTCCTTGTGACAGAAAGTACATTATGTAACTTATAGAATGAAGATTTTCTTCCACAAGGGGCCAAACCTCCAAGAAAACCATAACAGCAAGTATCTTTTCTTGATATGTTTTTTATTGTGAAATTTAGATCATATCCAACCAGAAGTTAACTATAAAATAAGAATTTTCATCAAAGTGCCATAACTCTGCAAAATGTAAATAGAACATAACCAAAACATTGTTACCCTTATTGATAGCTTGCCACCAGAGACAATGTCACAGATTTCAGGCTCTCTAGAATTTCTTTCTCAAAAGACATGTTCATGCAACCAGAGATGATGTTAAAGATTTTCAGATTTCAGGCTATCTAGAATTTCTTTCTCTTAAAGACATTGTCCATGTGACCAGAGATGATGTAACAGATTTTCGGATTGCAAGCTCTCTAGAATTTCTTTCTCTGAAATACATGTCCATTTGACCAGAAATGATGTCACAGATTTTCGGATTTCAGGCTCTCTAGAATTTCTTTCTCTGAAAGACATGTCCATGTGACTAGAGATGATGTTACAGATTTTCAGATTTCAGGCTTTCTAGTATTTCTTTCTCTGAAAGACATGACCATGTGACCAGAGATGATGTCACAGATTTTCGGATTTCAGGCTCTGTAGAATTTCTTTCCTGAAATACATGTCCTTGCCACCAGAGACAATGTCACAGATTTCAGGCTCTCTAGAATTTCTTTCTCGAAAGACATGTTCATGCAACCAGAGATGATGTTAAAGATTTTCAGATTTCAGGCTATCTAGAATTTCTTTCTCTTAAAGACATGTCCATGTGACCAGAGATGATGTAACAGATTTTCGGATTGCAAGCTTTCTAGAATTTCTTTCTCTGAAAGACATGTCCATGTGACCAGAGATGATGTTAGATCTTCAGATTTCAGGCTCTCAAGAATTTCTTTCCCTGAAAGTCATGTCCATGTGACCAGAGATGATGTTACAGATTTTTAGATTACAGGTTCTCTAGAATTTCTTTCTCCTAAAGACATGTCCATGTGACCAGAGATGATGTTAGATCTTCTGATTTAAGGCTCTCTAGAATTTTTTTCTCTGAAAGACATGTCCATGTGACAAGAGATGATGTTAAAGATTTTCAGATTTCAGGCTAATTAGAATTTCTTTCTCTGAAAGACATGTCCATGTGACCAAAGATTGATGTTACAGGTTGGGCTGAACTCAGCTATTGTAACCTCAACATAATGATAATCATAAAGACAAAAACAATTAGACATCCATTATTATTTATCTGGACACATACTAAACACTTGACAAGTATGTGTCAAATCGGCCATAAAAGAAGTCAAATATAACACCTACATTTTTCTGTCTTTGTATGTATAAGAACCTCCGTTATTATAAGTAACTACTATACTTTCTTACAAGATTCATTCATTGCACCCGGATAAAATAGAAACAATAGAAATCTGTATCAAACTTGGACTGAACTTACACAATATAGTTAGATTACATCATATTTGAGATAAAATGATGTCACACAAATAGTAACTATTAACCCTTGTCATGCTGAACCCGGAGTAATCCGGTTTTGGCAGGAGGTGTAGACTAAGATCAGACTGCACTAATGTGCAGGCTTATCTTAGTCTACACCTCCTGCTTGTCATTTTCCTGCCAGAGTAGAGGATGAAGTTGATTTCTAAAAGAAATATTGATTTTTGAACAACAAGTTCTATCAGTGCTTTCAGCCCTTTGAATTGACAGTATTTCAGACTGGTAATTTATTTGGCATGACAAGGGTTAATATAATATAAACTAGAGGCACTTGAGCGCCTATATTGTTGCACAGGCCGGAATTACTAAGATTACACAAATTGTGTTTTAAGGAATTCTATACACACTGAATCACTTTTACCCAAATCTAGCAAATAAGTCTGGTCATTGAAATTGTTGAAATAATTGTAGAAAAGCGTCAGCCTTGATAGCCTAAGTTAACCGTCAGCCTTGATAGCCTAAGTTAACAAACGAAATTTTGAGGTCTTCTCAAAGTTCAACGAGTGCAAACTGCCACTGGAGGCTTAACCACTAAATCCATTTAACCCTTTCCTGCACAATCCCTTGTTTTTACGTCCTAGTTATTTTACACTTAAGAAAAGATTGTGGGAAAAGAAGAAATTGCTTGTGAAAAGCAATTTCTTCTTTTCTCACAATATTTTCTACCCTATAGGTTGGTTACTTTTCAAAATACACTCACTTTTATTTGTCGTCTGCAACTTCTTTCAAATTGGGCAGGACTTAGTTTTGAAAAACAGGAAAGGGTTAATGCCTAAGCCATAAAAAGTAGTTCTCATGTATTTCAGAAATAATGCAAACTCTATTTAAATTCAATAGCATGCTTTTTAACCCTTCCCAAATATTTCTGCTTTTTCAGCATGGAAAACATTGTGGACAACGAAGAATTTTTTTTCTTTATTGTCCCCAATGTTTTCTATCCAACAAGGGAAAGATATCTAAATTCAATCAACTTGATTTGAACCAGTCTCAGATTTTGTTGTGCTATGGGTTAACTCCTGGGTTACTTTAACCTCGTTTATTTATCATGATAACCTTTAGCGGAAGAAGAATACTTAACAAAACTATGCTTTGCTAGCTTACAATACTTTCAGTACTTTGATTGTTTGCATGACTCTACTATCTGTTCATCCTTCCACGAGGTTTTTGGTGGAAGTCTCAATGTTTATCAATGTTACAAAAATCCAGCACGATCTTAATTACCATGGTACAGGAAAATTCCTCCAATCAACCCATTCCCACACAGTGACGCTTTTGGATGCCCCTCAACAAAAACTATTAGAGAAACATTGTGCAAAATGATTAAATTGCTTGTAACAAGCAATTTCTTCATTTTCCACAATGTTTACTACCCAGAAAGTTGAAAAAACTAAAATTTCAATTTGGACCAGTCTAAAATTTCACTGTGTTGGAAAGGGTTAAGCTCAACTTATAAGATTTTAAAGACACCAGCTGTATATTTTATGGCCTGTTGTGACAATTCAATATACATGTAATTCATACATTGTGTAGAAACACTTTTTGTAATGAGTGATTCTTAATTTCTCCCAATGTTTTTTAACTAATTTGGCACTCATTTTCCAATTTCGGTGAACTTTGAAATATGTCTGTATCTTCTTTCAATTTGGACCAGTCTAAAATATTGTTGTCTGGTTATGGGTTAAGTGGGATTGTGTACAAGTTTGTTAACCCATTCCCACACAATGACCCTTTTTCATTACTCTAAAGAAAAACGATTGGAAAAAAAATGTGTAAAATGATAAAATTTTGCTGTCTGGTAAAGGGTTAATTAAAATCAAAATTATCTACCTTAATATTATTTGTAATCAAAATAATATTCAGTTTTTATCATTTGTAATCAAAATGATATCATTGACATAAAATATGAACCGGATCTTAAAAGCAAAGCATTAAAATCAAGAAAAGTTAGACAGCGTACCTTAATAAAACCTATGGATAAAATCGGATTGACAGATTCTCTAAGGGTTAAGATTTTGATTTTAAGTAAATGAGGGTTTATAATATCATTAGTATAAACAAATACATGTATGACAATTATTTGGAAAAAAAAAAAAAAAAAAACCCAAACAAACAAACAAAAAAAACAGAGAAAAAGTTTTGCTTAAAAGAAAGAAAAGAGAAAACTTAGAATATATGGAAAATGGTTTGAAATGTTACAACTGAGCAACTTTCTCATTTTTACGATATTTAAAATGGAGTATTATTCAAGAAGTCAATGGTGTGTAAAAAAGGCGCGTGTACTGATCGTTGGAGCATAAAGTAGCTGTTGACTTATTTAAAGTCGATATGATATTTCCAGAGCACATCCCCGCACTTTACTTCACCATTATCATGTAGAACCCACAATATTTCTGCTTATGGACAGGAGGTATAGACAAAGATCAGCCTGCTTATATATGTTCAGTCTTATCTTAGTCTACATCACCTGTTTATCACTTTCATAAAATTTAACCCTTGTCATGCTGAATATTTATCCTGTTTTCACTATGTGTTAAAACTGAGACATAATTGATCAATATTGAGTTCCAAGATTTTCTCAATACAAAAAAGAACAAGCACATCTGTGCAGGCTGATCTTAGTCTATACACCTACCAATGTCATAGCCATAGTTTTGTCCCATTGAAGAAATTCTTGTAAGCAATTATCTTTCAATTTCATCCATCAATTTTAATGTTTAATAATCTGCACTCATTCAACTTGGGAATCTACTAATTCGTTAACCGACTATACTTGAGACGACAAAATCTTAGACTTATCTAAAAGGAATTGAAGACAATGATTAAAAGTTAATAAGATTTTTTCAACTCCCTTAGTAGAGAAAATTATGGAAAATGAAGAACTTGCTTGTTGCCAGCATTTTCTTCACTTTCTACAATGTTTTCCCATTTTTTAATTTTTTTAGGGGGGGGGGGGGGGTAGTGGCATCAATAGTGTGGAAATGGGTTAAGCCTCGTTATTCTGAATAAATTCCTTTTCTGCTTTTAAACCAAAGGACTGAAATCACTGTGGGTCAACAACTGGCTTGAAAGGGACATCGGAGCGGGAGGTTTAGACCACGATCAGACAACACATAGATGATCTTTGTCTACACTTCCAGCAAAATAAACCCCAGGAGCATCTCAAGTGTTGACAAGGACAATAAACCATTCCACCACATTCACACCTTTTTATGCTCCCAAGAAAAAAGATTTGGACAACATTGTGGAAAATGAAGAAATTGCCTGTCACAAACAATTTCTTCATTATCCAAAATGTTTTCTACCCTAAAAGACAAAGATTTCAAAAAACATCTTCAGCTTGAAGTTGTCATCTGCCACTTCTTTCAACTAAGACCAGTCTAAAAAGATTTATTGTGGGAATGGGTTAAATAAGAATAATGTGACTCTTTGTGCAATCTTTGTGTTGGAACATTTAAGAGAAATGCATGCAGATACAAATGTTCAGCTGTTTGTCCCTAATATACTAGATTAATTTTGTTCATAGATTAAACCATTGTCATGCTGAATGGTTCTTTGATTAGAATCAAAGGGATGGAGGCACTGGAATAGATTGATTGATTGAATGGTGTGTAACGCCACTTTTGACAGTATTTCAGTCATATCGCTGGAGCACCTTACAATTGATTCCTGGTATTTCTCACACCAGTATTGCCACTACATCCTTTCCTAGCCTCCAGTTGCTATCCCACTTAGGTTTACGATTATCCAACCATTGGTGAGAGACAAATGTCGGAAAGGATATGTGCGGAGGCACTGGAAGCACTAACTAGATGTCAATATTCTTTTTGCCAATTTATTTCAGAAACAACTCTGGCTTGAAAAGGACAAACAGGAGTTGAAGACTATATTCAGACTGCACTTTTTTATGTGCAAGCTGATCTTTGTCTATACCTCCTGCATAAGGAAATTCAATGCAATTTTATTCGGCATTCAGGTTAAGAAGAAAAGGGTAGATTTTACCACCTAATTGGGAGATCATATCAAATTACACCATACAGCAAGCCGGCACACTGATCAGACAAGCTGGGGGTATGAATATCGTTTTACCTGTAACCTTCCTTTTTTTCTAAATCTTTTGTAAAATTTTACAACCAAAATTGAATTTTGAAATAAACCTCAACCCGTTAATATACAATGAGACTTTCTAACACCCTGAAGAAATACAAGCTTAGAAAACTTTAAAGGAAAAGAAGAATTGCTTGTAACAAGCAATTTCTCTTTTTCTCACAATGATTTCTATCCTATTTGGGGTACTTATTTGCAATTTCAGCACAATTCGAAATGTCATCTGCAACTTCTTTAAATTTCAATTATCCTAAAAGATTGTCTTGTGAGAATGAGTTAATACCTACCTAAATCCTAGTAAATGTTATGCAATTTTACATGATTGTGTCTTCTTTTAACTATTTAACCCATTACCATACTGGTTGTGAAATTTTAGACTGGTCCAAAATGAAAGGAGTTGCGGACGCCAATTTAAAGTTTATGAAATTATAGATATTTCAATTTTCTGGGTAGAAAACATTGTGTAAAATAAAGAAATTGCTTGTTACAATCAATTTATTCATTTTACACAATGTTTTCCCAATTATTTCTATTGAGGAGCATCCAAAAGCTTCATGGAATGAGTTAATGAAAAATATCGAAAAGATTCAATGATGGGTTGATATATCAAATAATCTGATTCATAAACTAACTCATCATGTCTTTAAAGTAATGCAAAAAAAACCAAAAAACGATGGAAATCATGGATAAAAATGGAGATTTTCCACAATGTTTTCCAAATATTTTTTCATTTGGGGTCTCTATAAGCCTCATTGATTGGGAACGGGATAAACATATTTAGCATGAAGTATAAGATTTCTACCTATTCTCATTGTGGTAAGAAAATGTGACAGATTTCTGTATTCATGAGGATATGCCCATAAATTCCTGAATCCCTAATAAATCTAGGGTTCTGCCTATCCCCTATGATTGTATTCAGTATACATTCTGTCAAAATACTTTATTTAATCAGCCTTTTCAAAAGTTAACCCTTTCCCACACGGCAAAATTGTAGACTTGTCCAAATTGAAAGGAGTTGCAAGATGACGATTTAAGTTTATGAAATTGACTAATTTTCTGGGTAAAAAACATCGTAGAAAATGAAGAAATGGCTTGGCTCGCCCAAACTAAATTGTTGGGAAAACATTGTTTAAAATGGAGAAATTGCTAAGCCTTGTTAAAAGCAATTTTTTCATTTTACACAATGTTTTCTATTGAAAAAGATGAAAAAATCTAAAATTTGATAAAATTTAAATTGTCATCTTCATTTCCTTTTAATTTGAACCAGTCTAAACTTTTGCCGGTAATGGTTTAACCCATTCCAACACAGCAGAATTTTAGACTGGTCCAAATTGAAAGAATCTGCAGACGACAATTTCAAGTTGATGGAATTTTGAACTTTTTCGTCATTTTGGATAGAAAACATTGTGGATAATGAAGAAATTGCTTGATACAAGCAATTTCTTCATTCTCCACAATGTTTTCAAAAGCTATTTTCTTGAGGGGCGTAAAAAGGAGGGATTGAGTTGGAATGGGTTAAAGGGACAAGCAGGAAGTCCAGACCAATATTAAACTGCAGGCTGATCTTTGTCTTTATCTCCTACTTATCCAGGAATATTCTGGGTTCAGCATGACAAGGGTTAAAATTTAATGAAGAAACTATATTATTCAGCCTCTGCAATGCATCCATGATACCTGTGATCAAATAAAATGTGTGTTCAAATTGAAATATAAGTACCAATATATAATTCAGTTATGTAGAAAATATTGAGAGAAAAGGAAAAACAACGCTTGCTACAAGTAATTCCTACTCATCTCACATAACTTTCGTTTGACAGTTTATTCGGTGTATCAAAGAGGCAAAATTGTGTGGTAATAGGATAAATCATTTTTAAGATATTTCGAAAAATTTAGAAAGGGTGTCCAATTTAGTCTTTGCTGATAACATTTAGATACCATTAGAAATACGGTTTGGGGGAAGGTCTGTTCTAAATTTTGACTCAGTTTCTGTCACTCCCTTGCAGAAGACTCATACTCACAAGAATACTACGCATTTCGAACAACTTAATTAACATTACTGTTTTCATGTAAACTAGCTGTGATGATATTTTTTTAGTCTCTTTGTCAGAAAATGCATAATTTCCCTTGATATCTTCAAATGATTTAACCTATTACCAGACGATAAAATTTTAGACTAGTTCAAATCGGGAAAAAAAAATGAAGATATTTAGTGTTTAGGCTTTAAAAATTTAAAAAAACTTTTTAACCCATCTCCACATGATCCCTCCTTTGCATGCCCCTCCAGTAAAAAGCTTTAAAAACTGTGTAGAAAATGAAGAAATTGCTTGTCAAAAAAAAGGCTTTGGAAAACATTGTTGAAAATAAAGAAATTGCTTGGATCAAGCAATTTCTTCATTATCCACAATGTTTTCTATCCCAAAAGACGAAAAAATTAAAAATTCCATCAACTTGAAATTGTCGTCTGCAGCTCCTTTCAATTTGGACCGGTCTAAAATTCCACTGTGTTGGAATGGGTTAAATTGATGCCAGGAACTTTTTTTGAATTTGGACCAGGATAAAATTTTGTTAGGTAATCAGGTTATGATTTAAGCCCAGTGTCAACAAAGACGAGGTAAGACAGATGAACATTGGGCCATTAACCAGGTTATGCAAACTTTGAAGATCTTTAAAACATTCACCTTACACTCTTAATTGATCATAACAAACCAAACCATTACTTTAACCCTTTCCCACATAGCAAAATTGTAGACTGTCCAAATCAAACAGAGTTGCAGTCAACATTTTAATCTCATAAATTTTAGATGGAAGGGTAAAACCATTGTGGAAAATAAGTTTGATGCAAGCAATTCTTCATTGTAAACATTACACAATATTTTCTGATTTTTTTTTTTTTTTTTTTTTGAGGCGCAAGAAAGTGGCATTGTGTGGGAATAGGTTAAAATTTCTCCAAGGACTTGGTATCTTTTGATACCATCATATAAGATCATCATGCTGAACCTCAGATATTCCTGTCTTGGCAGAAGGTATAGACAAAGATCAACCAGCAAAAATTTGCAATTGGATCATGGGTGCAGTCTGATCTCAGGCTTCACCCCCTGTTTGTCTCCTTCAACCTAAAATTGTTTATCAAATTAATTTTCGAAATAAAATTTGCCCCTTAACTAGTGCTTCCAGTGTTTTCAGGTCTTTGATTTTAATTCAAATTCAGAGAAGGATACTTTTCAGCATGACAAGGGTTAACTTTACAGTGAGCAAAAACAGAATGTTTATTTGTGACACACCATGTCCCAGTGTAGCAGCTTCAGTGACCTTAAAAAGTGACCTTGACCTTGCAACCAACTGATGCTTATCAATCTAAGGAAAATCTGTCCAAAATATGAGCCATGTATCTTAAACGGTGTAAATGACAGTAAAATGTTAACCCTTGTCATGCTAAATCATGAATTATCTACCTAATTGAATTAAAAGCAAGGGCCCAAATTACTAGAAAAACCAATTGCATTTGTTTTGAAAATTTTGCTATAAACAGCTCTGGCATAAAAAAGGGACAAGCAGGTGGTGTTCACTAACATCAGACTGCACATAATGTGCAGGCTCATCTTTGTCCATACCTCCTGCCAAAACAGGAATATTCCGGGTTCAGAATGACAAGGGTTTAGTTTACTCTCTGCAGACAGACACAGAGATAAAAAACAATATGCTCTGTTTTTATCCCTTGTCATGCTGAGCCCGGAATATTTGGGTTTTGGCAGGAGGTGTAGACCAAGATCAGCCTGCACACCCCAAGCTTGTACTTTTTCTATCATAGCTGTTGATGAAATCGATTATTAAAAGAAAAATTGATTTTTAAACAAGTTTTATCTGTACTTTCAGCTTATTGATTAACAGCAATTCAGTAAAGTAGTTAATACAGCATGACAAGGGTTAATGATGGGGGGGGGGGGAATTAAATAGTTTAACTATAATTAACCCTTGTCATGCTGAATAAAAATAATCCCAAATATGTATCAATATCATAGGACTGAAAACACTTGATTCACTTTTTGTGGGTCAATATTTCTTTTGATAATTAATTTCATAAAATAATAACTCTGGCTTGAAAGATACAAACAGGTGGTACAGACAAAGATCAGACTGCACTTATGTGCAGGCTGATCTGACTCTATACCTCTTGCCAAAACAGGAATATTCCAGGTTTAGCAAGACAAGGGTTAAATGGGACACCCAGATTGTCAGCAAAATGATCTAATAGAAGGAATACAAGTCTATTGATGCTTCTCATTAATTTTGTTTGTCTTGCAGGTTTTAACTTTTAACGGCATTTATGTTTTCTAGAAAAGTGGACGAAAAATGACTCAATACTTGTTTGTTTATAGAATTTTTTCATGTTTATCGAATATCCAATTTCCTCCCTTATATGGCGGAATGTGAACTATGTCAATTTTTATTAGGGGGTAGTGTAGGGATAAACGAGGAGTAATTATTTAAGGTAGAGAGAGTGGCTAGGTGACATCTTTATTCACTCAAATTACACAATTTGAGAAGTAGATGAACCATGTACACTATCATTAAGGGCTGCGTCACTTCAAAAATAGACTGGCCACCTGTCAGAATATATCAAATGTACATATACTATAGTCTGGGAAGAAAACTGAATTTATTGTTTCATATAAATAGGGGCATCAAAGCGGTTTCTGTGAGTGGTGTAAAAAATTTCAGGAATGGGTTACTCAAAAATAAATACTAATTTTATGAGAGAAAAAATTGTGAGTTTCACCTTTTTATCAATTTCACTTTTTCTCAAACGTTATACCACCAGCTTATTAAGGCACAAGATAATGTGGGAATGGGTTAAATAACTTCAATGCCTATGGATTGATTGTATGGTATGTCAATTTTAGCCCTTGTCATGCTGAATAAAATCTTTTTTTAGAATTTCATTGAAATCAAAGGGCTGAGAGCACTGGTAGTTTTTGTTCAATGGTCAACACATCTTTTGAAAATTAATTTCATGAACAACTCTGGGTTGAAAAGAAAATGCAGGAGGTGTAGGCTAAGATCAGACTGCACTTATGCGCAGGCTGATCTTGTCTACACCTCCTGCCAAAACTGGAATATTCCAGATTCAGCATAACAAGGGTTAATGCTATGGGTTGTGCACCTAACCTTGAATTCTTGATTTTTTTCACATCAGAACAACCACAACATTTATTCTAAGCCAGTCCTGCTGGGCTTTTGATTTATCATTTGCCCATTGAAGAGAAGAAGAGAATTTTGCCTTCTGGTAATGAATTGATGCAACACTGTGTTTGTATTTTCGTTTATTTATCGTCGCTACCGTAGCACATGCCCATATGAGCGACGCCCCAGAAGGCGGTTAGTTGTTACGGGGAATAGTGCAAGGATACAAGAGGAAACTGCCGAGAGCTCTGCCTGGTTCTTTAACGTGCTCTGTGGATAGCACCGTCACATGGGGCCTCGATTTAACGTCTCATCCGAAAGGCAATTAGTTTGTTAGTTGATATGGTCAGCCCAGGGCTCGAACCTGTGATCTTGAGTTTTGAAGTCAAGTGCTCTACCAACTGAGCTAATCGGGCTGACAAGATGCAACACTTTTGCAAGTGCTACTATATATATAAGCACTTAAACCTTTCCCATTTTCAAAAATTTTAGACCTGTCCCCATTCAAAGGTTTTGCAAACAAAAATTTAAAGTTCATCTGATTTAAAAAAAACAACAACAATATTTAGTAGTGTAAAAAATATTGTTTGAAAGAAAAAAGCTGATTACAAGCAATACCTCCTTTTTCTACATAAAAACCAGGGATTGAACAAGAAGGGTTTAATTAATATTACAACAGTGTTGCACTAATCCAAAACAATAATTTGACACAGTCTAGGAATTCTTAGTAGATAAAATTATTTGCATCAAATTTTATGAGTAATAATCCATGAATTTTTTGCAATTTTCAATTTCAATTTAGGTATAAAATGCTATCTTTGATACCTGCAAAATGAGTCAGTATACAATTTAAAAGCTATATTATGATGCAAATTGACTTTAATCCATTCTCACACTATCCCTCCTATTACGCCCCTCAAGAAAAAAGCTCTAGAAACCATTGTGGAAAATGTAGAAATTGCTTGTATCAAGCAATTTATTTGTTATCCAAAAAGATGGGGAAAAAATGATATTCCATCAACTTGAAACTGTCTCTACAGCTTCTTTCAATTTTGACCAGTCTAAAAATTTGTTGTGTGGAAATGGGTTAAAGCTTTTAACCCATTACCACACAACAAAATCTTAGACTAGTCCAAATGGAAAGAAGTTGCAGACAACAATTGTACGTTGATGAAATTTGAAAAAAAATCTTTGTCTTTTTTGGCAGAAAACATTGTAGATAAGGAATAAGTGACTTCTAACAAGCAATTTCTTTATTTTGCGCCCTGTTTTCCATTTATCTTAATTCCTAACTCATCGCCACACAAGCCTGCTTTTTGACATCCCTTAAGAAAAAGATTCAGGAGATTAACAATGTGAACAAGATGGTGTTAGATCGCTCACCTGAATTTACTTTGTAAAGCTTACAAATCAACTCAAATTTGATAACAAGACATTTTTACAATGTCTAACAAATATAGAGCAAAAGGTTGTGATTGGATGAGTAGAAAACTGCTATTGCCACTAATGCAACCGTTTACTTCATGTAACATGGAATGTGACAATATTCAATTGGGTTCTTCTTCCATGACAAAACAACTTTGGGAAAAATTGAGCCAAAATTGTGACATCTAGTGTGGTAACAAGTAAATTGTTAATAAGGCCCCTTTTCCTTTGATATTGGTCAGAATTTTAACATGTTCAATAGGATTTTTCTGTTTTCAGTGAGTTTGAGAAAGATGGGCCAAAATTGTGTCCTGGTAGAGGTAACAAGGAATCGTTTATAAGGCTCCTTTTCCCTTGATATTAGTTAAAATGTCACCATAATTATTCAAAAGGGTTCTTCCCTATAACTGTACAAACATTTTCAGCAAGTTTGAGAAGGAATGAGTTAAAATTTGACCTGTAGAGTGGACAACGCATGACCGACATTCAAATATCTCAAAAGCTCACCATGAGCATGTTGTTCTCAGGTGAGCTTAAAATGCAGAAATTGCTTGTAACTAATATGATTTCTATATTTTCCACATTATTTTCCACCTAGAAAGACAGAGAATTTATGATTTATCATCTGAAACTTCTTTGATATTGGACCAGTCTAAATTTCTGTTGTCTGGCAATAGGTATGATCTTCTACAAGACATTTCAGAGCCCCGGCCTAAGTATTGGTGATACTCAGGATGGACTCAAAATAAAGTTACAACTAAGTGATGTAAACCATTTACCATGCAGACTGCAAAATTTTAGAATGGTCAAAATTGAAAGAGTTGTGGACGACAAATCAAAATTGATGAAATGTTAGATTTTTTTCAACTTTTTACATGTTGCAAGCAATTTCTTAATTTTTTTCACGATGTTTTCCCAAATGTTTTTTCTTGAGGGGCGTCTAATTTGGCGTCATGGTATGGAAATGAGTAAAACCCAATTCAAACAAACTTAACCTTCACAAACTTAACCACACAATCAAACTTTTATACGCCTCTCAAGACTTAAGACTATAGGAAAGTATATAAAATTGGAAAATTATTGGAATCAAAATTACTTGTGACAATCAATTTCTTCATTTTCCAAATTATTTTCTACTTAAAACACCAAACATATTTGAAATCCTATCAATTTGAAATTGTCCTCTGCAACTTCTTTAAATTTGGACCAGTCTAAAATTTTGCAATTTCGTTGGGTTAAACCCACCAACCGAGAAGATAAAAGCAGGTTTAAGTTCTTAGGACAAAAACTTGAAGAAAGTGATCGAAATGCATTCAAAACATGCTTTAATACACTGCTTTATATTCATATAATGCTTGAGACCATTAAAATGGAATTAGCTGAGATTGCCAGTCTAACTTAATTTGCATACAAGTAAATCAATGTTCTCAGGTCAATTTTGAATGGTTAATATAGAATGCCATGAGTTCTTTTCAGGTAAATAAATATAGAAACTGCAAAGCAAACTATTGATTTGACATGCTAAAGGCAATAAGTTTGCAAAATATTGTACCAAAAAGAATAATTACTTGTTTCAAGCATTGCATGACTTGTGGTAACAGGTTATGACAGATCTAAAGTCAATTTGTGTAAGAAATTAATTTCCAAAATTGATCCCCCAAACCTGGACTTCCAGTGGTTCCAGTCCTTTTATTTTAATACTTTTCTGAATTAGGATTTTATTCGGCATGCCAAGGGTAAACTAATTCCCACACAGTGACACTTTTTGACGCCATTCAAGTAAAACAATTAGGAAAAACATTGTGTAAAATGTACCCAGCAAATTTCTTCATTTTACACAATGTTTTCTATCCAGAAAGTTGGAAATATCAATAATTTCTTAAACATAAATTGTTGTCTTAGAAATCCCATTCAATTTGGACCAGTTTAAAAAACAAGAGGCCCAGTGGGCCTTAATGGTCACCTGAGTAAAAGAGCATCAAGACAAGTGATTTTGTTTGAAAGAATTAGAAAAAAGGTCCACCAAAGGAACATTCATGTGAAATTTGATTAGAATCTACCTAGTAGTTTTAAAGAATTTTGCAATCAAAATTTCTGTTAGAAATTAATTTTTTTTCCATAGCAACCAGAGTTCATGGAACAAATTTTTTTTTAACAGTTTGGAAGAGGATTGTGCAAAGAACACCCCTGTTAAGTTTGGTTCAAAATTGGCCCAGTATTTTTCAGATATAGTTGTTTAAAGAAAAGTTTACACATGCACAGATGCATGACGGACACAGGACCATGACAATAGCCCCGCTGGCCTTTGGTTAGTGTAGCTGAAAATGTGGACTTTATTGTGTAAACAAGAGAAATATGCAATATGGTTCCATTTCCATTACTACTTGATGGAATTTGTTCATTTTGGTTAGCCTTCTTGCCTTCGTGTCAAAGAAACTCTGAGAGAATTTTAAAAGAATTGGGCCAAAAATGCGGACTTTATCGAGTAAGCAAGAATTAACTTTAAGTGTACTATGAGAATTAATCACTCAGAGTCTCAATATTTTTTTCAAGTTAACGAACGACGGACAAACGATGATTGCAATAGGTGACCATGACCATTTGGTGGTGACCTAAAAATATGAATTTCTTAACATGATGAACTTTGAACCCTAGGCGTAGCCCGATACATGACCCCAGGGACATAAATTTCACAAACTTTAGTATACCTGTCCTATCAGTCATGCACATAAAATATTTAAGCTTTTGCATTAAGGGTTTATGAGAAAAATTTTTTTTAAGAAGTATAAAAATTTACCCCTTTCTGCCCCCGACTGGGGCCCCTTTTACCCCAAGCCCCCCCACCTCTTTTCACAAACTGGAATTGGCATCCCCAAATGATGCTTCCGACCAATTTTGGTTGAAATCCCCTCAGTAGTTCTTGAGAAGAAGATGAAAATGTTTAAAAGTTACCAAAAGTGACCCCATTTTGGTCCCCATTTTAGGCCCCCCTGACCTCCAGCCTTTTAATTTTCACAAATCTGTATAATCAGTACCTAATGATACTTTTCACCAAGTTAGTTTGAAATTGGCTTAGTAATTCATCCGAAGAAGATGAAAATGTGAATTTTTTAACATAATGAACTTTGACCTCTGGGTGTGGCCCCATACATGACCCTAGGGACATGAATTTCACAATTTATAATATACCTGTCCTAGTTGTCATGCACACAGAATATTTAAGCTCTGGCATTAACAGTTTATTAGAAGAAGATTTTTAAAGAAGTATCAAAAATTACCCCTTTTTGCCCCCTATTTGGGCCCCTTTGACCCCCTCCCCACCTCTATTCACAAACTGGAATTGGCATCCCCAAATGATGCTTCTGACCAATTTTGGTTGAAATCCGCCCAGTAGTTCTTGAGAAGAAGATGAAATATTTAAAAGTTACCAAAAACTACCCCCTTTTTGTCCCCATTTTAGGGCCCCCTGATCCCCCAGCCTTTTAATTTTCACAAATCTGAATAACCATTACCAAATGATGCTTTTCACCAAGTTTGTTTGAAATTGGCTTTGTACTTCATCATAAGAAGATGAAAATGTTAATTTTTTAACATGATGAACTTTGACCTCTGGGTGTGGCCCCATACATGACCCCAGGGACATGAATTTCACAATTTATAATATACCTGTCCTAGTTGTCATGCACACAGAATATTTAAGCTCTGGCATTAACGGTTTATTAGAAGAAGATTTTTTAAGAAGTACCAAAAATTACCCCTTTTTGCCCCCAATTGGGGCCCCTATGAACCCTAGAACCCCTATTTTCACAAACTGGAATTGGCATCCCCAAATGATGCTTTCTACCAAGTTTGGTTGAAATCCGCCCAGTAGTTCTTGAGAAGAAGATGAAAATGTTTAAAAGTTAACGGACGACGGACGACACACGACGACGGACAAACGATGATTGCAATAGGTCACCATGACCATTCGGTCAGGTGACCTAAAAATTGGATGGTAAAGGGCTTAAAGAATGAATGAACGAAGCAGTGACAGGTGTTTGATATATCTGGGTACATAATGGCCTGTTGCCACATCGTCTTCATCAAGTAATGATTGTATGAGGAAATATGCACAAGGGGGAAAATATTTCATAAAAATTGCAGATTGGTCCAAACCGAATTAACCAATTACTAGACGGCAAAATTTAAGACAAGTCCAAATTGAAATCAGTTGCAGACAACTATTTCAAGTTTTTGAAATTTAAATTTTTTCAAGTTTCTAGTAGAAAACATTGTAGAAAATGAAGAAATTGCTTGTTACAAGCAAATTTTTCATTAAAAAATGCTTTCCTATTCTTTTTCTTGACGGGCACCAAAAAGTGTCATTGTGTGGGAATAAGTTAAGTTGCAGACAAAAATCTAAAGATCATGAAAATCAACCCATTCCTACACAGTGGAGCTTTTGACACCCCTCAGGAAAAAAAAATTGGGAAAACATTGTGTAAAATGAAGAAATAGCTTGTAAAAAGCACTTTCTTTATTTTCCAAAATGTTTTCCACCCAAAAAAGTTGAGAAAACCTAAAATTTCTTAAAACTTTGAATTGTTGTCTGCAACTTCTTTCAATTTGGACCATTTTTGTTGTTTGAGAATTGGTGAAAGAATCTTTGTCTATTGGGGTAGAAAAATTGTGGATAATGAAGAAATTGCTAATGTCACAAGCAATTTCTTCATTTTCTAAAATGTTTTACTATAATAAGCTTTATTCTTGAGGGGCGTAAGATGGCAGGATTGTGTGGGAATGTTTCCAAACAATAAAGTTTAATCCTTTCCTGTTTTTTGAAATTTTAGACTGGTCCAAATTCAAAGGTTTTGCAGACGACAATTCAAAATTGAGTTTATTTTAAAAATGATCATTCAGTAGGGTAAAAAATATTGTGGAAAAAGAAGAAATTGCTTGCTACAAGCAATTTCTTCTTTTTCCACAATGTTTTCTTAAGTATAAAAACGCAGGCACGTAAAAACCAGTGATTATACAGGAAAGGGTTAAGACTGGAACTAATTGTATGAAGCTGCAGTTGACAATATCAAGTTGATGGAAATTTTTTTGCCTTTAGGGATAAAAACATTGTGGAAAATAAGGAAATTGCTTTTCACAAGCAATTTCTTCATTTTACACAATGTTTTCCCAATTGTTTTTCTTGAGGGGCGCCACTGTGTACGAGCAATTTCTTCGTTTTCCACAATGTTTTCTATCTAAAGTTTTTCTTTAGACGCTTAAAAGGAGGGATTGTGTGGGAATTGGTTTACAAAACAAAGAGATAAAAATTTAAAATTGTTCCAAATTTTTAACCAATTACATGATGACAAAATTTAGCACAAAACATGTTTTGCAAGTTTTTAAAATTACTTCATACAAATTGTTGTATCATATTTAAGGAAGAACCACATTTGATACACAATCAATTACATCATCATTCCTTTTCCTTTATTTTTTGTAGCATCATAAATTCTCCTTATCCAATCACCAGACTTCCAAATTTTGAATTATTTGAATCGAAGAAGTTGCAGACGACAATCATAAGTTTGTGAAATTTGCAAAATTGTCGACTTTTTGGGTAGAAAAACATAGTGTACATGTAAGACATTGCTTGTCTCAAGCAATTTCTTCATTATAGACACTATTTTCAACCTCAAAAGACAAAAAATTTGAAGAATTCATCAACTAAAATAGTCCCATCTGCATCTTCTTTGAATTTGGAAAAGTCTAAAATTTTGTTGTCTGATAATGGGTTAACCCTTTCCTGGTCAAACCCAGGGTTTTATGTCGCTGCTATTTTATACTTGAGAAAACACTGGTGGGTAAAGAAGAAATTGCTTGTAACAAGGAATTTCTTCTTTTTCAATATTTTCTTCCCTACTGAACAGTCATTTTTTAAGTTAAATCCTCTTAAAATTTTCATCTGCAAAACTTTTGAATTCAGACCAGTCTAACAATTTTGTTGTCTGGTAATGGGTTAAGACCGATGTCATTATTTACAAATCAACTCACCCCTTGACTGCTCAGCTTCAGCAACAACCGCCCAGGATGTCTGTACTGACAGAACAAGACATAGGCTGACCAGCCATTGGCATAGCCTCATTTTAGCTGGTCACCTGGAAAGATACAGATAAATGTTTACGTGCATAACTGACAAATCTTGCGAAACAGGAAAGGGTTCATTTTTACCAGTTAACCCTTTCCGGGACTTTCCGGGATTTTACGTCACTGAGATTTTATACTTGAGAAAACATTGTGGAAAAAGGAGAAATTGCTTGCAACAAGCAATTTCTCCTTTTCCAACAATGTTTTCTACCACATAGGATGGTCAGATTTTAAATTGCATGCGTGCATTTTTCATTGTCGTCTGCAACCTCTTTCAAATTGGACTAGTCTAAAACTTCATAAAACAGGAAAGGGTTAACCAATTTCCACACAATGACTCTCTTTGACACCCCTCATAAAGAAGAAATCCGTAAAAATTGTGTGAAATGAAGAAACTGTTCGAGTCAAGAAACAGTCTCAATCAGAAAATTTAAAAGAAAAAAACCCTAAAATTTCATTCATTTTAAAATGTCGTCTATAACTTCTTTGAATTTGAACCAGTTTAAAATTTCATAGTCTGGTTTGACCCATTACAAGATGGCAAAATTTTAGACTGGTCTAAATTTAAAGGAGTTGCAGACGACAAATTTAAAAGTTTATGAAATTTAAGATTTTTTCAATTTTCTGAGTAGAAAACATTGTGTGAAATGAAGAAATTGCTTGTATCAAGCAATCTCTTCATTTACACAATGTTTTCTTAATTGCTTTTCTTGGTGGGCGTCAAAAAACGTCATTGTGAGGTAAGACAAGGGTTACAAACTGAAAAGACAATAAGGGAGAATACAGACAATACATACTTTGTACTTAATAATCCATGAAACAACACTCGTACATTAACATAGGTATTCCAAGAATTTAAAGTCAACAATAAATAAATGTACACCTTGTATTTTAACATAATTTTCTTCCAGGTATATGTAAAATTAACACCTTGACGATATTAGTATACTACACGTACACGATAATATACCTTTTTATTCATAAATCTTTTAAAGCTTGATACACCAAAAAATTTAACTCTTAATATCTGATTCCAACCCAATGACTCTTCTTTTACGCCCCTCAAGAAAATAGCCCTTGAAAAAAATGTGGACAATGAAGAAATCGCTTATAACATGCAATTTGTTTAATGTCAACAATTTTCTCTGCCCTACATGTGAAGACTTTCTAAATTGCACCAACTTGACATTGTCATCTGCAACTTCTTTGAATTTGGACCAGTCTACAATTTTGTTGTTTGGTTAATGGTTAAGACAGCTAAAATGTCTCCAAACTTTAAGCCTGCCTCTCAACTTTAAGCTCAGGCTCAAACTGATTTTATAGGCTGGGTATCTGCGGACTCTTTGCACTGAGACCTGTAACTAACCCTGTATGCATTGACTGCCTTGATGGCCAAGTGGTATAGGTACTTGACTCATGATCTGAATAGAAGGACACAGGTTCAAGCCCTATTGTCACTAGGTGTATTCATGGGCAAGCCACTTAATTCCCACTCAATGATGCTTGTAGACGCTCCCATGAAAAAAATCTTGGGGAAAACACTGTGGAAAATGAAGAAATTGCTTGTTGTAAGCAATTTCTTCTTTATCCACAATGTTTTCTACCACAAAAGTTAAAAAAAATCCAAAATTTCATAAGCTTAAATTGTTGTCTGCAACTTCTTTCAATTTGGACCAGTCTAAAATTTTGCTGTCTGGTAATGGGTTTATAGCCAGCCTCAGTATACCCAGCTGTAATTTGGGTAGCAGTGGGTTAGAGCCACTGCCTCTCTTTCAAGGTGAAAACATCGGGAATGTGAGTGTTCAAAAGCGACTCCATAATCTAAGAGCTTTCGTTGCAATTGATCTAAAATAAATTAGTATAAACTAATGCTGTATGCATTGTTTATGCTGCTGTCATAGCGCAGTTGGTAGCGCTCCAGACTCCTAATCTTCACTCATGGGATGTCATGGGTTAAATCCCCGGCGGCGACACATATTCTTTTTGACATTGTCTCTCACCAATGGTTGGATAATCGTAAACCTAAGTGGGACAAAAGCTGGAGGGTGGGAAAGGATGTAGTGGTAGTACTGGTGTGAGAAATACCAGGAATCCATTGTTAGGTGCTCCAGCTGACGCAATATGAGTGAAATACTCTTAAAAGCTGCGTTAAACCCCATTCAATCAATCAATGCATTGTTTACAGAAAAATGTATAGTACAACTTATTAGGCAAGCAGGGCACAGTAATTTTTTTTCAAACTTCCAAAATTATTGTTTGCAATAATATTAAGAACAGATGATGTATATAAAATCCTTTAATCATTCAAAAGGTTTCAGATCCTTCTGAATAATATCTATATCCACTCCTTTGATCTTTTGATATATGAAAAAACATATCAAAACCTTTAAAAAAAAAGAAAGTAGATAAGTCAAAGAACACTTACACAAAAGCATTATGGCTTTGCACAACACTGTTGCAAGAGCCCAGACAGCTCTTTACAGAGCTACAGTTAGAAGGTGTACTCCTGATCCTTGCTTAAAATATTTCATCAATTCTTCCATGAACCCTATGTTGTAAGTACTCATTCAAATCGTCTCATCAAGACGATTCAAAAGAGTACCCACAACGTAGGGTTTCTTGGAGAAATAAGTATTTCAGCATGCTTTTACCTTCTTATTTAGACCTCTGCATTAACCCTTAACTGGTCCAAATTCAAAGAAGTTGGCAGACCATGATTAATTTCAAGTTGAAAGGATCTTAAAAGTTATCTGTATTTTATGGTAGAAAATATTGTGAATAATGAAGAAATTGCCTGTCACAAGCAATTTCAACATTTACATAAAGTTTTTCAAAGTTTTTTCTAAAAGGGCATAAAAAAGCAGGATTGTGTGGGAAAGAATTAAATGTATGCACTTACAACAGTGTTGCAAGAAGCCCTCGTCTAATAATAATGCTCTAACTTCAATAGCAATATTCTTTGATTTTCTATTTATAACCAGAAAAACAGATTAGATAATAATCATGCATGTTTGTTGTACCTAGTTTGTAAACCCTTCATCTATTAGTGCCCTGATTATGCTGCAAACTGTGCAACACAAGGTCCTCGAAATCATCATCATAAATGCGCATTCCCAGGTTATAAAATTTCTAAGAAATTTTTAGTTAATAACAAAAGTGCCATAGTCACAATATACACCGCAAACTAGCCTAGACAAGAAATTTTGAATTTAGCCCCCTTTTCCTGTGATGCAGCCTTAAATGGCAAAGCCCCACAAAATTATTTTGTGTGGGGTATGAAATGGTTGAAGGAAAATTTATTGGATAAGAAATCAAGGAACACTAAAGGATGATACTGCTTTGGAACTTAGGATAAACCTTTAACCCATTCACAAACAGCAAAATTTTAGACTAGTCCGAATTCAAAGGAGTTGCAGACAATTTAAAGCTTATAAAATTCTGTATTACTTTTTACTTTTGGGGTAGAAAACTTAGTGAAAAATTAAGAAATTGCTTTAAACAAGCAATTTCTTCATTATTCAGGAAATTTCCAAAACTTTTTTCTTTGGGGCGTCAAAAAGCATTTCTGTGTGGGAATGGATTAAAATCAAAGGGCTGAAGCCACTTGAAGAAAGGATAATATTATCAATCCTTTTGAAAATTGCAATGATAACTGTATAGACTGGCTTAAAAGGGACAAACATGTAGAGAAGATGAGATCACACTGCACACATGTACTGGCTGATCTTCGTCTATACTTCTGCCAAAACTTGAATATTTTGGGTCACCGTCAGAATGGGTTTAACCCATTCCAACTCAAGCCCTCCTTTTTACGCCCCACAAGAAAAAAGCTTTGGAAAACATTGTGGACAATGAAGAAATTGCTTGTAACAAGCAATTTCTTCATTATCCACAATGTTTTCTATCCCAAAAGACGAAAAAAATTAAAATTCCATCAACTTGAAATTGTCGTCTGCAGCTTCTTTCAATTTGGACCAGTCTAAAATTTTCTTGTGTTGGAATGGGTTAACCCATTACCAGACAAAAAATTCAAGACTTCGGGGAGTCAAAGAGTGTCATTTTATGGAAATGGGTTAAGACTTCGGGGAGTCAAAGAGTGTCATTGTATGGAAATGGGTTAAGTCTTGAGACGCGACTTTGAGAAAACAATCTTGAACATGAAGAAATTGCTTGTCAGAAGCAATTTCTGTAAATTCAACACTCATTTCCACCCAAAAAAGCAAGGAATTCTAAAATTTCATCAACTTAATTGACACTGCAACTTCTTCCAATTTGGACCAGTCTAAAATTTGCGTTGTCTGGAAATGGGTTAAACAGTCTAGCTACAAGGGTTCTGAGACCAAGGGTAACAGTCTCTCCATGGTTTGAAATTTTTTAACTGGGGACGGCTGTAAATTTTTGGAGACAATGGTGGATAAATGCAGCCTTGGCAGATCTACTGATGCATAAATTATATATCTAATTTTCCAATTCTTAACCAAGGTAAATTATAACTGTGACTGTCTAGTACAGGGTCAATTGTGTATTATTATATTACTATTCAAATAGTAAACAAATTAGTTTATCACATCCCTTTATCATCAATGCTTTTATCCCTTGACCAGGTAAACTGCCCGAGGACATTCAAAAATTAATATCATTATAACTCAATACAACTAATTGGTACTGTTTATGTATACATAGTAGCAGTGATTGTTGAACCCTTACCCACACAATGATGCTTTTTGACACCCCTCAAAAAAAATAGTTGGAAAAAACATTGTGAAAAATGAACAAATTGCTTGTTACAAGCAATTTCTTCTTCTTACAATATGCTTTCTATCCAGACAGTTAAAAAAATCTAGAATTTTATTAACTTTAAACTGTCTTCTGCAATTCCTTTCACTTTGGACCAGTCTAAATTTTGCTATCTGGTAACAGGTTAAGAGATTTGCTAATTATATTGGAAACAACTTTTGCATATGAGTGTCTGACTTCCCGAAAGGTAGGACAAACAACAATAAACACAGAAACTTAAGGCAAAAGTCTGTGTAAAACTGAATTAAAAAGGTAACCAAAGTATTTAACCCATTCACACAAAATGACGCATATGGACTCCCCTCAAGAATAGCATTTAGGAAAAGCTTGTGCAAAATTACTTGTTTAAAGCAATTTCTTCAGTTTAAACCATGTTTTCTACCCATAAAGCAGAAATAATCTAAATTTTTATAAACTTTAACTAATATCATCCACAACTCCTTTCAACTTGGACCACTCTAATTTTTCCAGCCTGGTATTGGATTAATGAAATAATTACCAGCAGACTATGATTTTTTACTGGTTTTGTTTGTTTGAATGGGGTTTTACGCTGCTTTCAACAATCTTTCAGTTATATCGCAGTGGCTGGAGCACATAACAATGGAATCCTGGTATTTCTCACACCAGTACTACCATTACATCCTTTACTAGCCTCAAGCTGCTATCCCACATAGGTCTACGATTATCGACCCATTGGTGAGAGACCAATAGTCAGAAAGGATGAGTGCCGCCGTCGGGGATTGAACCTAGTTTTTTACTGGTAACAAGGTACAATTGTTTGTCCTACCTTTTATGATTTGTGTACTACTTCTTGCATAACATATCATTGCTTCCGCCGCAGACGTTCACTGTTTTTACTATTACAAAGTTTTAGACTGGTCTAAATTGAAAGACGCTGCACAGAAAACATTTCAAATTATACTAAATTTAGAAAACTAATGCAAAATAGAATAGAAAACTTTGTGAGAAAAGGAAATATTGCTTGTTACAAACAATTTCTCCTTTTCAAAGAAAGTTTTCCCATAATCATATTTGGCTTCAGGATGTCAGAAAGTTTCATTATGTGGCAATAGATTGATTCTACCAATATACAAGCTAATTGAGCCAATTAACCCTTGTCATACTGAATAAATTTCTGCACCAAAATCATGGGACTGAGATCACTGGAAGTACTAGTTGCAGTTCAATATTTCACTTAAAGGTAGGTATCGATGTTTTTTTCATGTCACAGATTTTAATTATTTTTATTTCCTCTCATAAACTATTTGAAAACAATATGCCGAAAAGTAGATTTGCAAAAATATGAGGTAGCTTATCAGAAAAAAGCAGGGTATTTCCCTAATAGCCTACGTAGGCTATTAATCTATTTTTAGATTAATCCAAGACAGCTACAAAGATTACAGGGCATTCACGTGGCGCGAATAACTGTTAGAACCTTGCATCTAGTTCAAATTACATCAAACCAACGTCATCGTTACATCATCAGGAGTAATGTTCGCTAGCCGGTCTGTAAAGATCAGTCGTTTCATGTGACATGATTTAGGACGTTGGCTGTTTCGCTAGTAAATTTGTTACCTTCATTTGACTGGGTCATATGCAATGAGGTCATCCAATGTCGACAGCCATATTCCGTGATATCTAAAAACAACCTAGAATTCCGCTGAACCTTTCCGATATAACCAGAAAAGGCCACTTTAGGTCTATAAGATAGCCACCAAGACAATACCTGACCTAACTTAAAGTATTTAATGTTGGTCTGAATCTATTTTTTGGCACTTGGTAATTTTTCTTATCTAGGTTTCAGAAACATCGATACCACCATTTAAAGACTGATTCTATAAACAATTCAGGCTTTAGAGGACAAGCAGGTGATGTAGACTAAGATCAGATTGCACATATGTGCAGGCTGAACTTTGTCTATACATCCTGCCCAAGCAGGAATATTCTGAGTTCAGGGTTAATTAAAACTATAATCTAACTTAACCCATTCCTACACAATCCAGCTTTACTATGTCCCTAAAAAAAATGCGTTGGAAAATATTGTGGAAAACAAAGAAATTGCTTATTCCAACAATTTCTAAATTATATAAACAATGATTTCTCTCTCAAATTTAACTTATCCTAATAACCAGCATATTGAACCTAGAATATTTTTGTTTTGCAGGAGGTATGGACAAAGATCAGCCTGCACATAACTTCAGTTTGATCTTAGCCAGGTGTTCATGATTTTTTTTCCTGGTTCTGCTGAGTCCTGAACCTTCCTGTTTTGGCAGGGGGTATAGACAAACACCAGCCTGCACATCAGTGCAGCCTGATCTTAGTCTACACAACCTGTTTGTCTCTTTCACATCAGGGTTATTTTTTAGATTAATTTTCATAAGAAATATTGATTAACAACAAATGCACTCAATATTGGGATCTTAATCCATTTCTGAAAAAGATTTTATTCAGCTTGATAAAGGTAAATTCTAAAACAAATATGTATTGTCATAAAACTAGGATTTTCAGGGCTTACAACTCTGATTTTAACCCTTGTCATGCTGTATAAATTACCTTACTGAATAGCTGTCAAATCAAAGGGCTGAGAGCACTGATAGATCTTTTTGTTAAAAAATCAATATTTCATTTAGAAATCAACCTCAAAAACAACTCTGGCAGGAAAAGTACAAGCAGAGGGTATAGACTAAGATCAGCCTGCACATAAGTGCAGTCTGATCTTAGTCTACACCTCCTGCCAAAACTGGAATATTCCGGGTTCAGCATGACAAGGGTTAAAACTAAAATATATTCAGCATTACAAGGGCAAATTTGTACCTTGAGGAACATGCCAGTCTGCAAAAATCTTCTACACCAATCAAATTCGATTACAGAATGCATATAATAGAAACAATCAATAAATCAACTGATTTTAATGAAAGAAAAAATTAGGTTTAGCCAATTGTACTAAGTAACCTCAGAGATTTATAAGGCTTTTATGAGTCATTATCAATTGATTACAGTAATTAATTTTATCTGAAGGTTTTTAAGACACAATGTCTGCAAAACATACTTTAATCCCTTTTCTTTGACTAATCTCTAGTTAACCCTTGTCATACTAGATAAATAGCTTTCTTAAAATTGCATCAAAATCAAAGGACTGAAAGCTCTGGATGACTTAATTGTGGGTCAATATTTCTATAAATATAATTAACCCTTGTCATGCTGAAAAAAATTCTCTAAAAATTGCTTTAACCTATTCCAACACAAGAAATTTTAGACTGGTCCAAATTGAAAGAAGCTGCAGACGACAATTTGAATAAGATGTTTTTACCTTCTGGGATAGAAAACATAGTGGATAATGAAGAAATTGCTTAGTCCAAGCAATTTCTTCATTTTCCACAATGTTTTCTGAAGGTATTTTCTTGATGGGTGTAAAAAGGAGGAATTGTGTGGGAATGAGTTAAAATCAAAGGGTCAAGAGCACTGGAAGCACTGATAATGTATAAATAACTACTTCGAAAATTTATCTAATAAACATCTCTTGCTTATAAGAGGCAAACAGATGGTGTAGACTAAGATCAGACTGCACATATGTGCAGGCTGATCTTTGTCTGTACCTCCTGCCAAAACAGCAATATTACGAGTACAGCATGACAAGGGTTAATTTCTTTAAACCACTTTGGCTTCAAGGGGATAGACAGATGGTGTTGACTAATATCAGACTGCACATAATTATCTGGAGGATGATCTTTGTTTGTACCTCCTGTCACAATAGGAATATTCCAGGTTCTGCATGACAAAGTTTAATTTAGAGACATATATCATGTTCTTGAAGTTTGTTTTTTTTTTTTCCAGAAAAATGTATCTCTCAGTAGATCTTAACAAGTCGGAGAACTATTTGAGAAACACCATCCCCCGCCCCCCTTTTTTTAAGAGCCTTAGAGCAGCTCTTGAACGGATTTTATGAAAATTTGAAATAGGAAATTATCTGTTTTTCAAACATTTATCAATGTCCTATTCTCGATAAATATTTCTTTGTATTAAATCTACTAAATATTCACTATCAATTTTGTTTAACCCTTGTCATGCTGAACCCAGAATATTCCGTTTTTGGCAGGAGGTGTAGACTAAGATCAGACTGCACTTATGTGCAGGCCGATCATAGTCTATACCTCCTGCATGTACTTTTCCTGCCAGAGTTGTCTATGAAGTTGATTTCTAAAAGAAATTATTATTTTTTAACAACAATTTCTATCAGTGCTTTCAGCCCTTTGATTTGACAGCAATTCAGAAAGGTAATTTATACAGCATGACAAGGGTTAAAATGATATATTCCCTATGGCCTACTTTGAAACACCGTAATTTATCGGGGGAGGGCGTTAGTCTTCGGGTGATGTTGATAACGGTTACTGTATTGCTAGCAGAAGCTAATGATGTAATTGATACATCATGGAAACCACAAATAAGGCAATTTTTGGCACAATCGACAGATAATGTATGTAACTGATGAATTCTTGTTCCATTTGGGTTGTATTTTGCTGATTTATTTGGTGTCTCATAATGCAAAATATTTTTGCATCTTTTCTTGTCTCAAACCCACAACCCTTTGCGTCATTCTGATTACAAATCTGCCACCCTAACCAAGCCATGCAGGATCTGTTGGATTAACCCATTTCCAAATGGCTCCGCTTTTGGATGCTTTGAAAATATTGTGGAAAATAATTCTTCATTTTCCTCAAAGTTTTCTACCTAAAAAGACAAAGATTTTCAAATTTCGTCATCTAAAAAATTACTGCAACTTCTTTGAAATTGGACCAGTCTAAAATTTTGTCGTCTGGTAATGACCATCTCATCAATAACCAGATAACTAAATATAGTTCTTAGTACTCCAAATAGAAAGAAGATGTAGGCAACAATTTTAATAGGTCTTCTAACTAAATTTAGTGGAAAATAAAGAAATTGCTAGTTACAAGCAATTTCTTCATTTTCCACAATGACGTCAAAAGTTTTCCTGAGGGTCACAAAAAATCTGGATTGTGTGAGAACGTGTTAAACAATAAAATGCAATACCTACTTCACATGAATTTCACCCCAGAATAAAACAAGCCCCTTCAAGTCCCCTAATGTCCCTAAAGACCCTTTCTGATAAAAACACTCCAATCTGTTATTGATATCAGTTTTATCATAAATTTTCAGTACACATTTCAAAACCTTTTCAACACAAAAAGTAAACATAAACAGGGTGAGTGTTTATCAAAATCTTAAAAATTTCACTCAATACACACACAGCCAGGGTAGGGCAATATCCTGTTGCCTCTTAAACAATTACCAGACGGCAACTTTTTAGACTGTTCCAAATTCAAAGGATTTGCAGACACCAATTCAAAGTTTATAAAATTTTAGATTTTGTTTCAAATTTATGGATAGAAAGCACTGTGTAAAATGAAGAAATTGCTTGTTATAAGCAATTTCTTCATTTTGAACAATATATTCCCAGCTTTGTTTTTAGGGGGATCAAAAAGCGTCACTGTGTGGAAATGGGTTATTCCTTCACAGTGACGCATTGAGGCTCCTCGGGAAAAATAATTTGGAAAACATCTCATTAAAATTATACTGTTGCCTAGAACTCCTTTCAATTTGGACCAGTCTAAAGTTTGATCATCTGGTAATAGGTTAATGTTACTAAAAGGACCAAAGAGAAAATTCATTTGAACAAGATCGAGACAAGTATGGGGTAAAAAACATAGATTTCAGGACTTCCCACATAAGCCACAATGACTCAAAGATTTCTTCCTCATAAATAAGCCTTAAAAAATCACTTGACAGTAAACATAATCCTTCCTAAAAAATTATACTGGATTATAAACCACTTATGTGTAATTTTGGAAATCAAAACCATTTTATTCAAGAATATATTATGGGCCGTGGCAGGAGTACACTGACCTAAACACTCTCCGAGAAACTTAACCCTTTTCATGTTCAATAAATTTGTGTTAAAATCAAAGGCCTAAAAGCACAGACAGCACTTATTTTTGGGTGGGTAATTATTTGGAAAATCAATGGTATAAACAATGCTGGCTTTAAAGGGCCAATCAGGAGGACTAGACAAAGATCAGACTGCAAACATTTGAAGCCTGATCTTTGTCTAGACCTCCTGCTAAAACAGGAATATTCCAGGTTCAGCATGACAATGGTTAATCATGTAAAAGGAACAAATAACCATAATGTACAAATACAGGTAACTGAATCTCTGAATATAATATTCTTCTTTGAGAAAACTGTTGTAACTACAGCTTGAACAAAGCAGTAGTTACAACATTTATAAAATTTTGTTTGCCCACTGACTATATGAGTACTTCCCTTTTTTTTCCAAATCTTAACCCTTATCATGCTGAACCCGGAATATTCCGGTTTTAGCAGGAGGTGTAGACTAAGATCAGACTGCACTTATGTGCAGGCTGATCTTAGTCTATACCTTCTGCTTGTACTTTTCCTGCCAGAGTTGTTTATGAAGTTGATTTCTAAAGAAATATTGATTTTTGAACAACAAGTTCTATCAGTGCTTTCAGCCCTTTGATTTGCTAGCATTTCAGTAAGGTAATTTATACAGCATGACAAGGGTTAATCATTATCATACTATGGGGGGGTGGGGGCTGGACTCCCCTCTTTGGATTGGCTCACGACTAAGGACAGGTACTGTAACTATTTATCCTTGTCATGCTCAGCGATCATTTTTGGGGTATTGGGGATAAAGAATTATTTAGAAAATTAATTCTGTAAACAACTCAATGTTGAAGGGGTCAAACAGGAGATGTAGGCAAAGATCAGACTGCACTTATGTGCAGGCAGATCTTCATCAATACATCCTGTTTAGACATGAATATTTCTGGTTCAACACGACAAGGGTTAAAATCAGTTTATGATCAGTTTTATCAGTGGTATATAATTATAGAGTGATCTGCATAGGTTTTAGAAGCAAGTGGAAAATGTCTACTATTCTTTAACCCATTACCAGACAACAAAATTTTAGACTGGTCCATATTGAAATGAGTTACAGATGACAATTTCAAGCTTATTAAATTTTGGATTGTTTTACCTTTCAGATAGAAAACATTGTGGAAAATGAAGAAATTGCTTTTGACAAGCAATTTCTTCATTATTCACAATGCTTTTCAAAGCTAAATCTCTTTTGGGGATGTCTTAAAGTGTGATAAAGTGAGAATTGGTTAAAGTTCCATGATTGTAAAGTCAATTTATTCTAGAGCAAGACCTCAGGGCCAAAAAACTCTACAGACAGATGGACAAACATGGTGAATTCAATATACCCTCACCCTACTTTTAGGGATGTAGGTTGAGGTGTTGGGTGTTTAATTAGTACCCACAACACAGGCTTGTGCAGGAATCAATGAATGTTACAATAATTCAATTGTAACGTAAAATGTGGCCCATCAAGCAAGAAAGGATAACCAGTCTCATTGCTGAAAAGTGTCAATCACATTAAGACTACCAATGGTCTGCAAGCAAATCAAGCTCTAAATCATATACCGGTATACTCTTTGTAAATTCTCTATATCAAGAAAAAATAATCTAGTAGCCCTTTCCCACTCAACAAAATTTTATATTGGTCCAAATTGAAAGGAGTTGCAGTTGGCAATTTAAAGTTTTTGAAATTTTAGGTAATCTCAACTTCCTTAGGTAGAAAACAATTAGTGGATAATGAAGAAATAGTTCTACCATTACCAGACAACAAAATTTAAGACTGGTCCAAATTCAAAGATGTTGCAGGCAACAATTTTTGGTTAATTAATTCTTAAAAATCTTTGCCTGTTTAGGTAGAAAACATTGTGGAAAATGTAGAAATTGCTTTTTTTTCTAAATATCAGCAACTTTTTGGAACTTGGACCAGTTTGAAATTTTGTTGTTTGATAATGGATTAGCCCATTCCCACACAATGATGCTTTTTGAAGCCCCCAGTAAAAAAAAACAAAAAACGTTTTAAAACATATTGGAAAATGAAGCAGTTTCTTCAATAACCACAAATGTTTTCGAGCCAAAAATGAAAAAAAAAATCCCAAATTTCATCAACACAAATTTGTCCTTAGCAACATCTTTGAATTTGGACCAGTCTAAAATTTGGTAGCTTGGTAATGAGTTGAACACAACAATCTTAAAAAATATCTATGATAATCTTACTTTAATCAGGTTAAACTCCAAATTATCCAAGTTTTGTTATAGATCCAAATTAATCCATTCACATTGTTATTGAAGAATCATAAGATCACACTCCGTTCTCAAATACATTTAAAATTTTCTTTTTCACTTATGTTTCCCCAAATTTCCTACTAAAGTTATCTCAGTAGACTAAGCATCACAAAAAATGTTAAATGAATCTTTAATTTAGTAGATTCTCGAATTTCCTCTTTTCTAAAATTATCAGGAATTTATTACAAAATCAAGTCCACTAAAACCACAAACATAAAATGTCTTGCTCTCCTGGATTTATATAAAACTTTCACCAACAAGAAACTCTAACCACCCAAAATAGACCATTAAAACAGTAAAACTTTATGACCATAACAAAATCCAAGACCGGAGAAAATAAATCCGTAATTTAAACATACACATGTTCAAACAAAGTTGAACAGTTTCACAACGTCTCGATTTATGCAAGTCTCTTTTTCGACTACGATAATAATATTCAAGGCACGCTGTAGTATAATTCATAACATAAACAAACTATTCCGTCAAGCAAGCGTAACCAAAATTTTTCACCAGGTATAATCTCCGGGCTATATAGTCCTTATTGCACCTTTACTAGGACTGACAAAGTTTTTGATCCAATACCAAGTATTATTATCTCCCACCCTTTACGGTGGGCAAATATCAAAGTGCTTCACACAAATCAAATTTAAATTTTAGCATTGATCAGCCGAGAAAACAAGTTCAAGTTCTTCACATTTTTTGTATGCTGTTCTGTTAATTGTTTAATATTACATGATAATAACATGCATTGTGTAACCAGTCTAAATGGCATATCATTCCCTGGACGGTGTAAGATAAAATGTTGCATAACCCATTACCACACAGTGATGCTTCCTGACACCCCTCAAGAAAAACAATTTGTGAAACATTGTGGAAAATGAAAAAATTGTTTTGAACAAACAATTTCTTCATTTTTCCACTATGTTTTCTATTCAGAAAGTTGAAGAAATATAAAATTTTTATTGTTGCCTGCAACTTCTTTCAATCCGGACCAGTCCAAAATTTTGCTGTCTGGTAATGGGTTAAATGAATCACTCAGACTCTCCTCAAAAGACTGGCCAAAATTGAAAGATATTGCAGACAACAATTTAAGGTTTATGAAAATTTGGATTTTCAACTCTCTGGTAGAAAAATTTGTGGAAACAAGCAATTTCTTAAATTTCCACAACATTATCAAAAGCTGACAAGAAAAGGTTTAGTCCAGTCCAAATTGAAAGAACTTGCAGACAAGTCATAGCAAAGTGACCTAAAATTGGAAAGGATATGTTGAATAACCTATGAAACATCGTTAGAAATTGCTTGAGACAAGCAATTTTCGCTATTTACCTCAAAGACCTCGGATCATCTAAAAGCAGAATCTATTTTTGTGATTTTTTAGAGGAAAGAAAAATGAATAATTCAAATGAATTAAATGGGGTTCAACGTCACCTTTAACAGTATTTCAGTCATATTGTAGCAGATGGAGCACTTAACCATGTATTCCTGGTATTTCTTACACCAGAACTACCACTACATCTCTCATGTCAGTCTCCAGCTGCTCATCCCACTTAGGTTTATGATTATCCATCTAATGTTGGGAAGCATTGTAAGTGGTGGGAAGGAAATTTGCATTGACCAGGTATCAGGCCCAAGACCTCATATTTGAGAGTCTGAAGCGCTACCATTGCGCTTAGATTGCAGCAGCTTTACAATAAAAAAGGAGGCATAACCTTTTCCTGTTCAAACACAGGATTTTATGTTCCTGTGATTTTATACTTGAGAAAACATTGTGGAAAAAGAAGCAATTTCTTCATTTTCAACAATGTTTTCCATTTTTTTTCCCTGGGGGCATCTAAAATTGTCCCTGAACGGGAATGTGTCAAACCAATTGGCAAATTTTAGACAAGTCCAAATTGAGAGGGAGGACAATTTAAAATGTTTGAGTAGAAAACATTGTATTACTTGTGACAAGCAATTTCCTCATTTATCACAAAACTTTGTTTCTAAGGCGGGCATCAAAAAGTGACTGTCTGTATAAGAAGTAAACACTTTATCTGTCAATCTCATATTTTGATGAGCTGAAGAAAACTGATGGGAAAACATAGTGAGAAGAGGACAAATCAACAGCTAAACAATTTCTTCTTTTGTGATAGTGTTTTCAGTCCTGTTTGGCACTAATACCTGCATTTTAATTTTGATAAGTCTATAATAGTGGTGTCTTGTAATGGTTAACCCATTACCACATAAGAAAATTTCAAACCGGTCCAAATTGAAAGAATTTGTTGCAAACATCAATTTAATGTTGATGGACTTTTAGAGATCTCTGTCTTTTAGGGCATAGAAAAGCATAATTGTGTACAAGTTACAAATTGAAAGATGTTGCAAACATCAATTTAATGTTGATGGACTTTTAGAGATATCTGTCTTACAGGGCATAGAAAAGCATAATTGTGTACAAGTGGGTTAACCCATTACCAGACAAAATTTTTTAAACTGGTCCAAACTCGAAGATGTTGCTGACGACATATTTCAGTTGACGAAAGTTTTTTTATTTGAGGGAGGAGGGTGGGGGTGAGAAGGTTGGCAGTGAGAAGGTTGGCAGAAAACTTCATAGTGTGTAGGAACGGGTTAGTGTTGATGAAATTTTAAAAATCTCTGTCTTTTAGGGTGGAAAAAATTGTTTTAAAAACTTTTTTCTTTGGAGGCGTAAAAAAGGCATCATTGTGTAGGAATGGGTTAACCCATTCCCACTCAGTGATGCTTTTAGAAGCCCCCAAGGAAAAAAGCTTTGGAAAAACATTGCTGAAAATGAAGAAATTGCTTATAACAAGCAATTTATTCATTTCCCACAATGTTTTCTACCAAGAAAGTTTAAAAAATCCAAAATTTCATAAACTTTAAATTGTCGTCTGCAACTTCTTTCAATTTAGGTCAGTCTAGAATTTTGCCGTCTGGTAACGGGTTAAACAAACATCCAGTGCAAAGGTTTATGTTTGTATTGGTCGGCTAGTTCTATTATGAAAATGTGTTATAATGTGTTGCCCTGCATTGGAATGAACCAATTACCGTCCTTTTGTCGATTAATTAAGTCTAGATTTACGGTATTGATAGGTGTTATGTGAGCACATTAGTCTTCCTTTTTTGAGACCAACCTGTGACTTTTTTCATGTGTATGTTTATTTTTCTTCCCTGTGCTAAAATTTATTCTCTTCCCGCTTAAATTTTGATTGTCTGTTATTGAATTTTTGCAGTGATTCACGTTTTGCATTTTGTATGATATGTATGCACAAAAAAAACTTAACTCTTGTCATGCTGAACCTTGAATATTTCGGTTTTGGCAGGTGAAACCCAAAATCAGACTGCAAATAAGTGCAGTCTGATCTTGATCTATATCCCCTGCTTGTACTTTTCCTGCCAGAAATGTTGATTTCTAAAAGGAATTTTGATTATTGAACAATAAATCCTATCAGCACTTTCAGCCCTTTGATTTTACAGAAATTCAGTAAGGTTATTTATTTGACCCCTTTCTTGGACAAACCCAGGATTTTACGTCACTGTGATTTTATACTTGAGAAAACATTGTGGAAAAAGGAGAAATTGCTTGTAACAAGCAATTTCTCCTTTTCCCACAGTATTTTCTACCACATAGGTTGGTCAGATTTCAAATTTCATGCATTTTTCATTGTCGTCTGCAAGTTCTCTTTCAAATTGGACCACTCTAAAATTTCATAAAACAGGAAAGGGTTAATACAGCAAGACAAGGTTTAATCTTTTCCAACAAAATGTAACTTTTTTACAACTCCGAAGAAAAAAGCTTATAGAAAACATTGGGGCAAACAAAAATTATTTCAATAACAGATGACAAAATTTTAGACTGGACTAAATTCAGAGGAGTTGCAGACAACAATGAAAATTTAATGAAATTTAGATTTTTTTCAACTTTCTGGGAGGAAAACATTGTGGAAAATGGAGAAATTGCTTGTAATGTGTAATTACAAATACTTAATTTCCCACTATGTGTTCATCCCTGAGAGATTCAGAATTCGAAATTTTATCATCTAAAAGTTGGATTGTTTGAAAAAGCTGAATCAACACTCCATGAATCGTCTATTGTTGGGTGTGCAAAATGTTGTATCTAGAGCTTGAAAAAGTTGCAGTTACAACATTTTCCTCTCCCAACGACGATAACCCTCATTAATTTCAGACCTTAAAGTACTTAGAAAGTCAATTGTATTTGTAAAACTCTGGGGTATTTGTAAAACTCCAACTTATCCACACAACAAAACATGAAAATTTCAGACTGGCCCAAATTGAAAGCAGTTGCATACAACAAATTAAAGTTTTGGAATTTTACAACTTTCTGAGAGAATGCATTCTTGAAAGTAAAGAAATTGCTTGTTGCAAGCATTTTATTTATTTTACACAATGTTTTCCAAACAGTAATGAATTAATGAATGAATGGGGTTTTCCAATTGTTTTTTATGAGGGGCGTCAAAAAGTGTCATCGAGCAGGAATGGGTTAATTAACCCATTACAACTCAATCCCTCCTTTTTACGCCCCCAAGAAAAAAGCTTTGGAAAACATTGTGGAAAATGAAGAAATTGCTTGAATCAAGCAATTTCTTCATTATCCACAATGTTTTCTATCCAGACAGATGAAAAAATTCAAAATTCCATCAACTTGAAATTGTCGTCTGCAGCTCCTTTCAATTTGGACCAGTCTAAAATTCCACTGTGTTGAAATTGGTTAATAAGGGTTTTATAAAAGTATATTGAGAAGCTGCAAAAAAAGAGATAAGATGCTTTTAATGCTCTTCAGAATACTTAGATGAGCCACTTATTTCTTAACATCAAACAAATTCACTATCAAACTAATCCAGCCATATCTTTTTTAACCTGCAAACTGGGAAGTGCTTAAGATTAGAAATAGATTGATATATGGATTTCAGCTCAATGCATATCTCTGCATATTCTTTCCCAATGAACCCCATTACTATAATAGTGCAATTTCAGACCTGTGCAAATTCAAAGAATTTGCAGCAGACAATGTCAAGCAATTTCTTCATTTTACACAATTTTTTCCCAATTGTTTTTCTTGAGAGGCGTCAAAAAGCGTTCCGGTGGAAAAAAATTCTTTCACTGCAATGCAAAGTCACGGGTCACAACAGGTTGAAGGCTAATCTGGGTTGCTCACAAGCGTGACCCATTTGATCACCTGAAGCACTTGTGTGATCAAGATTGGTGGCTAACATTTATTGTGCAAACAAGGTTAAATGTCCTCGATATTCATATCTCTATCTAAATGGGTCTCAAAGCAACCTTTACAATTTAGCATGGGCTTGACTGCTTCCCTCATATTACAAAATAATTATACAGTTATATAAATTAACTAATTGCACCAATGTCAATCAAAGAATCTATTGACCAATCAAATCATTCATTTAGAACTCTGACATTGGCAAACATTTATTGTTGGTAGGGTGACTTAACCCTTGTCATGCTGAGCCCGGAATATTCCGGTTTTGGCAGGAGGTGTAGACTAAGATCAGACTGCATGTTTGTGCAGGCTGATCTTAGTCTACACCTCCTTCTTGTACTTTTCCTGCCAGAATTGTTTATGAAGTTGATTTCCAAAAGAAAAATTGATTTTTGAACAAGTTCTATCAGTGCTTTCAGCCCTTTGATTTGACAGCATTTCAGTAAGGTAATTTATACAGCATGACAAGGGTTAAATGACAAAGCTACAGATTATTCAAGCAGTAGTTATCACATTTAGGTTGCAGACCAAGCATTTTATCTTATTATTACATGTTACTAGCCATAAAGTTTTGCCAAATGTTGTATAGTGGAACTTTTAGATTGTACTTTCACTTTTGTTTAGTGGTAGAACAAAGCACTCGGGATTGGAGGGTCCCAGTTCAAATACCGCCCGCACCCAAAGAAGTTTTCTGAGAAATAAAACTTACTCTACATAGCTCCTTTCCACCCAGGTGTATAAATGGGTACCTGTGAGGTTTTAAGCCAATGTACTGCCATGTGTGCCGTATGTTAACAGCCAACTTGCAACTTGATGATCAGGGTTGAACAGTCTAGCGTACAAGCCAGTTCTGATCCTCAAAATCAACCAGCGGTAAATTTGTAGGCTTGACAGGTTATCTGTCTGCTAATCTATTAAGTGGCTATCTATTTCACTGTGTTGCAGTCCTGGAATGCTTGACCTGGGTCCCTTTAGATCTAATGATAAGACATACAACAATTTTTGATCATGGCTTGTGAGTGTTTTTCAGACTTTTAATGATTTGTGATATTTCTAAGCTCTTGCAATTCCGTCCTAAATTATTTAAAATAATGTTTAACAGCAACAATTTTTTTTACTCCTAACCCTTAGAAGTAAGCCTTGTATTAAGTTCATTCTCCGGCATGATCTTATTTAGTTACTTATAAGAAGTTGTATCATTGAATGAAAAGATACTAACAAAAGAGTTGTAACTTTTTTTAAAGAAAGAGGAATACGGTATTTTACAAATTTACAGGACCTGCCAAAATTGAAAGAAGCTGCAGATGATATTAAAAATTTCAAAATAAGCACCAAAAAGAGAAGAAAAAATTATACAATAGGAGATGTTTCTTAAAAAGCAATTACTTTTCCTTTTCTCACAGTGTATCCACTGTTATTTTTTTCTTTAGTGTGTCAGAATGCCAGATTGTGTGGGAACGGGTTAAGTTGAAATCAAGAATATGAAAGGACCAATAGTACACATTGATTTGTAAATCACAATAACTTGTTTTGTATGTTATTTCAAACACCACTTTGAATAATCTTTCAGTTATGTTACAACAATGTTCACTTATTCATTTGTTTCCTGTGTATCACTTTTACAAGGCTGAGACCTCAGTGCCAATGGTTTTCAAGGACAATCATGTATTCTATTAACCATTACTTTAGTATGAGATATAATCATAAAACATATTAGGTATATAGGTATTTAAACTTTTAAGTAGGACAAGGACATGTTCACTAAGTGAAAGTCTACAACCCGTTGCAGTTCTGTTTAGATGATATAAGTTATGTAAAAAGATCAATAAATCGATCAAAGGTTAAGGCCACCAAATTGGATGCAAAGTGAAAACATAGGAAAGGAATATCTGTGTTAGATATAAAAATTGAAAAAATTTTAAATATAAGGCCAAGGGAAATTCGTATTTTATATACAGCAAAATCACATTATTCTCTACCAAGTTTTCAAAAATTATACCCCTAGGATCAAAAATGACCCCACTCCTGAGGTCCAAAGTTGGGAAAACACTCAATTAGAGCAAGTTCAAAAGTCTTCTCCCTAACTTTATGGCCAAGGGCATTAATATTCGGTAAGTAACATAACTAGATGGTTTGTATAGTATGTTATTAAAATTCATGCCCCTGGATGGGATAAAAACAGCCCTGCAGCAGGGGTCAATAGTTGGAAATATCACCTACTATCAGCAAAACAAAACAAGAGCTACGCCTACAGGTGCCTACGCTCGGCTGTTGGGTGCTGGATAGTGGACAAAATTCATCTAGAGTTATCTCCCTTGATAGTATAGGTTGCTATTTTGATAGTGAACAAGTGTGCCAAGTTTCAAGTGAATGCCTTTAGTAGAACCAGAGATATCACAAATTGTCAAACACCCCGGACAACGACGACAACACCAAGGCTATCGCAATACCTCTGATTTCTCCGAAAACAGTCGAGCTAAAAATCTTCCTATCAAGTAGGAGGCCTTAAGCATTCAATTTCCGAATGTAGCATAACTTAAATGTTATCTACCATGTTTTTAGGGGTTTATACCCCTTGGGTCAAAAACAGCATTGCCTCTGGGATCCAAAGTTTGGAAAAAAACACAAAATTAAAGCATGTTAAAATATCTGTTCCTTCAAATGTATGATAGTATAATGCATTCGTATTTCATATATAGCATATCCACATGGTCCTCTACCAAGTTCACTAAATTTATACTCCTGGGGTCAAAAATAGCCCCAACCTAGAGTTCTTTTTTTTGTGTGTGTGTTTTTTTTTTTTTTTTTTTTTGGAAAAACGCTCAATTAGAGCAAGTTCAAAAGTCTCGTCCTCCTAAGGCATTAATATGTGATATGTAAAATAACTATATGATTTTTAGCTCCACTGGCTGAAAGCCAGCGAGCTATTGTCATGGCGCTTTGTCCGTCATGCGTCTTTCCGTTCAAGCGCACGTCCGGCCGTATACCTTTACTTTAAAAATCTTCATATAAGAAAGTACTAAACAGAATTCTACCAAATTTCAAAGAAATGATCATTTGGTCTACCCTTTATCAGATCTCTTCAAAGAATTTTGATCGGATGAAAAACATGCCTTTAATGGGTAGGGTTAATCTACATAGTGGTGAATTCTTTTTAAAGATCTTTTCTCAGAAAGCAGTGGATGTATTTCAACCAAATTTTATAGGAATGATCCTTGGGTGACCCTTTATCAGATTCATTCAAAGAATTTTGATCGTCGGATGATAAACATGACTTAAATTGGCGGGGCTAATTTCCATATATGGTGAAAGCTTGGAAGATGTTCTTCTCAGAAACCTTTGAAACCGGGGTTTCAACCAAATTTCACGGAAATGATTCTCAGTTGACCCTTTCCAAATTCTTCTCAGAAACTAGTTGATGGATTTCAACCAAATTTCACCGGAATGATCCTTTTGTGAGTCTTTTTCATATTCCACCAATAAATTTTGATAAATTTAAAACATCCTTTTTATGGTCAAGGCTTATGTCTATATATGGAATACAGTGAGCTTTTTTTAAATTTTGTTTTTCAACTGACTCAGTAAATAAATAGCTCTTTGTAAAGTATTGAAAAGTTTGAAATATAAAATGATTTGATTGGCAAGATTTATTTGACGCACATAGTGAATATGATTCGGTTTATATTGAATTCCTCAAAACACCATTTGCTTAATCAGTACAATCAATCGCCTCTAGTTTACTATGTTACGAGAAATTATGCCCATAGCCTAGGTATGAGGCATAAAGCATTCAATTTTGGTATATCCTGATGGTTCTCTACCAAGGATGCCAAAATTGTACTCAGTGGATCAAAAATGGCCCTGCCCAAGAAGTCCAAAGTTTGGAAGAATGCTCAATAAGAGCAATTTTAAATTCTTCTCCTCTAAACCCATTACAAGATACCAAAATCTAAGACCGGTTCAAACTGAAAGAATTTGCGTTGGCAATAATTTGCGTTGGCAATTCAAATTGGATTGAAATTAAAATATCGTATATAAACATTATGGGAAATGGAGAAATAATAAGCAAGTTCTTTTTTTCTCATATTTTCCAAAACCATTTTCCTTGAGTGAGTTTAACTGCTAGGTTGTTTGCTAATGGATTAAACTATAAAGACTTAAGCATTCATACTTGGTATGTAGCACTACTTGGTGGTTTTGTATAATGCCTGAAAGCTTATATTTGTTACATCTATTTAGCTCCTGTTATGTCTTTTTATATAAAAAGTTCTTTAATTAGCAGATGCCTCAGGAGAGCGATTTAGGACCATCATGGTCCTCTTGTTTAAGTAGATCAAAGATCAGGGTAAATATTCTTGATGTCTGATCTAATAGAGGTTTGTATGTGACTTAATCATTGAAAGAAAAGTAATTTCTTTAAAGTTCGTCTTGGTCAAACACCAATGGTAGAATCCGATGAAACACAATGATCTTATCAAGTTTTCGAAGCTATTTTATAAAACATTGTCCTATGTTGTTGACAGAATTGGGCCAAATTAGGCTGTGCAAGTTAATAACAGTTGAATTTTCTCCAGGCCACTTTTTTCGCATTACTTGTCTTAATTTCTAAAGGAACAATCCTTGTGAGGTGCACTCATCCTGTGCAAATATTCTGCAAGTTTGCAGAAATCTCGTAAAAACTGCTGACATTTTTGCACTAACAGGAAAAAGAGGTCAATGATGATCCTAAATTGCTCACATAAGTCATCTGCAAATTAAAGTACTTTTTGTATTAAAAAGCAACTGAAGTCAAATAGATTTAAAAATATAAGACTTTGGGCATAGTACAAAACCATTGAGTAATGCTACATATCAAGAATGAATGCCCTATTCTATATTTGATTGCATCTGGTAATGGGTTAAGAGGATAAGGCTTTGAAATTGCTCTAATTGAGCATTTTTCCTAACTTTGAACCACTGCAGTAGGGTTAATTTTGTTTAGATGGACAAGACTTTTGAGCGTTTTCCCAACTTTCGACCTCAAGGGCGGGCCATTTTGACCCCAATGTTATATTTTTGAGGAAATTGTAAATTAATAACTCTGCATTTTTTCTGATCTTTAATGAATGCATTATTGAGATATCTGTACAAATCTTTAAAAAAGGCTAGATAAGTAACCTTTGTATTCAGAAATGGCTGAAAGTCTACAATAAACTTAAGCTTTGTGAAAACAAATACTATTAAGTTGGTTCTTCAGAATGTCCGTTGACCCAGGACAAATAAACAAAGCTTCTGCTAGTGCTATCAGTCCTTAGATGTTATCAATCAAATACATGCTGGGCTGTTTGATATTATAACTGTACTCTGTTCCTGGTGGATTTAGTAGATTTTCAGAGTTACTGGGCTTGTACGTATGACTGTGAAGTGTAAAGTTGTTGACTACAAACCAAAACTTTAACTTTTGTTGCTACATAATGATCTCCATCATCATCTTTTTGTGACAAACATAAACAAAATTAGGCCAATTACCAGACAGAATTTGTTTAGACTTGTCTGAATTCAGGAGCTGCATACAATAATATATAAAGTTAATGAAATTTTAGATTTTTTCAAATTTCTGGGTAGAAAACATTGTCTAAAATGAAGAAATTGCTTGCAACTTCTTCATTTTATACAATATTTTCCATAGTGTGGGAATGGGTTAAATGCATATTCCAGGTCTTTGACAATGCACAAATTTATGAAGGTGAATCCAGTTCCAAGTCAGATGAAGACAAGCCATCAGCTTTGACTAATCCCAATGATGTGATGGACACTAGACTGAGATTGATTATGAATTTTTTAAATTTCTGGAATAGTTCATACCTTGTCATGCTGAACCCGGAATATTCCAGTTTTAGAAGGAGGTATAGACAAAGATAGTGCAGTCTGATATTAATCTGCACCTCCTGTCTGTCCTTTTGAAACCAGAGTTGTTTATGAAATGAGTTGTCAAAAAGCAGTATTGACAACTGAACAACAAGAACTACAAGTGCTTTCTGCCCTTTGATTTTTAAACATTTCTGAAAAGGATTTTATTCAGCATAACAAGGGTTAAGCTTGGTGAAGTTGGATCTTGTTCTGAGTCATGACAGTCAAGGCAAGGTCAGATGTGGGAGTGAATGGTGTTGGTGTGTGGGTGTGTGGGTGTGGGGGGAGGGGGATAAGTTCCTGTACAATCCTATCCAGTTTGGAAATTGAACCCAGACCTTAGGAATGCTAGTCCACTGGAACATTAGGCAACCCTAAAAAAGAAATTTCAAGATACATGTTAAGTAACGTTATCTGAAGTCAAGAGGGTCACATGATTACTCAATAATATCTGATGTGTGATTTTTTTCGATTAAGGAGCTTATAAACTACCTCTACCATATGGCACACGTCTTAAAAATCATTCAGCCATATAATAAAGGAAAGTCAAGAATATAATTGACAGATAACTATAATTGACCAATCACAGCTGTCAATCAAGGAATCAAGTGACCAATCAAATCATTTATTCAGCCTGGACCTGAGATTTCAACTCCAACATTGGCTGTCATGTTTGTTAATCTTTTGGTTGATTTTGCGACTCAAACATAGTAACTACAGCGGCTGTAGTTACAAAATTTAGGTCGCCACCCAACTATTCTACTCTTTTGTTACATGCTGCTGCCATAATATTTTCAAAACAACGCTGTAAAAAATCTAAGCAGGACTTCCTGTTGTAGCCAACGAAGTAAGTGGGTGGGGCCAGCAATTGGTCAATTTAGGTAGTGAGTGACCAACCCAGATAACACAGGAGTACAAAAATGGCCCAAAACCACTCAACTGAGAATTATTTCATTACTTTTCTAAGACTGATAAGCCTTACTCTGCTACTTCTTTTTCAAAAGAAAATTCCTTGAAGAAATTTTGAAAGGGGTCACTCATAGAAAATTCCAGCCTGGTTAAGTCAAAATTTGCCAAGCGGTCTAAGAGGAGAGGATTTTTAAAGAATTAGAGCTTTGAAAAGGGTCACCTAAGGAATTTTCTTGCCAAGTTTGGTCCGAATTGTCTCAGTGATTTAAGAGGAGAAGAATTTAAAAGAATTTATTCATGATTTCGCATGAGTCTGAAAGGCTCCAAGTTACCAAGCATAAAGCTGTAACGTGAACCCTTGTCATGCTGAACCTAGAATATTCCTTGGCAGGAGGTATAGACAAAGATCAGCCTGCACATACAAGTTAAGTCTGATCTTTGTCATCACTGCCTGTTTGTGCCTTTTAAGTTGGAGTTGTTGTTTTTAAAATTGAATTTCAAAAATAATATTAATCCAAAACTCAGGCCCTTAGGAACAGGTGGGGTAGGGAGCTAGCCCCCCCCCCAATAATTTTGACAAGTAAGGAAAACAGACATATTAACCCTCGTCATGCTGATCCCGGAATATTCCGGTTTTGGCAGGAGGTGCAGACTAAGATCAGACTGCACTTATGTGCAGGCTGATCTTAGTCTACACCTCCTGCTTGTACTTTTCCTGTCAGAGTTGTTTATGAAATTGATTTCTAAAAGAAATATTGATTTTTGAACAACAAGTTCTATCAGTGCTTTCAGCCCTTTGATTTGACAGCAATTCAGCAAGGTAATTTATACAGCATGACAAGGGTTAAATTAGCCCTCACAGTCTTGAAATGCTTCTTTTGGTTGTACTACTAGTATTTTCAGTTCTTTTAGCCCTTTGATTTTCATACAATTTGGAAAAGGATTTTTGTTCAGCATGAAAAGGGTTTATAGCCTCTAGTATTGGATGAAAACAGTCCGGAAAGACAGGCAGACCAACAGATGATCAAAATTTTAAAACAAATAATATCCTCTATATATCCTCTGTAAGGTAGATGTATGTGTGAGGGGTGTATAAATGTTAATTCATTCCCACACAATCCCCTTTTAAAACCCTCTAGCAAAAAGCTTTGGAAAACATTGTTGAAAATGAAGAAATTCCTTATTTCTCTTCAAACTACAGTTGTTTTAAAGTCGAACCTGGAATGTTCCTGTTTTGGCAGAAGGCATAGACCATGATCAGCCTGAACATATATGCAATCTGATCTTAGGCTACATCACCTGCTTGTCCTTGTCAAGCAAGGGTTATCTATAGAATTATTTTTGGAAATAAATATTGAACAACAAGTTCTTCAAAGGCTTTTAGACCATTGATTTTACCGTAATTCTCTTTATGATTTTTTTTTCAGTATGACAAGGGTGGAGTTCAAGAATACTGTATGACCTTGATAATTGACCTCCATCATGTCATTACACAGCACATGCATGGAGGTGACAGGTACAAGGTTTTACAGCTATTTTTTGAGTCATTCAACCTTGATGAATTATATAACAGACAAAACACCTGTCTTAACATGTTATATCATTTTTTTTACCAATTTCACCTGGTAATTAATAATTTCCTGGTATTACATGTCATCAAATTACTTTAAATGCTGGTCATCCATCACAATACCAGAAAGTCTGCCCCATTAGCTCAGTTGATAGAGCAATGAGTACAAATCTCAATTTGATCCCTGGGCTGAAAAATTAACAAAGCAATTGCCTTTCGGATGAGATGTTAAACCGAGGCCTGTTTGACTGTGCTTCAATGTTTCAGGCGGGCTCTCAGCAGTTTTGTCCTGTAACCTTGCACTATCCCCCGTAACAACTAACTGCTTATTCGGGGCTTTGCTCATATGGGCATGCACCAGGGTAGCCCTGATAGATAAACATTAAATACACAGTACCAGAAAACAAAATGTTAGACTGGTCCAAATCAAAAGAGGTTGCTGCATGCAGGCAATAATTCAAAGTCAGTGTTAACTGAAAAATAAATACCATGTAAAAATGGAAAAATTGCTTGTCACAAGCAATTTCTCCTTTTCCTTCATTTTTTTCTAAACATAATTCTTTAGTAATAGAAGATAATTTTCAGACTATGAGCTCTGTTTTACATTGACCTTGATAAACAACCTTCACCTTGACCATAATGGCATCAAAATGCTTGTTTTTGTAGTCATGGATTAATGTAACCCATCACCTGATAGCAAACATTTAGACTGGTCCAAATTGAAAGAAGATGCAGACGACAATTAGAAGTGTATGAAATTTTAGATTTTTTCAAATTTCTGGGTAGAAAACATTGTGTAAATGAAGAAATTGCTTGTTGCATGCAATTTCTTCATTTTACACAATGTTTTCCCAATTGTTTTTATATAGGGGCGTCAAAAAGTGTAATTGTGTGGGAATTGGTAAAAGGACATGATTTTCTTTTTCTGGTTATTTTCTTACATTTTTTTACACAGCTGTATAAAACTGAGTTATCTGATCTTTTTTTTATTATCTTTAATATCATTATCTTTTTTTTATTATTTTTAATATCATTATTATCCTTTTACACACTCTTTGAAATGTCAACTGCAACATCTTTCAATTTGGGTTAGGGTGAAATTTTTGTTACCTGGTAAAGAGTTGAGCCCAGTATTCATTACCCTGGCATGGCTTTACAAAAGAACATATTGACACTAGCGCACGCTTTATTTAAAGCTCGGGTTTCAAGTTTGTCAACAATACAGTTCCTCCTCGAGTCAACGTAACTTTGACGACAAACAAAAGTCCTTGAAAAAAAGAGAAAAGACAGTTTAACCCATCCTCATAATGCCAGTTTATTATAATCAACTCAATGGCCCTAACCATGACAGCTGGCTTACGCAAATTCCATTGCATTAACAATTAACACCTAACCTTACAACAAATTATTGCCTAACTGCATGGCATGTGACTGCCTAACTACCCTGCTATTTTATTAACCCATTACCAGACAGCAAAATTTAACACTTGTCTAATAGCCAACAATTCAAAAGTATATGAAATATCAGACTTTATCAACTTTCTGGTTAGAACAAATAGTAGAAAATGAAGAAATTGCTTGTTGATAGGAATTTCTTCATGTAACATAATTTTTTCCCTGTCGTTTTTCTTAACCCAATTCCAGACAAATTTTAGACTGGTCCAAATTCAAAGAAGTTGCAGCCAAATATTTTAAAAGTCTATAAAATATCAGATTTGTTCAAGTTTCTTGGTAGTGGAAACATAGTGGAAAATGAAGAAATTGCTTGTTGCTAGCAATTTCATCATTCAATACAATCTTTTCCCATCTGTTTTCTTGAAAGGGTGTCAAAAAGCATCATTTTGTGGAAATGGGTTAATGCTGTATTCCGTTTACCATTATGCTGTATTCTGTTTACCATTATGCTGTATTCCGTTTACCATTATGCTGTATTCCATTTACCATTATGCTGTATTCCGTTTACCATTATGCTGTATTCCGTTAACCATTATGCTGTATTCTTTTTACCATTATACTGTTTACCATTCATCACAATTTTGTGGGTATTTAGAAGTATTGTGTTTTAAAAGCTAAAGGCAAACTACAGCAGTATTGCATCACATCTATTTACCCATTACCATTTGATCCTGCAGTTTAAAGCCCTGTAAACATATACTGCTTGGACAAACATTGAGGGAAAAGGAGAAATGCTTGTATCAAATGCTGTGCTTATTTTTCAATTTCAATTTTCTTCTGCAACACCTTTGAATTTAGATCTGTCTAAAATTTTGTAATCTGGAAATGGGTTGAAGGGCCAGCTAGTTTTGCTTTGAATTTATACCTGTATAAAATTTTATTATCTGGTTATGGGTTGAAGGGCCAGCTAGTTTTGCTTATGTCAGACACTTTGTCTCTGAATGCAAAACTGAAGGAGGAGTTCGCGACACAAAATTGGTAGTATGATTAGCTGTATATGTCTACAAAGCATAAATAATGTCTAAGTTCAAGGGGAGATAATTCTTGAACCAGGGGAATTAAGACTGCAAAATTGCGTCTTGCAAAACTTCCACATGTGGTTCATCTTTTTATAAAGTTCCAATCGTATTGAAGCAAAACTGAAGAATGAGTTGGCAAGACAAAAATTGGTAGTATAATTAGCTGTATATGTTTACAAAGCATAAATAATGTCTAAGTTCAAGGAGAGAATAATCTTGAACCAGGGGGAATTAAGACCTCAAAATTGCGTCTTTCAAAACTTCATCATGTTTATCTATGTATAAAGTTTCAGAAGCAAAACTGAAGGATTAGTTTGCAACACATAATTTGTAGTATAATTAGCTGTATATGTCTACAAAGCATAAATAATGTCTAAGTTCAAGGGGTGAGTATTCTTGAACCAGGGGAAATTAAGACTTCAAAATTAAGTATTGCAAAACTTCATCATGTTAATATTTGTATAAAGTTTCAATGGTGTTGATGCAAAACTGAGTTCATGACCCAAATTGGTAGTACTTTGTACACAGACAGACAGACACACAGACTCACAGACAGACATGCTGATTCCAGAATACCCCTGAAAATATTCATTTTGCGGGGGTACAAAGATGAAATATTTTAAAATTGTATTGATTTTAAATTGTTGTCTGCAGCTTCTTTTCATTTTGATCAGTCTAGAATTTTATTGAGTGGGAATGGGTTAATAGCAATTATATACCCACTACAAAAATGCATATTCTATCAGTTTGGACCACTCTAAAATTATTTCATCTGGTAATGGGACAAACAATGAATATGACCTGAATGATCATGGATGTAATGTAATTAGTTTGTGTAGGTGGGGAAAAGGATGATGGAGCTAAAATCAAAGCAGCTTATATTGATTGAGCTTGATTGTTGCTGATTATTGCCAATCCTTTTCTGACTTCTGATGAAGATAAAATTTGTGTCCTGAAATTTCTGAAAAATATATTTTATGTTGTGGGTGGTTCAGTTACTCAACTTTAATGATTCAAACCTTTCCTGCCTTATGATGCCCCCTCAAGAAAATCAGATAGGAATGAGTACCACCCAGTCCGTCCTCTACGCCCCTCAAGAAAAAGCTTTGGAAAACATTCAGGAAAATGAAGAAATTGCTTGTATCAATGATTTCTCCATTATCCACAATGATTTCCATCCAAAAATACAAAATAATTTTAAATTCCATCAACTTGCAATTGTCATCTGCAGCTTCTTTCAATAAGACCAGTCTTAAATTTTGTTGTGTAGGATGGGTACCCCAACATTACAAGAGCATATTTGGCAAAGCAGTCAATATACATCCAAAAGGACTTGTCATTTAATTTTAACTCTTGACATGCCAAACCTGGAATATTCCTGTTTAGGCAGGAGGTATAGACAAAGATCAGCCTGCAAATTGACATGCCGAACCCCAGAATATTCCTGTTTAGGCAGGAGGTATAGACAAAGATCGGCCTGCAAATATGTGTAGTCTGATCTTAATTTTAACCAATTGTTTTTACACCATTAAGAAAGAATTGTTGTTATGACCAATCAGCATATAAAAATCACTCCCTGAGAACTTTGTTACAATATGGTATATTTCTGAATGATACCTTTATTCTTTCTGATATGCCTCAAGAAAAACACTTTGGAAAACATTATGGATATTGAAGAAATTGCTTGAAATAATTCTTTTAGCAATTTTCACATGGCATCACCTAAGGAACATTCCTGCCAAATTTGGTTGAAATCTGCCAAGCGGTTTTGGAGGAAATGTCGTTTTAAAAACCTTTTTTATTTTCTATACAAGCCCCTACCCCACAGGGGCTCAGCCCCTGGGAAACTGGGGGTGATTATTTTAGCAATTTCCGAAAGAAGTCATTGTACTGATGCTTCATGCCAAATATCAAGGCTCTAAGCCTTCTGAGTCAGGAGGTGATAATTTTTAAATTTTTCATTAAAATTTCAGTTTTGTTGCCATGGCAACCAGAATTTTTATGGATTTCAATTCTTTTAGCAGTTTTTTATGAGCACCATCGAAGGAACATTCCTGCCAAATTCGGTTGAAATCTGCCCAGCAGTTTTGTAGGAGATGTCATTTTAAAAATCCTTCTTTATTTCTTTATAACCCCCATCCCCCTGGGGCTCCAACCCCTGGGGACCTGAGGGTGATGATTTAAGCAATTCTGAAAGAGGTCATTGAACTGATTCTTCATGCCAATTATCAAGGCTCTAAGCCTTCTGGGTCAGGAGAAAATGATTTCTAATTTTTTTCATTAAGATTTCAGTTTTGTTGCCATGGAAACCAAAATTTTTTTACGGATTTCATTTAATATAGAAATTTTTACAGGGCACCTGCCAAGGAACATTCCTGCCAAATTTGGTTGAAATTTGCCCAGCGGTTTTGTCGGAGATGTGGTTTTAAAATTCCTTCTTTATTTCTTTATAACCCCCATCCCCCCTGGGGCTCCACCCCTGGGGACCAGAAGGTGATGATTTAAGCAATTCTGAAAGAGGTCATTGTTATGATGCTTCATGCCAAATATCAAGGCTGTACACCTTCTGGTTATTATTTTACGGATTTCAATTCTAATAGCAGTTTTTAAAGGGCACCACCGAAGGAACATTCCTGCCAAATTCGGTTGAAATCTGCCCAGCAGTTTCGTCGAAAAATGTCGATTTAAAAACCTTCTTTATTTCTTAATAACCTGACCCCCCCCCCCCCCTAAGGCTCCACCCCTGGGGACCTGAGGGTGATAATTTTAGCAATTCTGAAAGAGACCATTGTAATGATGCTTCATGCCAAATATCAAGGCTGTACACTGTCTGGGTCAGGAGGAGATAATTTCTAAATTTTTCATTAAAATTTCAGTTTTGTTGCCATCCAGAATTTTTTTTACAAATATCAATTCTTTTGGCAGTTATTTAATGGCACCACCCAAGGAACATTCCTGCCAAATTCGGTTGAAATCTGCCCAGCGGTTTTGTCGGAGATGTCGTTTTAAAAACCTTCTTTATTTCTTTATAACCTCCATACCCCCTGAGGCTCAACCCCTGGGGACACGAGGGTGATGATTTTAGCAATTCTGAAAGAGGTCATTGTTCTGATGCTTCATGCCAAATATCAAGGCTGTACACCTTCTGGGTCAGTAGGAGATAATTTTTTAATTTTTCATTAAGATTTCAGTTTTGTTGCCAAGGCAAACAGAATTTTTTTACGGGTTTCAATTCTTTTAGCAGTTTTCAAAGGGCACCACCCAAGGAACATTCCTGCCAAATTTGGTTGAAATGGGAGGAGATGTCATTTTAAGATTGTTGACACACGAAGGATGATGCACGATGCACAGTTGACGCAGAACAGAGGACAATCAAAATACCTTACCATGAGCACTTCGTTCTCAGGTGAGCTAAAAACAGGAATTGGTTTTAATCATTAGTCTTGTCTCTGCCTTTACTGTTTAACCCATTATCAATTGGAAATATCTGAGGCCGGATATTTCCAAAACTGCATTATAATCAAAGGACTGAAAGCACTTTACAGCTGACCAGATTCTGTGGGTTGATAGTTCTTTTCAAAATTAGCTTTATAAAAAGAGCTCTGTCTTGAAAGGGACATCCAGGTGGCGAAGACCAAGATCAGACTGCACCAATATGTAGACTGATTTTTGTCTATACCTCAGTCCAAAACAGGAATATACCACGTTCAGCATGACAAAATTAACCCATTCCCATACAATGATGCTTTTTAAGGCCCCTGTAGAAAAGCATTTCGGAAAATATTGTGAAAATTAAGAAATTGCTTGCAAAAAGTAATTTCTTTATTTTCCAATGTTTTCTAATTAGAAAGTAGAATTTTTTTTGAAATTTCATAAACTTTAAATTGTCATATGTAACTCCTTTCAATTTTGACCAGTCTAAAATTTTGCTGTCTGGTAATGGATTAAGACGAATGCTCAAAGTACAAGAATAATAACTTGAAAAACAACAAGTTTGACATCAAGAGATTCTTCAAAGATTGCAACGTAGCATGTTGTAACACCCCCACAGGCAATATTCAAGTCATAAAGACAAAATTAACGATCCAATTGGGAAAAATTTTCTATGACATTTATTTGCAGAGAGACAAAATATTGTCATATCTCAGAAAATACTGTGAAAGATGATACTTAAATTTTTGTAAAATTATTTCTTGATAAGCTCCTAAAATATGTTTCTGTGTTAAGGTATACAAAATAGTAACCCATTCAAATGAAAAATTTTAGATCGGTCCAAATTGAAAAGTTGCAGACACTTATTCAAAGCTTATAATCTTTTTTCACTTTTTGGATAGAAAATATTGTTGATATTTAAAAATGTACTGATTTATTTCTCTTGTTCAAAGTATTGTAGCCGCCGTCATAGCACAGTTGGTAGTGCATCAGACTCCCAATCTTCACTTGTGGAGTGTCTTGGTTCAATCCCCTGCTGCGGCACGTATCCTTTCCGACATTTGTCTCATCTTACCAATGGGTGGAAAGTAGTACACCTAAATGGGATAGCAACCGGAGGCTAGGAAAGGATGAAATGGTGGCACTGGTGCAAGAAATACCAGGAATCCATTGTAAGGTGCTCCAGCCGCCTGAAAAATTGTTAAAAGAGGTGTTAAACCCCATTCAAACAAACAAACAAACAAATCAAAGGATTGTTTTTTTACTTTTGTTTTTCCTAAAAAATCACTGCATAATTATAATCTCTCCTTTGTTATTTTCTAGGGACAAACATTTGAAAAAAGTACAAAATGTCTTGCCACGTCTTCCACAATAAAAAGCGAAACAGTTCCAAGTTGTCATGAAACTCAGATGATTCAGATAGCAACACTTAGATAAAGTTGATAATGAGTTTTTGAAATTTCTAAAATAGTATCAATTAGTTTGGTGAAGTTGGATCTAGTTTTTAGTTTTGAATTTGTCAAATTAAGTTTGGGTGTGGGTTGTTCAGAGGGCTCAGAGAGTGGTAAATTTTGAGGGAAGATTTTATCAAAGGGAGGGAATATGATATATGGTATTCTCTTTATTTTCTCTTTTACAGAGATTAATTCTGAAACATATCAACAAGTTAACAAATGATTATGCTAATGAAAAACCATAATTAAAAAAATGGGGTAAAAAAGTACAAATTTATAGCCATTGCATAAGGAGAAACATTGATTTTCTGTTCATATATCATGGCTACCATAGAACATGCCCATATGAGCTACAACCCAAGAATACAGTTAGTTCTTATGGGGTATAATGCAATTTTGATATGGTACAAAATTGCCCTGAATGTTTTTTTAATGTGCCTGATGGATAGCAAGTCACATGAGGCCTAGGTTTAACGGCTCACCCAAAAGACAATTAGTTTGTTAGTTTGGTCTGACTAGGGATCAAACACGTGCTCTTGAGGTTTGAAGTACTCTACCCACTGAGCTTTTCGGCTAAGTCAACATTAACCTGCATTCCAACACGTTTCCACATTTTTACGACCCTCAAGATAGAAACTTTGGAAAACATTGTGGAAAATGAAGAAATTGCTTATATTAAGCAATTTTTTTATTATTCACAATGTTTTCTATCCAAAAAGACGAAAAAATTTGAAATTCCACCAAACTGAAATTGTTGTCTGCAGCTTTTTAATTTGGACCAATCTAAAATTTTGTTGTGTGGGAGTTGGTTATTTTTACCTAATAAAGAGTCAAAAATACCATTGCCCCCCCCCTTCCCAAATTATCCTCTTAACCCACAACCAGACAGCAAAATATTACACTGGTCCAAATTGAAAAGAATTTCAGACTACAAGTAAAAATTCATGAATTTTTGATTTTTTTTAACTTTATTGAAAGAAAACATTGTGTATAATGGCCAACAGACAGACAAACTGAGGGTGAATTGGGTTCAAATTCCTTGTTAAGGGGCGTAAAAGATTATTTCATTAAGCTTCAAAATAAATTAACCCAAGTCATGCTTAATAGAATTCTCGTCGCAATTGCATTCAGATCAAAGGGCTGAAAGCACTGAAAGCACAAGTTGTAGGTCAATATTTATTTTTGAATACTTAATTTTTAAATAACTCTGGCTTGAAAGGGACATATAGGTGGTGAAGACTAAGATCAGGCTGCACATACATGTAGGCTGATCTTTGTCTTTATCACCTACCAAAACAGGAATATTCCAGGCTAAGCATGGCAAGGGTAAAGACTAAAACCAAAGTCAAGCACATAATAGTTCTCTTCACAGCCTCATTAAATTTTAATGATGACAGTTCAAACTTAACAGAGATCTTTTTCTGCATGGATTTGTACTTGTAGATCAAACTAATAAAGATCAATCTAAGTACTTTTCTTGTATTAACCCATTCCATGCATACTAAAGTTTTGTTGTCTGGTTATGGTGAAAATTTTCGTTTAATGAAATTTCAAAATTCTTTGTCTTTGAGGTAAAAAACTTTGTTGATAATAAAGAAATTACTTGTAAACATTAAGCAATTTCTTCCTTTTTCATAATGTTTTCAAAATACTTTTTTGTGTCGTGTAAAATGGCCGCATCTTGGCAGAAGAATGGGTTAACCCATACCCACTCATTGATGCTTTTAGACACCCCCAATAAATAAAAAATTTAGAAAACTTTGTAGAAAATGAAGTAATTGCTTGTGACAAGCAAATTTTTTTCATTTTACACAATGAGTTCTTAAAAAAAAAAAAAATCCAAAATTTCATACGATTTAAATTGTTGTCTGCACCTCTTTGAATTTGGACCAGTCTAAAATTTTATCTGGTAATGGGTTAAAGTTTTTTTTCGATAAATTAATCATGTCAGTCTAGATGATTTATGATGTTTGAAATTCTGTCTAATACAAAGAAATATAAAGTTGAAAACTGATAATTCAGCATTTTGTAGAAATCACTTTTTTATGGCATTTTGTAGACAAAAACATATGATTTATCACTTACTATTTTTCAGATGCCAGAATTGAATTCATTATTACATAATTTGTTTGATGTCATTGAAGAACTTTTTTAATCCATCCCCAAAATACAAAATATAAGACTGGACTAAATTCAAAGAAATTACAGACAATAATAATTAGTCTGTGAAATTTTGAACATTTTTGTTTTTTATGGTAGAAAACAATGTGAATATTAAAGAAATTATTTACAAAATTAGCAATTTCTTCATTGTCTACAAATTTATCCAAAGCTTTACCCTTGAAGTAGAGGGAATATAATGATTTGTTTTGTTTGAATGGGGTTTTACGCTGCTTGCAACAATCTTTCAGTTATATCACACGGCGGCTGGAGCACCTAAGAATGGTCTCCTGGTATTTCTCACACCAATAATACCATTACAACCTTTCCTAGCCTCCAGCTGCTATCCCACATAAGTTTACGATTATCGGCCCATTGGCGAGAGGCAAATAGTCGGAAAGGATGAGTGCCGCCGTCGGGGGGGGGGGGGGGGGGATTGGCGGCTGGAGATTATAATGAGAGTGGCTTAAAGGTCAAAATCTGGGAAAGGACAAGATGTACTTTTTGAAACACCATGCCTCTCTAACAGCCCTTTTTTCCCCGGAAATTTGACCTTGATTAGTGACCTTGACTTTGATGAATGACCTAAACCTTACAGCTAAGTCACAGAATGATGCTTTTCAATGCAAGGAAACTACGCCCAAAAATAAACCATTTGTCTGAATAACAGCAATTTTTTGGTGAACCCATTCCCACACAATTTGAACGCTCCTCAAGGAAAACATTAGGGAAAATGAAGAAATTGCTTGTAACAAGCAATTTTTCATTTTACATAATGTATTCTACCCAGAAAGTTGAAAAACCTAAAATTTCATAACCTTTAAAATGTCATCTGCAACTCCTTTCCATTAGGACCAGTCTAAAATTTAGCTGTCTGGTAATGGGTTAAGTTTTGCAGACAGACAAGCAGACAGTTGGCAAGGGCATAGATATAATTTATGTTCTCCTTTTTCAATTATTTTTTGTTTGTAGTGCACAAGACAGTAAATCATGGACATGAATTTGACCCTATCCATAGTCAACTGTAATCCAGTATGATGGCCAAGTGGTATAGGTGTTTGACTGGTGATCTGAAGGTCACAGGCTCAAACCCTGCCATCACCAGGGTGTGTTCATGGACAAGACACTTAATAGCCAGCCCCAATGTGCCCAGCTGTAGATAGAATTGGATAGCAGTGGGTTTAAACAACTGCCCTTCTTCAAGGGATGTGAAAATTTCTGTGTGGTGTTTGAGAGTGACTTTATAAGGGTAAAGCTAATCAAGTATTATGAAATTTTTGTGTCTGCTTTCTCTGTCTAAATTTTACCTTTATAGTACTGTTGGTTTACTTCAATGGGGATACAGTGCAAACACTGTCAGATTGAAAACCATTCCAACTACATTCAGGGTAATCACAATTCAATCACGTTCAATCAGCTTTCAGCATTCAACCCAGTAGCAACAAGTATTTTCTCCTGTTCTTTCAGTGTTTTCTAGAACTATATTTCCTAAGGGCTTTTCGCTCTAACTGACTAAATCACTGATTTATACAAAACATTAATACTTTATTAGGAAAAACAGAGTGTGAAAAGAAGAAATTACTTATAACAAGCAATTTCTTCTTTCTATCAATATTTAACTTTCAATCACTGATCCAATACACACAATTAACCCTTGCTATGCTTAATTAAAACCCTATACAGAACTGCATTTAATCAAAGGACTGAGAGCACAAGAAGGCCTTATTGAGGCTCAACATTTCTTTTGAAAATTCTTTTTTTTTTTTAGTATCTCTGGCTTAAAGGGACAACTACGAGTTGTAGACGAAGATCAGATGGCAGATTGATCAGATAGATGCAGACTGATCTTTGTGTATATCTCCTACCAAAACAGGATAATTCCACGTTCAGCATGACAAAGTTTGATTTCATGATATGTGTAATTTCATATTGTATAAGATAACCTAAGATTTGGTGGACTGTCAATCATAGAGGAAACCCTGTAGGAATTTGAACTACCTTGTCCGAACAAGTCTGTGACCAAATAGAGTTAGTGTCGAACCCTGTGATGTAAACAGCCACAACATTTTATCCTGTAAGATTCTTACTCTTTGTTGTTATTGATTGACAAGCGAGAAATCAATATGGATTAATTAGGAGTCCTTTGTTGATGCAAATCACATGCATCTTGCCGTCGTTTAACCCATTACTATACGTCAAAGTTTTAGACTAGTTCAAATTCATTAATTTAATGGGGTTTAACCCATTACCACACAAGAAAATTTTAGCCTGGTTCAAATTGAAAGACCTTGTCATGCATATAATCCTCATCTAAATGTACATTTAAATAAAAACTAGAAAGCCTTGGAAGTACTTTTAAAGAGTCAAAAAATTATTTTGAAAATTTAATTTATAAAAATGTCTGCGTTGAAGGAGTCAATCAGCTGGCGTTGACTTAAGATCATATGACATATGTCGCAATGACTGGAAATAATGTTGCCAAAGTTTAGGTTCAAACTCATGACCCCAGTAGTGAAAAGCAATTTCTTCATTTCCCAAAATTTTTAGTTGATGAAATTTAGAAATCTGTGGCATTGAAGGAATTGTTTGTAAACAATCAATATCCTCATTTTCCACAATGCTTTTTTAAAGTTTCTTCTTCATGGGGCGTAAAAAGCAGGATTGTGTAGTAACGTATGGGCTAATTCATTACAGGCATACTTACTTAAAAAGTAAATACTCGTATTTATATAAATTTGTTATTATCGAAACACAGAATGATCTATTTATTTATGTCATTCGAAATTGAAAAAAAAAGTTCATTTGGACAAATAAACTGAAATTCAAATATTGATATTAAGTCCTTCTTTCAAAGATATTTGAACAAGGTATTAAAATGTGAATAATTGTGTCTTTATAATGTCTTTGTATTTTGGCATGTCTACAGAATGTTGATCTTCTTAACCCTTACCATGCTGAACCCGGAATATTCTGGTTTTAGCAGGAGGTATAGATGAAGATCAGACTGCACATAAGTGCAGTCTGATCTTAGTCTACACCTCTCATCTGTCTTTTCGAAACCAGGGTTGTTTATGAAATCAATTTGAAAATGAAGTAATGACAACTGAACAAGTACTACCAGTGCTTTCAGCTCTGATTTCTATATAATTCTAAAAGGATTTTAATCAGCATGACAAGGGTTAGGAATCCAGTAATGCCATTAAATAAATACATTTTTGTTGAGCTTGCTTGTGGTGAGCGAGACATTGTTGTCACTATGACAAGTCGGTGAATATTTGTTAGTGCGTAAGTCCGTCCGGACGTCTGTCTGAATTTGTCTGGACAAATACTCCGACATTTATGGATGGATTTCAAAATAATTTGCCATAATTATTCTCCATCATGAGTAAATGTGCCATTTGAAAGAATTTTTGGGATAGCTTCAAGGTCAAGGTCATAGCCCAAGGTTAAACACTAAATTTGTGTTTGTCTAGACAATTACTCCTACATTTATGGATGGATTTCAAAATAATTTGGCATAATTATTCTCTATCATGAGTAGACGGCCATTTGAAAGAATTTTGGGGATAGCTGTTAGTTCAAGGTCACAGCTCAAGGTCAAACACTAAAACTGTGCTTGTCCGGAAAATTTCTCCTACAATTATGGATGGATTTCAAAATAAATTGGCACAATTTTTCTCCATCATGAGTAGATGTGCAATTTGAAAGAATTTTTTAGATAGCTTCAAGTTCAAGGTCAAACTCTAGATTTGTGCTTATCTGGAGCATGATACCTACAAAACTTTGTGGGCTCGACACCAGTTGTCCTGGGACAACCATCTAGTTTATAATAGCAGTCATCATTACATAACACTGCATCCATGGCCAAGTGGTTAATAAGGTGTCTACTTTGGAAGCAGAAGGTTGAAGGTTTAAATCCCAGTGAAAGCCCTCTCACTAAGTTAGAACTGACACAGCCAGTTGGTCAGCTGCCAGCTAGTTAAATTCCAATGCAATCCCTCCTTTTTATGCCACTCAAAATAAAAGAAATTGAAAACAAGAGCCGTTGGAGACGGATTATGCTCCCCGAATAAGGCTTTTGTCACAAAACTGTATGCCATTATTGGACAAAGAACTTTTTATTTAACGCAACTATAGTTTGAGAGTTCAGTTCACAAGAAATTTGGAAGTTTGACAAACATTGAAGGAATCTGTTTGGCTTCACATGCCTGATTCTAGTAAATTTCAATATCATTATATGGTAAAAGGTTATAGAATTTACCTTGACAGTCAAAGTTATCAATACAAAATGTCTCCACACAAAAAAATGAAGACTCTAACTTGTAAAGAAGGTAAATTTGAAAATTAATTACCTTGACAATTTGACCTTGACCAATGACCTTGAACTAAGTACCAAAAGAAAGTCCATGTCATAAGCAATGCACATGTAAAATATGAGGGCTATATCACTTATCATTGTATACTTAAGGGGGATGTTAAAGTTTTCAAAATTTTGACCTTGATAAATGACCTTGACCTTGACAGATGACCTTGAACTTAACAGATGGCCTTGAACTAAGAACAAACAGAAAGTCCATGTCATAAACAATGCACATGTAAAATATGTAGGCTATATCAATTACCATTGTATACTTATGGTCAATGGTAAAGTTAAAATTTTGAAATTCTGACCTTGAGAAATGATCTTGACAGATGACCTAAAACCTAATACCAACAGAAAGGTCATGTCATAAGCAATGTAAATGTGAAATATGAAGGCTATATCACTTGCCATTGTAAACTTATAGACAATGTTAAAGTTAAGATTTTTGAAATTTTGACCTTGACAGATGACCTTGAATGTAGTACCAACAGAAAGGTCATGTCATGAGAAATGCACATGTAAAATATGAAGACTATATCACTTACTATTGTATACTGTTCGGTGTTGTTAAAGTTAAAATTTTGAAATTTTGACCCTGAGCAATGCACATGTGAAATATAAACGCTATATCACTTACCATTGTAAACTTATGGACAAAGTAAAAGTTAAGATTGTTTTAAATTCTGACCTTGACACTTGACCTTGACCTTGACAGATAACCTTGAACTTAGTACCAACAAAAAGGGTTTGTCACAAGCAATGCACATGTTAAATATGAAGACTGTGTCTGAAACCAATCAAAAGTTATGGCCAATATAAGTTTTTGCAGGACAAAAAGAGAGCTTAAGTAAAGCTAGTAACATTAAGGCCCCATTTCCAATGACACATTTTTTTTAAACATAAATTTTCAATGGTTTGAGGTTGAGAGGATCTGATTTGCTACTCATATATGAAATTTCATAAAATTCTGACAATTTGAGCAAAAAACTAATTTTTACATTAAGTCCCCTTTTTCCATGATCCAGCCTTGAATTGAGAAGATTCAATAGTGGTCTCTTGGAAATTTCCTGGGAAGATTATATATGAAATTTCAGCCAATTAGGCACAGGGGATTCTGAGATATGATGTCAGCTGGATGGACGGCTGGATGGACGGCTGGATGGACGGCTGGACAGAGACGCGCACACACGCCGGCAACTATATGCTCCCCCGAAAAATTTTTCAGGGAGCATAAAAATGAAGACTTTGAAGAAATTGCTTGTTTCAAGCAATTTCTCCAATGTTCACAATGTTTTCTACTTCAAAAGACAAAGAATTTTAGAATATCATCGACCTAAAATTGTTGTCTGCATCTTCTTTTCATTTGGATTGGTCTAAAATTTTGTCATGTGGGAATTTGTTAAACAAATTGTTACTTTAGGCATATCTATGCCAGATGAGAAGTTACTCAGAAGGTACTGCACACATTTGGACAAAGTGCTTCATAAGCCCAAATTGGCTGACCCTTTAACCCTTTCCTGTTTTTCAAAATTTTAGACCAGTCCAATTTGAAAGAAGTTGCAGACAACAAATAAAAGTGGGTGAAATTTGAAAAGTAACAAACCTACTGGTTAGAAAATATTGTGGGAAAAGAAGAAATTGCTTGTGACAAGCAATTTCTTCTTTTCTCACAATGTTTTCTCAAGTATAAACCACAAGGGGCGTGAAAACAAGGGATTGTACAGGAAAGGGTTAACTCATTCCCACATAATGCCGCTTTTCAGTACACCCCTGAAGAAACAAAGGCTTGGGAAAACATTATGGATTATATATTATACACAATTTTGTCTACCTGATTTTTAATTTCAAATTTTAAACACACTCATACCTGCAATTTCTTTCAATATTGAACAGTTTGAAGAAACCTTTCATATCGGAATGGGTTAAAAGAAAACATTATCTTTCATATAATTCATGCCAGCTTTACAAAACATTTAGTGTCAAATCAGTTAATATGATAAAAAGATCAAACACAAAACAGAAGCAGTTCATTACTACAACTTGTTAACAAGGAAGCTGATTAGTACTACAATATGTTTATTAAATGTCCGCCCTAGGTGTCCTCCTTTATTCTTTTTTCCAGTTTCATGTTCTTTAAATTAATTATTTTGGGATTTAGGTTTGTGCATAAGTGTTAATCATTAACAAGAGGGACATAAGCCCTGGGCGCTCACCTCATATAAAGGCTATTTTTCTTTCAATGTTCTAATTTAATATTCAAGTAAGGAGTGAGATTAGTGGGCCTGACCATACTTTATACATATATAGGGATCCAAAAGTTTTCATGACAAATTTCAAGACTTGAGGTTTTACATGAAATTTCGAGAACACTTTTTCTTCCCCTCTAGACCCATAGGTAATAATTTTAGAAAGAAGAAAGAAGTCAATGAAATGATGTTTCATGCTAAATATCATGGCTGAAGACCAACTGAATCAGAAGATTTTTAAAGATTAAGCTTTTGTTGCCACATCAACCAGAGTTCTTCCAATGGATTTGTATAATTTCAGCTATTGGGAAAGAGGACCAGTCCTATGGAGCATTTCTGCCAAGTTTGGTTCAATTGTTCCAATTGTTTATTTTGATATAAACAAGCTCCCTTGGTATCTGCCACTTGGGACCTGAGGGTCATGATTTTAGAAATTTTGAAAGAGGCCAATGTACTGATTTTCCATTTAAAATATCAAAGCCCTACACCTTTTTGGTAAGGAGGAGAAGATTTTAAAGATTATTTTCAAAGTTTACTTTCGTTACCATGGCAACCAGAGTTTTTAAAAGATTTCAGTTTTTTAGCTATTTTTAAAGGGGACCACCTAAGTAACATTTCTGCCAAATTGCCTAGTGGTTGTTTAAAGAAATTTTTGACGGATGACGAATGATGGACGCCGAGCAAAAGGTGATAAGTAATTCACTTTAGCACTTCGAGTTCAGGTGAGCTAAAAGTACAGCATATTTGGCAAGTGAGAAAAAATATAATCACTATTTCCACCTCAGTTTAAACTCATTTACAATGCATGAAATTGAACAGTTTCATGCTGAATTAAAATCTTTTGCAGAATTACTTTGAAATAAAAGGACTGACAGTACTGGAAGGTCTTAATTAGGGTCATTAATTCTTTTGAAAATTAATTATTTAAATCACTCTGGTTGAAAGGGGAAAATCAGGAGATGTAGACCATGATCAGACTGCACTTATGTGCTGGCTGATCTTTGTCTATACCTCTGCAAAACGGGAATATTCCGGGTTCAGCATGACAAGGGTATAATCATGTTCAGATTCCAGGAGCATAAATTGCAATAATTGTCTATTTTTTTCTTTAAACATAGTTGTGCTCCAAATAAAATATCTGTAATAAAAAATGAAGTTCTCTGTCTAAGAATTGACAATGGTTAAAGAGATTTTGAATTTGTGCTAATCACTACGCTTTTCAAAATCACCTTTAATTTTCCATGATGAACAAATGCACTTTGCAAAACTTGAAAGTTGTGCAAGGACAGCAAGTCTAGATCACTGATTATTTTACCTTGAGCTGTGACCTTGACCAAAATTTGTTTCAATGACGTATCCTCTCGTGATAGAGAATGAATTTCTATGGGTCAGTGCAAAACAGTAGTAACTGCCTATAATATTATGTTTATAGGCAGTTACAACTGTTCTGCTTTGACCAATCAAATTGTGTCTAGTTATTTTGAAATCAATCAATATAGGAATTATGGCCAAATTTGGATAATGACATGTCATTATAATTAATAACTATGTCTCGTTCACAGCAAGTAGACTCAATCAAACATTAAGACACTGATCCCAATTTCATCATTAACCCATTCCCACACAATGATACTTTATGACGCCCCTAAAGAAAAAAAGCTAAATATTGCACAAAATAATGAAATTGCATTTTTTTCATTATCCACAATGTTTTCTCACCCAAAATAAAAAGATTAATTAAAACTTATCAGCTAAAAATTGTGCAAAATGGTGAAATTGCTTGTTACAAGCATTTTTTTCATGCTCCTCAAGGTTTTCTAATCCAAAATACAAAGATTTTTTTAAACTTAACATTTAAAAATTGCTGTCTAACAACATCTATCAACAAATATATAATTCTTCATTTTCCACAATAATTTCTAAAGCTTTCTTTTATAGGACCTTAAAAAAGCAGATTGTGTAGGAATGGGTTATCTCAGCTTAACTCCTTTTCCCTTCACTTTTCCCCTATGAGATAAAGTAGATCATATAGGAGATTACAGTTATAAGGATATTAACTTTGTTTACCAAGTATTCTATCAAGAAAATAAAATCAACAAGTTTCTTTTAACAACATGATTATATAACTGTTGCTTGGCAACCAAATTTAAGACAAAATTACTTAATTATCTGTAAAATTAATCAGAATTGTGGATGTTTTCACCTGTTCAAGAACCATTCATTAAGAAAGTTTCTTAGCAACAAATAAGATAGAACAAAACAGACAGAAAAAATATAAATATTATATAATTGACAGCACTGAAACAGATGAAGAATTTTAACTCATTACAGGACAACAATATTTAGACTGGTCAAAACTGAAAGAAGTTGCAGACAACATTTCCAAATGCCGAATGGGTTGGAGAACATCCTTGTGGGAAAAAGGAGAATTTGTCCATAACAAAAAATGCTAAACTTGGAAATTAAATCTCAAATAGGTTAGAAAATGAGAAATTGCTTGACACAAGTTTTCCATGATCGTATTTCTTCAGGGCATCATGCAGAAAGCAGCATTAAATGTGTGGTAATGGATTAATTTGATCTATTATGATAACTTTTTTTTCTATTCATTGAAATATTATCAATGCATCACAGGAATTCAACCAAAGTATAAAGAAGGGATAAATTGTTAGTTTTTTACCCATTATCAGACAAAACAGTTTAGACTGGTCCAAATTCAAAGAAGTTGCAGACAACAAAATTCAAGATCTTAACCCTTGTCATGCTGAACCCGGAATATTCCGCTTTTGGCAGGAGGTGTAGACTAAGATCAGACTGCACTTATGTGCAGGCTGATCTTAGTCTACACCTCCTGCTTGTACTTTTCTAGCCAGAGTTGTTTATGAAGTTGATTTCCAAAAGAAATATTGATTTTTAAACAACAAGTTCTATCAGTGCTTTCAGTCCTTTGATTTGACAGCATTTCAGTAAGGTAATTTATACAGCATGACAAGGGTTAAAATTCTACATATCTCTGACTCTCTGGGTAGAAAATAAACTGGAAAAATGTTTTCAACAAAAACATATGTATCTTCCACTGCATAGAACTGTTGTATGGAGTAAAAAGCGGTCCATTTCAAATCAGCAGCTATCTTGAAAAATAAAACGAAAAGTGTTCCATCAAAATTGGCCATATGGTTACTAATCCAGATACAAAAATGTTGATTTACAGGGTAAAATGGATGCCATTTTGAAAATGGCTACCATTTTGAAACAAGAAAAGTGCCTTGCACAGCAAGGGGTCAAACTGAATAAGTGTGTTAAATTTCAGTAAAATCAGTTGTATAGTTACTGAGCACTTTGATAAACATATGCAATTACAACTGTTTTGCGCTGAACCATCGATTAGTCCATACAAAAAATGTTCAAAGACAGACAGACAGAGTCAAAAACAGCATGTCTCCCACAGAGTGGAGAGACATAAAAATAAAAAAAATACTATATTGTGGCAAGCCATTTCCTCTTTTTTTACAATTCTTTTCCTAAACTATCTCCTTGAGGGTTGTAATAAAAGTGGAATTTTTTTAATGGATAATATTCGGCTTTTGGGTGCCTATGTTGACAACAACCAAAGACGTGATAACCTCATAAATTGCTGAGTGACCAAGTCAATGCAGAAGAGATTAGCAAATTTATAGCAATTATCTATATAAAAAAGCGTATAGCAAGATTTAAAGTTATCATTATGTGATCAATTATCCAGGAAATTCTTCCTTAATGATGTTATGTTATGACTTAATTCAAACCCTCTTAATGAATTCACAAGTGGCTAGGGTCTGACACAACTGAATCGTGCTACAGGCATGTAGAACCATTTGGTTCTAATTCTTAACCCTTTCCTGTACAATCCCTTGTTTTCACGTCCCTGTGAATTTATACTTGAGAAAACATTGTGGGAAAAGAAGAAATTGCTTGTTACAAGCAATTTCTTCTTTTCCCACAATGTTTTCTAACCTGTAGGTTCGTTACTTTTCAAATTGCACCCACTTTTAATTGTAATGTCTGCAACTTCTTTCAAATTGGACCGGTCTAAAATTTTGAAAATCCGGAAAGGGTTTTAAAACTCTTGTCATACTGGATAAAATCCTTTTCCAAAAATGCATTACAACCAAAGGGCTGATGGCACTGTAAGTCTGGTTGTCAGAATCAGTATTTAGTTTGGAAATTGATCTTATGAACATTTTTTTACTAACAAAAGGACAAGCAGGTGGGGTGGGCTAAGATCAGACTGAAAGTTTGAAATAATGAAAAGATTTTTTTCCTTTTATTTTTTTTAAATTGTGACATATAGGCAGGTTTTTCTGGGTAAGAGATAATCTGTATTCACATTGGCACCACAATTATCTTGACGGAATACTAGAACCAACACAGAACGGGTGATATAAAATCAAAATTATTATGCAACATCTGTTGCACACATTCTATATTGCTTTCCAAACAAAACTTAGGAGTCGGAACAATAAATGAACAAAACAGGTTCATTTTCTAACTAAACCAAACAAAAACAGTTCATTTCCTGGTCTTGATTAAACCCTTATAATCACAGAAATTGAGACTTCCAAATATTTTACGTTCAGTCAAGAACAGATGTCAGCAGCAAGAAATACTTCTCTGTCCATCAATATACTTTGTCAATCAGAGAATTACCTCCCTTTAGGTTGATGTACTGCTCATTATACTTGCTGCACCTGAAGAGCTTATTATTTAAGTTAAGTAATACCATGAATTAAAATCATTGGTGGGTCAAATTTAAAAACAAATATAAAAAACAATTAGAAATGAATGCTATTTGAGAAACAATGAAATAGATTAACATAAAACATGGTTAGACAAAAAAAATGCAAGTTCAAATTCTTGGAAAATAAATATAAATGGAATAAAATCTTTTTAAATGCAACCCAATTAATGATGAATTGCAACCAACTATATGCACAAATATTAGATTTTAAAGAACAAAATTCTTTTAACCTCTGGTTGATTAATTGCAACAAAGGTGTTGACAAATTGTTATGGCCATAAAGAGGATTCTACTCTACTAGCTTTTATTATCCCTCATTTCCAGTCTATATTCCATGGAGAAAATGAACTAAACCTCCTCAGACCTAGAGACTGCACACAAGAAGTTGAATTATCTCCAGTTTTGTCAATTAGTAGGAATTAATGCATCTGATAGACTTGGCAACCATTACTATTCAAACAAGAGGGCCAGAATGGCCCTAAAATCGCTCACCTGACTAATGTAAGATGATTCAAAATTGAAATTGGCCCAATGGTTACTGAGGAGAAGATGTTTAAAGATTTCAAAGTCAAAAACTGCCCTACCCTTCCAAGCCCTTATTTGGTCATCAATCAAAATTCTAGAACAACTTTTGAAAAGGGTCACTCAAGGAACATTCATACCAAATTTGGTTGAAATTGGCCCAATAGTTACTGAGGAGAAGATGTTTAAAGATTTCAAAGTCAAAAAAGTGCCTGACCCTGCCACGCCCATATTTGGGCATAAATCAAAATTCCAAGAACATCTTTTGAAAAGGGTCACCAAAGGAACATTCATGCAAAGTTTGGTTGAAATTGACCCAACTGTTACTGAGGATAAGATGTTTAAAGATTTCAAAGTTAAAAAAACTGCCACGCCCATATTTGGGCATAAATCAAAATTCTGCGAACAACTTTTGAAAAGGGTCACCCAAGGAACATTCATACCAAATTTGGTTGAAATTGGCCCAATAGTTACTGAGGAGAAGATGTTTAAAGATTTCTAAGTCAAAAACTGCCACGCCCATATTTGGGCGTGAAACGAAATTCTGCCGAACAACTTTTGAAAAGGGTCACCCAAGGAACATTCATACCAAGTTTGGTTGAAATTGGCCCAATGGTTCCTGAGGTGTAGATGTTTAAAGATTTCAAAGTCAAAAACTGCCACGCCCGGCCATGCCCATATTTGGGCATAAATCAAAATTCTGCGAACAACTTTTAAAAAAGGGTCATCCAAAGAACATTCATGCCAAGTTTGGATGAAATTGGCCCAATGGTTACTGAGGAGAAGATGTTTAAAGATTTCTAAGTCAAAAACTGCCACGCCCTGCCACGCCCATATTTGGGCGTAAATCAAAATTCCATGAACAACTTTTGAAAAGGGTCACCCAAGGAACATTCATGCCAAGTTTGGTTGAAATTGGCCCAATGGTTACTGAGGAGAAGATGTTTAAAGATTTCTAAGTCAAAAACTGCCACGGCCTGCCACGCCCATATTTGGGCATCAATCAAAATTCCACGAACAACTTTTGAAAAGGGTCACCAAAGGAACATTCATGCCAAATTTGGTTGAAATTGGCCCAATGGTTACTGAGGAGAAGATGTTTAAAGATTTCTAAGTCAAAAACTGCCACGCCCTGCCACGCCCATATTTGGGCGTAAATCAAAATTCCACGAACAACTTTTGAAAAGGGTGACCCAAGGAACATTCATACCAAATTTGGTTGAAATTGGCCCAATGGTTACTGAGGAGAAGATGTTTAAAGATTTCTAAGTCAAAAACTGCCACGCCCTGCCACGCCCATATTTGGGGGTCAATCAAAAATCTGCGAACAACTTTTGAAAAGGGTCACCCAAGGAACATTCATGCCAAGTTTGGTTGAAATTGGCCCAATGGTTACTGAGGAGAAGATGTTTAAAGATTTCTAAGTCAAAAACTGCCACGCCCTGCCACGCCCATATTTGGGCGTAAATCAAAATTCAACGAACAACTTTTGAAAAGGGTCACCCAAGGAACATTCATGCCAAGTTTGGTTGAAATTGGCCCAATGGTTACTGAGGAGAAGATGTTTAAAGATTTCTAAGTCAAAAACTGCCACGCCCTGCCACGCCCATATTTGGGCATCAATCAAAATTCCACGAACAACTTTTGAAAAGGGTGACCCAAGGAACATTCATGCCAAATTTGGTTGAAATTGGCCCAATAGTTACTGAGGAGAAGATGTTTAAAGATTTCTAAGTCAAAAACTGCCATGCCCTGCCACGCCCATATTTGGGCGTAAATCAAAATTCCACGAACAACTTTTGAAAAGGGTGACCCAAGGAACATTCATACCAAATTTGGTTGAAATTGGCCCAATGGTTACTGAGGAGAAGATGTTTAAAGATTTCTTAGTTAAAAACTGCCACGCCCTGCCACGCCCATATTTGGGGGTCAATCAAAAATCCGCGAACAACTTTTGAGAAGGGTGACCCAAGGAACATTCCTACCAAGTTTGGTTGAATTCGGCCCAGTGGTTACTGAGGAGAAGATGTTTAAAGAATTGTTGACGACTTCCGACGCACGATGCACGACAGACAAAAGGTGATACCAAAAGCTCACCTTGAGCACGTTGTGCTCAGGTGAGCTAAAAAAAAATTGGAGAAGTCCAGAGTCTCTTTTCTTAACCCTTGCTAATTCCGGAATATTCCTGCTTGGGCTGAGGAGGCATAGACAAAGATCAGCCTGGACTTATGTCAGTCTGATCTTAGTCTACACCACCTGTATGTCCTCCTTAAGCCAGAATTGTGTATAGGATCAATTTGCAAACTAAATATTGGCCCTGACAACAAGGCCTACAAAGCCATTAGTCTTTTTATTTCAATGCATTTCTGAACAAGGATTTTATTCAGCATGAAAAGGGTTTACTAATAGGTGAAACTGTATACACTATAATATTATGTCTGGACAAGAATGAAACCTGCTTATTCAGGTAAAATTATGTGAATGCCCTTTATAGTGGTTAAATTGATAAGGAACAATAACCTCAAAAATATACATCTGACAACATCTAAAGTAATCCGATATTCAGTCATCAATAACGTAATCTTCAAATTTTCTTTACAAAGATTATTATTTATCTAACGTAAGTATTAAAATGATAGAATCAGTTATAACACTTTATGACAAAAGATTATTAGTTTTATATTGGAAGATAATTTATTATCATTTATCAATTTAAAAAAGATATTTTATCTTATTTTACTCAGACAGGATTGTTTTATACTTGATAATTTTGTGATTCAGTGAGAAAATGGAAATAAGTAATCTTTAAACCGTTCCCAAACGACAAAATCTTAGACTGGTCTAAATTCAAAGATATTGCAGAAGGCAAACAAAGTTTGTTTAAATTGAAAATAAGGACAGAATGAGTTACAAGCAATTTCTTCTTTTTTCACAATATTTTCCATAGCTATAATTCTTTGATGTGTAAAATTGGGTGACTGTGTGAGAACGGGGTAATCCATTCCTACACCATGACACTTTTGACACAACAAAGGAAGAACAATCAGAAAAGCATTGAGCAAAATGAAGATATTTCCACTAGGGTTTTATATTTAACCCTTTCCTGTTTTATGGAATTTTAGACTGGTCCAATTTGAAAGAGGTTGGAGACGACAATGAAATATGCATGAAATTTGAAATCTGACCATCCCATGTTGTAGAAAATATTTTGGAAAAGGAGAAATTGCTTGTTACAAGCAATTTCTCCTTTTTCCACAATGTTTTCTCAAGTATAAAATCACAGTGACGTAAAATCACGGGTTTGTCAAGGAATGGGTTAAACCTAAAAAGATGCAAAAATCTAAAATTTCACAAACTTTGAATTTTTATCTGCAACTCCTTTCAAATTGGATCAGTCTAAGATTTTATTGTCTTGGATTGGCTTAACCCATTCCCACACAATAATATTTTAGGCCAGTCCAAAGAAGTTGGAATTCAAAGAAGTTGCAGATGACAATTTAAAGTCATTAAAATCTTCGTCTCAAAAGCCTTTTTCTTGAGGGGTGTAAAAAGCGTCATTATGTGGTAATGGGTTAACCAGACTACAAAATTGTAAACTGAATCAAATTGAAATCAGTTGCAGGTGGCAAATTTTGCAGATAGAAGCTTTTTAAATCTGTTTTTTGGGATAAAAAAACATTATGGATAATGAAAATATTGCTTGTTTCAAAAATGTTTGCAAAGTTTTTTTCATGAGGGTGGAAAAAAGCCAGATGGTGTGGGAGTGAATTTAAAAGTATATAGACTGTGATATTATTGACAACTAAAGTACATGGTTTTGAGCTATTACTACGAGATTTAGTGCAAAACTGTCGCAAACAGACTCATTAAAGTATAATCTTTTACAATAGTTTTGAACCACAGTCTCGAATTTTATCTTATATTTACGATTTGTCAATCTTATGAGTCACTATTAACTGCGCTGCAAATCTTAACCCTTGTCATGCTGTATAGATTACCCTACTATATTGCTGTAAAAACAGAGGTCTGAAAGCACTCACAGAACTTGTTGTTGAAAATTCAATATTTCTTTTTGAAATCAATTTCATAAGCAACTCTGGCTGGATTATTACAAGCAGAAGGTGTAGACCAAGATCAGACTGCAGTTATGTGTAGGCTGATCTTGGTCTACATCTTCTGTCAAAACCGGAATATTCCGGGTTCAGCATGACAAGGGTTAAATCTAACCCATTAACAGACAAAAATTTACAAAGGTCCAAATTCAAAGATGTTGTGGATGACAATTTTAGTTGATGAGCTTGAATTTTTTTTTGTCTTTTGAGGTAGAAAACATTATGGGTAATGAAGAAATTGATTGTAAAATACTTATGGAATTTGAAATATTTTTGACTATCAGGGTAGAAAATATTGTAGATAACGGAGAAATTGCTTGTAACAAGCAATTTATTCATTCTCAACAATGTTTCCCAAAGCTCTTTTTTCTTGAAGGGGCGTTAAAAGGAGGAACTGTGTGGAAATTGGTTTAAGTAATGGTCTACTATAGAATAAAGTCGAACCTGTCGTATGCAGCCAGCCAAGGGACAGATCAAAACTGGCCACATACAACAGTTGGCTACTTAATACAGATCTTTTATTTTTCTATAACCCTATCAACTTTTTCTATAACCCTATCAACATAGAGTAGTCATGATACAAGTATATATCATCTTATCAGAATGGCCATATAAAATGTACAAAACACTCAAAAGACAAGTGTTTTAACTACCAAAAACAGTAAAAACACCAATATTTATGAATTCTGACAAATTATTTTCCATTTTATTTTTTAATTTGCCCAACCCCAAACTCAGAAGCGACAACCGACTGGGATCAAGAAACTGAAGAACATCAACGTGTTCATCTAGTGTTAAACACTTGCCAGACATTATGATTGGTGTACGGTAACTCTTTGTAAGATGAAACATCGAATAAGTTACGATCGAAACAATCCAATTAAATCACTGCGCACATTCAGTGATACGGCTTTTCGAGGTCATTCTTTATGAATGGGCTTACATTTTCAGATAGTATACTGCAAGAAATTATGAATCAATTCACGAGCAAGGAAAATTTTTCAGGTCGTTGTCATGTTCCTAGAATCAAAGAGCGAATTCGGGCGATTCCTAGATTACAGTCAGTATCCTGACTGTAATAAAAAGTTTGGAAAATATTGTGGAAAATGAAGAAATTGCTTGTAACAAGAAATTTCTTTATCATCCACAGTACTTTCTTCCACAAAAGACTGAGATTTTTGAAATTCTATCAACAATAAATTTAAGTCTACAGCTTCTATCAATTTGGACCAGTCTAAAACTTTTTTTTCTGGTAACGGGTTCTAATAATGATGTTGGATATAGCATGCAAGAATAGCCTTTTGCTGAACACATCATCTTGAACAAGAGGGCTCTTGTCATGAAATATTTTTACTTCTAATAGAATATCTGTCCATGCATCAAAGTGGAGAAAACTCATCAATTTTATATGAGACCTTAACGCAGGGGAAAAACACAGGACAGAAAAAACACTAGTAGTGTCTGCATGCAACAACCGAATATTAACCCTTCTCATGCTTAACAAAGAATATTCCTGTTTTGGCAGGAGGTATAGACAAAGAGCTGCCTGCACATTATGTGCAGTCTGATCCTAGTCTACACGGCCTGCGTGTCCCTTTAGAGCCGGAGTTGTTTACAAGATAAAATTTGGAAACAGATATCAACATAAAATTAGTATTTCTGGTAATTTCAGCCCTTTGATTTAAGTGCTATTCTGAAGAGAATTCATATTTAGCATCACAAGAGTTAAGAGACCTCATTCAAACAGAGCATTTTTGAACGGAAACGATTTTAGTATCATTACAACTGTTGTCTTTTTTTTTGTTTATTCAAAAATAGATCTTTCCCACCTGTAAAGCATCAATGTAATCCTATTTGAAGCGTCCTTCAATATCCTTCAATATCCTATTGGGAAATTAATGAAGCATTTTTGATTATGTTCCATTAGACTCTTTATTATTGAAAGAGGTTTGTTTTTTCCTGTATACTTCTCTATCCCTGTAAAAATTTGACATTTTGGCATTTTTTCTTTGCTACTGAATATAAAGAATATGATTAATGCTTGTTATGCTGAATAAAATCAGATTCAGAAAAGCATGAAAATCAAAGGGCTGGAAGCATTAAGAGTACTATTGGTAGGTCTATAGTTATTTTGAAAATTAAATTTCATAAACAACCCTGACTAATTAGAGGCAAGCAGGTGGTGTAGACAAAGATCAGAGGCTGATCTTTGCCAATAGCTCCTGCCAAAACAGAAATATTTCAGGTTCTGCATGACAAGAGCTAATATTATTGGGTGCTCCTTCAACAGTGTATTGAAATGAATGTGTTTATTTAAAAATACAAATAAATAAAAACCATTTCAACCAGTTGTGTTTATGAAACATGAATGCCTTGAAACGGCTTAACCCTTCCCCCGTACAATCCCTGGTTTTCATGTCAAAGTGATTTTATACTGAAGAAAATATTTTGAAAAAAGAAGAAATTGCTTGTTACAAGAGATTTCTTTTTTCCTCACACTATTTTCTACCACATAGGATGGTTTCGTTTCAAATTGCACTCAATTTTCCTTATCTTCTACAATGTATTTCAAATGGTACCAGTCTAAAATTTCGAAAACTGGGGATGGGTTAACATTTTAAAGTATAACCTTGAGAAATGCCCTTGACCCTGCAAGATGACCTTTACTATGCAATGGTAGTTGTGTAATAATAAAAGGTGCCCCTATGCTAAGAATTCTTTACCTTTCAAAGGTTCTATGTAACAGATAAATGTTAACCCTTGTCATGCTTATCCCAAAATATTCCTACTTTGGCAGGAGGTATAGACAAAGATATGTGCAGTCTGATCTTGGTCTACACCTCCTGTGTGTCCTCTTTAAGCCTCAATTGTCCATAAGATCAATTTCTAAACTAAATATTGACCCTGACAATTAGACCTACAGTGTCATCAGCCCTTTGATTTGATGTATTTCTCCTAAAGAATCTTAATCAGCATGACAAGAGTTAAGTTTGAGGGTTCTCTTTTTTTCAAGAATGCATGGACAGACAGACACAAGTCATGCTCGACAATTAACCCTTGTCATGCTGAAAATTAATCCTTTTTTCATTACATTTAAAAAAATAACATGATTAGATCAATGTTGTGTTCAAAGATTTTTCTCAACAGAACAAGAACAAGCGGGTAGTGTACGCTAAGATCAGACTGCATGACTTTGTAGGCTGATCTTAGTCTATACACTTTCCAAGTCCATGGTCAAATCAAGAATATTTTGGGATCAGCATGTGAAGGGTTAAAACAGCCAAAAAGTTTTAACTGATGATAACTTAATCCTTGTCATGCCTAACATGGAATCATCCCGTTTTGGCTGAAGGAATAGACTAAGACCAGACTGTACATAAGAATGGTCAAATAGGGTCATGAAGGACTTCTAATAGACATCACCTAGGTATTGACACCAAATTATTTTCTTAGAGTGTGTCAATTCAATTGTTAAACGGTAAAATTGCTCATTTCCATCTGACAAACTCAAACCACAATGAGTGACAATAAAAATTTGTTGACTTATTTGTGGTTATAGTTTAACTGCTGAAGAGCCGCCGTCATAGCGCAGTTGGTAGCGCGTCGGACTGTCATTCTCGAGGTCCCGGGTTCGATTCCCGACGGCGGCACTCATCCTTTCCGACTATTTGTCTCTCACCAATGGGTTGATAATCGTAGACCTATGTGGGATAGCAGCTGGAGGCTAGGAAAGGATGTAATGGTAGTACTGGTGTGAGAAATACCAGGATGCCATTGTTAGGTGCTCCAGCCGCCGCGATATAACTGAAAGATTGTTGAAAGCGGCGTAAAACCCCATTCAAACAAACAAATTAACTGCTGAAAGTTTTTTTGGTTGATTGTTACAAGACAAAACCACAAAACAGTCATTTGATCCTAAATAACGCCATCAATATGATTCTTTATCCATTTGCAGCTGTCCCTCTTTACATCACAGGGATCACAGAATTTATGCAAAAAACAGAAATTACGCAAAAACAAAGGTTGAAAATCCCAGCAGTATTTAGAAAATTGACAGATCGTGAATGTCAATCGAAGAATCAAATTTGAGCACCAACATTGGCCGACATTATTGTATGCATTTTTTGTTCATTTAGCAACTTTAAACCAATCCCACACAACAAAATTGTAGACTGGTCCAAATAGAAAGGAGTTGCAGACGACAATATAAAGTTTATAAAATTTAAGATTTTTTCAACTTTCTGGGTAGAAACATTGTGCAAAATGAAAAAAATTGCTTGTGAACCAAGCAATTTCTTCATTTTACAAAATGTTTTCTCAATGTTTTTCCAAAGGGAGTCAATAAGCGTCATTGTGTAGGAATGGGTTAAAGTCATAATAACAGCTTAAATAAGTTGGTTGTTTTATTTTAGTTATCAACCAAACATTTTACTTTCTCTGTTACATACACCTGGACATAAATTTTGCAAGATAGCATCCGTTTAATATCCATGTGGAATGTCCTGTGGGGCTTTATAGTGGGTGTGATCAGCATTTGGGCAATTAAGCCCCTTACCAGATGACAGAATTTCAGACTGATCCAAATTGAAAGAAGTTGCAGTTAAAAATTTAAAGTTTATGAAATTTTATGACCCTTCATCAGATTCCTTTAAAGAATTTGAAAGGATGAAAAACATGGCTTATATGGGCGGAGCTAACTTCCATAAATGGAAAAACCTTTAAAAATCTTCTTCCATAATTTCTATATATAGTAAAACCTTTAAAAAGCTTCTTCTCAGAAACCATTAGATGGATCAACCAAATTTCACAAGAATCATACTTTGGCGACCCTGTATTGGATTTCTTGAATGAATTTAATTAGTTGGAAATCATGGTTTTTGGGTAAGGCAGAACTTATTCTCATATAAGGAATTTATTCTGAAAAATTTTAAATCCTTCTGAGAAACCTGTTGGGGGATTTCAACCTAATATTGCAGAAGTGATCCTCAGCTAGTTGTCAGATTCCTTTGTATATATTTGATCGGTTGAAAAACATGGCTTTTATTGTCATGGCTTATGTCCATATTTGGTTAACAGTGAAAATTTTGTTAATACCTTTTCATCTAAATTAGTAAATGATTCTTACATAACCCAACTTGACTGTTTTGTAAAACAGTGAAAACTTTGAAATGTTTCTACAGAACTATTTCAAAGATTTCAGTGACCAGGTATATGGCAAAGACGATTCAGTTCTTATTGAATTCCTGAAAATACCATTTGCTCAATCAGTACATTCAGGCCTGTGGAGCGATACAGGCACTCAAGCCCCTTTAGTTATTCAATTTTTATCAACCTGTTCATTACAGTATTTGGCACAAACAAGAGGAATGAATTAAAGGTCTGAATACTTTAACCCTTGTCATGCTGTATAAATTACCTTATTGAAATGCTGTCAAATCAAAGGGCTGAAAGCACTGATAGAACTTATTGTAAAAAAATCAATATTTCTTTTAGAAATCAACTTCATAAACAATTCTGGCATAAAAAGTACACACAGGAGGTGTAGACTAAGATCAGCCTGCACATAAGTGCAGTCTGATCTTAGTCTACACCTCCTGCCAAAACCGGAAACTTCCGGGTTCAGCATGACAAGGGTTAATTATACAATATGATAGGGCAATGTGATTCAATCTTGGTAAGATCAGACAGCATACTTAACAGTCATCACATTACAAAGGACTATAAATGTGTCACAGATACAGTCACCCCAGCATTTTTGCCTCTGGAATGGCCTTTGGTTGTGATCTTGAACTTTTGAGTATCCAACAAAACTTTATGCATGACACTAGTACTCTTAGAGGGGAACAACTGTGTCAAGTTATCTTAACCCTTGTCATGCTGTATAAAATACCTTACTAAATTGCTGTCAAATCAAAGGACTGAAAGCACTGATAGAACTTGTTGTTCAAAAATCAATAGTTCTTTTAGAAATCAACTTCATAAACAACTCTGGCAGGAAAAGTACAAGCAGGAGGTGTAGACTAAGATCAGCCTGCACATAAGTGCAGTCTGATCTTAGTCTACACCCCCTGCCAAAACCGGAATATTCCGGGTTCAGCATGACAAGGGTTAAAATTCATCAAATAATGTAGAAAATATGCTCGGACAAGATCAGGACACACACATTAATAGCCCTTAACTCTCAGTAACACAGAGATTAACTCTATAATTATGTCAGTAACTATTGCATGGCTAGGGCATAAAAAAGCTGTCAAGGTTAGTACTCAACAAATCAAGTAAATTTATCAACTCAATTATTTAAGTCTTCTCACTACTTTAAGCAATTTTTCCTCTCTACCTTCCATAGCAAATACTACTTTTATTTTCTATGCTTTTGTTAGTGAAGGCGATTTCTTGTCAGATACACAGTTATGGAGTGAAGCAATACAAAAAAACACTACAAAATGATACTGTGTTATAGTGAGAAACGCAACGTCTATTAAAAAAACAGGGAATGTGTTCTGAATAAAGCTTTGTCCCTCAACAGTTCAGTGTCCTCTTCTGCATCATGCGTAGGACTTTGCATGAAAGAAAAAAGAGATTCTCAACAAAATATCAAAAAATATACAATACCAGCAATCCTAATTTTAACTGAAATGAACATGTGTGTGAAACTTTTGATGTGCTTGGTAGAACTGATTTACCCTTTTCTGTTTTACCCGCTCAGCAGGATTGTACATTCTGATTGGTCAGAATATCAAAACAACTACTTAAAAAATTTTCACTGAGGCATAGCAAGAAGACAACACTTTTCCTCTATACTGTCGTAATGCGGAAAAGTACAATTCTAACATTTCTAGCGTCATAAAAAGACTAGAATCAATAAATTCCTGAACAACCAATATCTCTACATCAACAAGGCCTTGACATGCCATATTCAATTAAATACTAAATAAGGTCATCAATTAAAGCAACCTATAAACCTTTTATGAGGAGTTACACATAGCATGACTTGAATCCTTGTTATTCTGAACCTGGAATATATCAGCTTTGAGCAGGAGGTATAAACGAACATCAGCCTGTAAATATGCGCAGTCGGCTCATTCATTTCCCAAAATATTTTCTTCCCAGAGAGGTGAAGAAATCTAACATTTGAAAAACTATACATTTTCGTCTGCCACTCCTTTTCGTTTGGACCGGTCTAAAATCTTGCCGTCTTGAAATAGGTTAAAGTGCTACCAGCAGTTCTGAAGAAGGATTTTATTCAGCATGTGTTAATAAAGATAGACACCTGACTGAAAAGGACTTGCAAGCCTATTTTTTTTTCTACAAATATATAATATATACTGTCATAGAACTAGTGAAACTCAATTTGGACACTTACCTGCCTTTATGACTGTAGTCATATCAGTGACAACCATGATTAAACCATGGTCACCACTGATATGGCATTGATTTTTCCTGATTTCAAATTCTGACAATGATGTGCCCTGTATAGGAAATGGTTTGGCCATTGCCAAAACATTGCCATTCTCTGACTTTCTTCTTTACCCTGCCAAAACACTGTCAAATCAAATTCATGAGTCAGTTGACACAAGTTTTCAGGAACCATATTTACAAGCAATTAACATCACAGTTTAAAAGATATGTTTTTGAAATCACTTACCATCAATTAATGGATCAGTTATAAAAAAGCAACAACATTGATTGACCAATCAAAATAATCATTTAGATTTTTAATTTAAATTCTTGTTTGTTTGGAAATATACGTTTGTTAAATTATCTTATTCAAGCTGGAGTTACAAGGTTTAGGTCACCTAACAACTATTTCCCTTTTGTTTTATTTTCCCGATGAATAATTATATAAATCAATGTCATTTGATATCTTAGTTTAACCCAATACCACACAACAAAATTTTAGACTGGTCCAAATTAAAAAAAGTTGCAGACTACAATTCCAAGTTAGTAAATATCAGAAAATCTTTGCATTTTTAGGTAGAAAACATCATAAACATTGAAGAAATTGCTTGTAACAAACAATTTCTTCATTGTCCACAATGTTTTTTCTTGAGGGACGTCAAAGAGAGTCATTGTGTTGGAAAGGGTCAACTGTTATATAGGAGTTTAGTGCTCTGCAAAATGTAATCAGGACTCTCCTTATTATAATAGGTCAGCTCACACAAATATCTGACACAACACCAAATTTGTGAAAATGTTTTCCAATACGTTTTCCAATATACCAAATGTCAGAATGAATTCACTACTCTTTTAGAATAATCTACAGGGGTTAATTGATTCAGCCCTAAAGTGTCAATCATTCCATGTACTAATATATTGCAAATGAACAAGAGGTCACTATAAGCTCTAAAACACTCACCTGGGTCTTAAATCATTAATCACTATATCAGGCTTCCAGAGAATCTTGCCCTAAATTGGTGCTGAGCGGCAAACACAGATCCATTACAGGTTATTCATCAGGGGCAATTAACCCATTACCTAACTTTCTGGTAGAAAATATTGTGTAAAATGAAGAAATCCCTTGTTGCAAGAAATTTCTTCATTTTACACAATGTTTTTCCAATTGTTTTTCAAGAGGGGCATCGAAAAGCATCAGTGCTTGGGAATGAGTTAATTACTAATTAAAAATCATAACCAGGGGTGTGGAATTCCCATACCTGACATGGGCTTTTCTCCTTGAGGACACATACCTTTTTCAAGGCTACTTGTCCCTGATAATATCAATACCAGTTACATCTAAGAATGGCACAAAGCAAATCATTGTAAGCTAGGATCATAGTATAAACCCTTGTCATGCTGAACCCGGAATATTCCGGTTTTGTCAGGAGGTATAGACAAAGATCAGCCTGCAAATAAGTGTAGTCTGATCTTAGTCTTCACCTACTGTCTATCCACTTCTAGCAAGCATAATGTATATGGAATTAATTTTCAAAAGAAATAATGATGACCAAACAACATCAGTGCATTCAGCCCTTTGATTTTAGAATATTTTTTTTTTTCTTTATATATATATTCAGCATGAAAAGGGTAGAAAAAATTGTGGTTAATGAAAAAAATGCTAGGTTTCACCATTCTCCCTGGGCAATCAAAAATTGTACTTATCCCCAAATTGTACATATCTGCAAATAGAACAGCCCATGCTTGGAAAGTGGGGGATGAGAATACCACATCCTTGATTCATGACATTTCAGGGGCTGACACTAACATTTTTTAATGGTATTCTCAAGGCAATAATAAACAATGTGAAGTTTCAAAGAGAAAAAGAGAAAGGGTTTTAATTTCCTGACATCAAATAACAAGCCTTTCAAATTATCTGGTGTTTTAATTGTTTTTGCTCTGAATTGTCACTCAATTTACTTTACTTGGATAAATGAAACCAAACATTACGTCTAGCAGGAAGTTCAAGACTGTATGAAGTGTCCAAACAAAGAACAGACACTTGAAACAGTCTTACCATCATAACCAGGGTCAACTAAAATGAAAAACTGTAGATTTATAGAATTTATTATATACCTTGCAGTGAAATCTTGGGATTTCTCAGTGTAATAAATTTTGATATCATCACTGGAGTGAAGATAACACTTTTCAGTTTTACTCTCTGTGATAAATCTTCAATCATGTATCTATCCGCACTTTTTTCAATAGACCTTCTCTCTATAAAAATGATTTGTTTCGATATTGTAATAAAAAAATAAATAATAAGCTATATAATAAATAGAATAATCAACTGGTTTTTACAGATATGAAAAAATATTTCACTTGGATGCATTGTTAGGCGTTGAAAAATATTTTTTCATATCTGAAATAACCAGTTGATTATCCTCTATTTATTATCCCATTACCCGATGACACAATTCAACCCTTGTCAAGCTGAATAAAATCTATATCTGATTTGTATTAACCCTTGTCATGCTGTATAAACTACCTTACTGAATTGCTGTCAAATAAAAGGGCTTAAAGCACTGATAGAACTTGTTGTTCAAAAATCAATATCTCTCTTTTAGAAATCAACTTCATGAGAAACTCTGACAGGAAAAGTACAAGCAGGAGGTATAGACTAAGATCAGCCTGCACATAAGTGCAGTCTGATCTTAGTCTACATCTCCTACCAAAACCGGAATATTCTGGGTTCAGCATGATAAGGGTTAAAATCAAAGGCTTGAAAGCACAAAAAGCAACATTCAAGGGTCAAAATTTATTTTGAAAATTAATTTTATAAAAAACCCTTGGTTATAGGAGTCAAACAGGAGGTGTAGACTAAGATCAGACTGCACTTAAATGCAGGCCAATCTTTGTCTATAGCTCCTGCGCAAACAGGAATATTCCGGCTTCAGCAGGACAAGCGTTTAGACTGGTCCAAATTGAAAGAAGTTGCAGACGACAGTTTCTAGTTCATGGAATTCAAAAAAAAAATCGTCTTTTTGATCAGAAAACATTATGGATAATGGAGAAACAAGCCTTCTTTTTATTTTCAAATATGTTTTCCAAAGTTTCAAAATTAGGGATTGTGTGGGAACAGGTTAACAGATCATTAACCATTAATGAGTAAAAAAAAGTCTGGAAAGGAAAATTGACCAATCGCTGGCTCCAACCACTTTCTTAGTTAGCCCTGCCCATCGACTCCGACAGGAAGACCCACTTCGATTTTAAACAGCATTATTTTGCAAACTTCATGGACAGTAGCATGTAATATAAAAATGAAATGGTTGGTTGACGATCTCAACGTCTTAACTACAGCTTATTCAAAGTTCATTTTGCCAAACTAACAAAAATGTTTAAAAAAATAGCTGCCAATGTCGGAGTTCAAACTTTTATTCCGGGCCAAATGAATGACTTGATTACCTGATTGATTCTTTGATCGTCAGCCGCGATCGATCAATTATAGGTATAAATTCAAGCTTCCAAATGTATGTAAAAAGATAGAAAGCAGTTTAGGATCAACGGACAAAGATTACAACTTACAAAGGAGAAAACACGTAATTTTGATATCAATGATCTTGTGAAAGATAATGGTAAGAATGGTGATGCTTGCGTCTGAGTTAGAATGCAATAAAGAGTAGGTTTTGCAACAACATGCCTCTAATTCTGGTGGAAGTTGCTCAGGGATAATAAAGAATTGATCTCCATACACAGCTTACTTTCATATTGTTCTATTCATGCAGAATATAGAATGATTGCATGCAGACCCAAAGCATAATTATGGTTTAGTTGAAACAACTTCAGTTGTGAATAGTATCATCAAACTCTTTTGCTTAAGACCAATGGTCCTTTAACCCTGATAGGACTCAGGAAGCATTATTTGTGGATTAACCCTTGTCATGCTGAATTAAAATCCTATACATAATTGCTTTAAAATCAAAGGACTGACAGCACTTCAAGGCCTTAATGAGGGTCAAAATTTCTTTTGAAATTCAGTTGCTGGCGTAAAGGGGACAAACAGGGGGTAAAGACTAAGGTCAGACTGCATATATGTGCAGTCTGATCTTTGTTTATACCCCCTGCCAAAACAGGAATATTTCGGGTTAGACATGACAAGGGTTAATGTTATTTGAACATATATCTAACAAACATCTCTGGCTTAACCCATTCCAACACAGCAAAATTTTAGACTGGTCCAAATTCAAAGAAGCTGCAGGCGACAATTTCAAGTTGGTGGAATTTTGAATTGTTCTGTCTTTTCGGATAGAAAACATTGTGGATAATGAAGAAATTGCTTGACACAAGCAATTTCTTCATTTTCCACAATGTTTTCCAAAGCTTTTTTCTCGAGGGGCGTAAAAAGGAGGGATTGAGTGGGAATGGGTTAAAATCAGGTGTTGTAAATAAGAGCAGACTGCGTGCATGCTGATCTTTGTCAACGGCACCTATTCAAACAGGAATATTATCGGTCCAGCATGACAAGGGTTCACCCATTACCACTCAATAACGCCTTTTGACACCCTGTAAAACAGTGTGGGAAAAGGAGAAATACCAAGCCATTATTCCTTTTTCTGCTATGTTTTTTACTATATTAAGTCCTAACTTTTCAAAATTAAGCACACGTTAGAAATGTTGTCTGCAACTTCTTTTCAGGTTGGACCATTCCAAATTTGGGAATGGGTGAATGGAGGCGGTTTCTGAAGCAAGCCACTGTTCAGCACAATGCATTGATTTCCTCTAATAATCCATACATGTTGCAATCCATGGTAAAGATTTTTCCTTCCCTGTCTAGAATTTTCTTCTTTGATTCAATAAGATAATGGTTTAATTGGCTGCAGTCTTGCAGCAAGGTGTGTTTATGACAGAGTTGCATGCTATTGCGCAATCATCTGACACAGTCACCTGTCAGATGCAATAAAACTCCCCAAACCTCGAAAAGTACTGCAAGCAATTCCTTTATTACACATAATGTTTACTACACAAAAAGGCATTGATTATTAAATTTCTATATGACTTTTAACCCTTGTCATGCTGCACCCAGAATATTCCATTTTGGCAAGAGGTATAGACAAAGATCAGCCTGCACATAACTGTAGTCTGATCTTGGTCTACACCTCCTGCTTGACCCATTTCAGCCAGATTTTTTCTACGTAATCAATTTTCAAAAGAAATATTGACTCTTATTAAAACCTTCAAGTACATTCAGTCCTTAAATTTTAAAGCAATTCTGTATCGGGTTTTTAATTCAGCTTGACAAGGGTTAAACACCATACAAACGAAATAAAAGATCCTACTTCCAGAAAATTTGCACTATGACATTTTGTTAATACCACATACCATACTTACGGCTAGGTTAATGCGCTCTCATTAAATTAGAAACACCAGATTACGTTTCCTCACATTAAGTCAATCTCAGAATTAAACAGAAAGATTTTTCTCTTACGTAAAAAGCTATAATCCTCTAACGACAGACAAAATAGTGCAATTTTTACGCACATTCCAGTAAATTAGGAGATTTAATGTTCATTGGTCTTTACGATATTTTGACTAGCGTTGGATTATAGTTCCTTTCCGTCTTAAATGATGATGGAATAATGTTTCTTAATTTGTATGTCAGGCTATGTCCTTAATCTAGTTTAGGGATTTATTTTGCTGATGTTGTTGCATTCGTTTGGGTCTGTGAATATGGGATAAACTATAGCTCCAATTATTGCATTATTGAATAGTACATCACTTGAAATGGAATGATAAGGAATGGGAAATATATTCCGATTCCCACACAGTGAAATTTTTGACGCCCCTCAAGAAAAATAATTGGGAAAACATTATGTAATATGAAGAAATTGCTAGTTACAAGCAATTTTTTTCATTTTACACAATGTTTTCTATACAGAAAGTTGAAAAAATCTAGAATTTCATAAACTTGTCATGCTGAATAAAATCCTTTTTAAAAACAGCTTGAAAATCAAAGGGCTGAAAGTAATGAAGGCACTAATGGTATGTCTCTATTCATTTTAAAAATTAAATTCCATTAACAATCCTGACTTAATAGGGACAGGCAGGTGGTGTAGACAAAGATCAGACAGCTCATATGTGCAGGCTGATCTTTGTCTATACCCCACGTCCAAAAAGGGAATATTCCGGGTTCAGCATGACAAGAGTTAAATTGTTTTCTGCAGCTTCTTTAAATTTGGACCAGTCTAAAATTTTGCAGTCTGGTAATGGGTTAACCTATTCTCGCACAATGACGCTTTTGGACGCCCTAAGAAAAAAGCTTTGGAAAACATTGTGGAAAATAAAGAAAGGGATTGCTTGTTACAAGCAATTTTTTTATTATCCACTTTGCCTTCAATCTCAAAAGAAAAAGATTTTTAATATTACATCAACTAAACAAGAGCACCACCCACAGGTGCCAACGCTCTGCTGCAGGTGCTGGATAATGCAAAAAATCTTAGTAGAAAAAGAAGCATAACTCTTAAGAAAATGCTTTTAGAGTTATCCCCCTTGAGAGTCTAGATGGCTCTTGTGATGGTCAATACATATGCCAAGTTTCATGAGGATATCTTCAATAACAACAGAGATAATTATGACCAAGGTTAAAGTTTGTCACGCAAACACCAAAGCTGACGCGAACCATGCTCAGGTGATCACAATACCTCAGGTAAGCTAAAAATGTCTTCTGCAACAATTTGGCCCAGTCTAAAATTTTGTTGTGTGGTAATGGGTTAAGGTAAAAGTTTTCCTTATTTGGGATGTAATAGAGTGTTATTTCAAAAATTTGATAATTCATGCTAAGCCAGGCTTATATAGAAAACTTGAAACTACAAGCAAGAACCATGGGTCTATTCTATGTGGTTTATCCATTCATTAGATAATTATTGCTGACTAATTAATCTGTCAAGAATTTTTATCAAAGGGCAACAACTTTGTGAAAAGTCCAAAATAGAATAGGCTTATGTCTGCCTGATACAGAATCTACAAGAGAAGTAGTAGCTGAGAAAACAGATAAAGCAGAAAAAGACTTTTATCAGAGGGCCATAACTCTGAGCAAAGAAGATGTTTAACAACCAAAATAGGATATGATTCACATCTCATCTGAGTCTACCCGTGAAGTTTGAATTCAGTCCATTAATTATGTTTAGATTTGTTTGTTTGAATGGGGTTTTACGCCGCTTTCAACAATCTTTCAGTTATATCGCGGCGGCTGGAGCACCTAACAATGGAATCCTGGTATTTCTCACACCAGTACTACCATTACATCCTTTCCTAGCCTCCAGCTGCTATCCCACATAGGTCTACGATTATCGACCCATTGGTGAGAGACAAATAGTCGGAAAGGATGAGTGCCGCCGTCTCGGATCGAGACGGGGACCTCTAGATTGACAGTCCGACGCACTACCAACTGCGCTATGACGGCGGCGTAATAATGTTTAGAGAAAATATGTGGAGAAGATTTACCAACTGTGGGCCATAAACCTGCAAAAAGTATATAGACTGCTACCAAATTACAATATGTATCTCTCAACTGATGCCGAGTCTCTGAGTAAAGTTTGATTCAAATTCATGCAGTAGTTGCCGAGAAATTGAGCTGAAAATGAAAAAGTTATAGACGGACTGATGGACAGGTATAAGGAATTAACCCATTCCAACACAGCAAAATTTTAGACCGGCCCAAATTGAAAGGAGCTACAGACGATATTTTCAAGTTGGTGGAATTTAAATTTTCTTTGACTTTTTGGATAGAAAACATTGTGGATAATGAAGGAATTGCTTGATCCAAGCAATTTCTTCATTTTCCACAATGTTTTCCAAAGCTTTTTCCTTGAGGGGCGTAAAAAGGAGGGATTGAGTGGGAATGGGTTAATCACAAAAAAGGTCAAAGTTATTATCACTAGGTACTAGTTCAAGGTCAAAGAGCTTGGTCTGAGATGAGAGTATATCACTAGATGAGTGTACCTATAAAATATGATGGTCTAATAAAGCGCAAGTATTAAGAAAATATGAGCAAGGTTAAAGTTTTTTTGTAGGTCAGATGTCAAGTTCACAGGGTCAGGTTTCACTACCTTGCTGTAAGTAATAGTTAGTCAAGCTGCACCAAACTTATTGTATAAGTCTAGCTGTTTTATCTTGATGGATAAGGACTTGCAAATTTTCTCCAATGAGTAAGCCTTACACACTCAGTTTTTGAGTTATTGTCAATTATAATGATAAGCCCATGCACACATATAATTTATTCAGTATATTACAACATTAATCAAATTGTGTGTGATTCATATCTATCTTCCTTGAAATTAGCCCTTAACCTTTAACCCATTCCCACACATCAGACTTTTAGACTTGTTGAAATTGAAAGAAGCTACAGGCGAAAATTTCAGGTTGATGTAATTTTGAATTGTTTAATATTTTAACATTGTGGATAATGAAGAAATTGCTTGATACAAGCGATTTCTTCATTTTCCACAATGTTTTCAAAAGCTTTTTCTTGAGGAGCGTAAAAAGGAGGGAATGTACGGGAATGGGTTAAAGCAGCTCTTGAATAGATTTTTATCAAAATTTGATTTAGGACTTTAACTCTTGTCATGCTGAATAAATTATCTTACTGAATTGCTGTAAAAATAAGAACTGAAAGCACTGATAGAACTTATTCTTCTAAAATCAATATTTCTTTTAGAAATCACTTTACTAAACAACTCTTGCAAGAAAAGTACAAGCAGGAGGTGAAGATCAAGATCAGACTACACTTATGTGCAGGCTGATCTTGGTCTACACCTCCTGCCAAAACCGGAATATTCCGGGTTCAGCATGACAAGGGTTAAGCATCTGCTTTTCTGATAGTTATTAACTTGTGTCATGCTGATCCCGGAATATTCCTGTTTTTGCTGGAGGCTTATGTGTCATCTGATTTTAGTCTACACCTCTTGATGCTTTAATCCAGTGTTGTTAACAGAATTGAATGATAGAATAAATTTTGACCAACAATTAGGGCCTTCATGTCCCTTTAGCCCTTTGGTTTTAACGCTATTTTGAAGAGGATTTCATTCAGCATGACAGGAGTTACCATTTTCATAATTAATGCTCTTTTTGTTAAATCTACTAAAATCCCCATTAATCTACACTGATTATGTATTTTTCTTAAACCATTACCAGATGACAAAAGAATAGTTAGTATGCTTGTGTGAATGAGGTTGAAAGCTGCTTTTAACAATTTTTCAGTTATATTGCGATGGCTGGAGCACCAAACAATGGATTCCTGGTATATCTTGCACCAGTACTATAACAAAAGTTTAGACTGGTCCAAATTGAAAGGAGTTACAAACAACAATTCAAAGTTTATGATTTTTTTATTTTTTCAGTTTTCTAGATAGAAAACATTCAATGAAATGAAGATTTAGTTGCTTGTTACATGCAGTTTCTTCATTTTTCACAATTTTTTTCCAAAAGGTTTTCTTGAGGAGCATCCAAAAGCGTCACTATGTGGAAAGGGGTTAATCCTTATTCCCTACTTTGAACTTTATCGAGTGAGGTGGTTATAGTCTTAGTGTGATGTTTGAAACAACTGTTTTGCTAGCGGAAGCTAATAAGGTAAATATTACGTCATGGAAACCACTATAAAGGCAATGTTTGGTGAAATGGAAAAATAATATATTTACCTGGTGAATACTGGTTCATTCTAGTACTCCATTAATTTATCTAATTTAGCACTATGTTACCCAAAATACTTTTGATTCTTTTCTTTCTTTTTTCAAAATTATAACAGAATCAGCTGAATCCTGTTCTTTCAAACATCATAATGCATTTAAGCTAGAATTTATAACCCATTCCCTCACAGTGACGCTATTGGACGCCCCCTCAAGATAAACAACAAGCAAATTCTTCATTTTACACAATGTGTTCTATCCAGCAGGTTGAAAAAATCTAAAGTTCCATAAACTTTAAATTGTCTTTTACAACTTCTTTCAATTTGGATCAGTCTAAAATTTTACTGTCTGGGAATGGGTTAAAGCTGAGAGCCAAAATTGTTCATCCAGAATCTGTTGACCCATTTCCACTCAATGATGCTTTTAGACGCCCCTTAGAAAAAAAAGCTTTGGAAAACATTGTGGAAAATGAAGAAATTGCTTGTTTCAAGCAATTTCTTCATTATCCACGATGTTTTTTTCCCCAAATATAAAAAGATCCAAAAATTCACAAGCTTTTATTTGCTGTCTGCAGCTCCTTTCAATTTGGACCAGTCTAAAATTTAGCTGTGTGGGAATGGGTCAAAGAGCCACTTAACCCTTGTCCTGCTGAATATCTATCCTCTTTTTGCTATTTTTTATAACATTGACATTATTTAACAATGTTGTGTTCAAAGATTATACCTAAATCCGATGTTGTTGGAACTCATTAGAATTGTCTCAGTGACCGCCCCCTCCCCCTGATCTTGACAAATAAGGAAAACAACCCATTAATTTTTACCAAAAAACTAAGCACCTTCCCCACATCCAACTTCAAATGTTTCTAAGATAGCCACTCGAAATTTTGAAATGCTTTCTTCAGGCGGGTAAGAATGTATCTTTTATTGACTTCTAACCCAACATCCCTTAAACAGTTACCAAACAACATAATCTTAGACTAGTCCAAATTCAAATAAGTTATGAACAACATTTTACATATGGCGAAATCTTAAAATCATGTGTCAATGATTATAGGTAAGAAAAGATTGTGAGAAAACAGAAAAATGCCATCCTTCAGTTTTTAGTTCTGTTCCCACAATTTTTTGCATGATTATTTTTCTTCATGAGTGTCAAAATGCTAGGCTGAACGGTAATGGGTTAACCTTTTGCTAAACCTTAAAATTTAACCCTTGTTGTGTTGAACCTGGAATAATCCTGCTTTGACAGGAGGTATAGACAAAAATCAGGCTATACATATGACTGTGCAGTCTGATCTTAGTCTACACCTCCTGTTTGTCCCTTTTCAGCCAAAGAAAGAATTATCTAACCACAACAATTGCATCCAGTGATGTCAGGCCTTTGAATTTAATGCAATTCTGAAGGTGATTTTATTCAGCATGACAAGGGTTAAGATTTATCCAAAAGAAAGATGTTGCAGCATACAATTTTTAGTTGATGAAATTTTAAATTGTTTTGTCTTTTGAGGTAAAAAGCATTGTCGATGGTGAAGAAATTGCTTGTAACAAGCAAGCAATTTTCTTCATTTCCACAGTTTTCCAAAGCTTTTCTTCTTAGGGGTGTCAAAAGGTGTCAATGTGTGTAAATGGGTTAAGCAAAAAAGAATTATGTCATATGAAAAATGTGGTTTCTAGATAGAAAAGAATGTGAAATATTTTCAATACAGATGGATAAAAAATTAATTAAATAGGTTTTCAATCAATTTACCTTTTCATTTACAGTTGAAATCTCTCTAATCTTCAATCTTGTCATACAGCCTCCACATGTACAACCCATTATTTAATCCATTCCAACTCAATCCCTCCTTTTTACGCCCCTCGAGAAAAAAACTTTGGAAAACATTGTGGAAAATGAAGAAATTGCTTGTATCAAGCAATTTCTTCATTATCCACAATGTTTTCTATCCAGAAAGACAAAAAATTCAAAATTCCATCAACATGAAATTGTCGTCTGCAGCTTCTTTCAATTTGGACCAGTCTAAAATTTTGCTGTGAAGGATTGGGTTAACCATGTCATGCTGAATTAAAATCTCATACAGATTTGCTTTAAAATTTAAGGATTTGAAGGTCTTAATGATGGTCAATATTCCTTTTGAAAATTGAATATTTGAACAGTTCTGGATGAAAGGGAACAAGAAGGAGGTGAAGACCAAGATCAGACTGTACTTTCGTGCAGGCTGACCTTTGTCTATACCACCTGCAAAAACAGGAATATTCTAGGTTCAGCATGACAAAGGTTAACAATTTTTAACCCATTTCCACAATATTTTCCAAAGCTAATTTTTGAAAGACGTAAAAAACAGAATTGCATGGGAATTAGTTAAGTACAATCAGTGAAACATAGATTAAAATGAAGACATTGTTTGTAACAACCAATTTATTCATTTTTTCACGATGTTTTCTACCCAAAAAGCAAAGCTTTTGCTCTAGCAAGGAGGTCTGGTTTAGTTGAGAAAAGACCAAATAAAACTGTTTTTGATTGACATGTGTTGTACAGATATTTTCCTAGCTTTTCAAGTCTGGCCACTGACTATATTAGTTTGATGTTATTGGTGCTGACAACTATCTGACAATAACATGACAGACTGGTATTCAAATCTCCACATTCTGGAACCAAACTGCCTAGACTAAATCAAAGGTCAATCTGACAAAATATAGGTCATGCTATCATAGATCCCTTGTAATTTATAGAAAAACAAAATGTGCTCTTCAATGAATGTGAAGCTTGAAAAAATGGTATCCTGAAGTTAAGCAAACAAAAAATATATCATAAAATATATGTGAAAAAAGACCGAGGCATTGTAACCTTGACATTTGACGTCACATTTGAATTATTCCTTTCTTAAAACATCTGCAACATTGAATGCATGGTCTCCTCCTGTTACCACTGTCACCTAAGGGTATTTCACAACATTAGATCATGTTAGGTGCTCCAGCCGCCGCGATATGACTGAAATACTGTTAAAAGCGGCATTAAACCCCAATCAATCAATCTGTATACAAGCCAAAAGTTGATTCTATATTCTGCAACTTCTCCATAGAAGAGGTGAAAATCCAAATTGAAAAAATCTTTGCAGAGATACTGCAGAGATGGTTGATTTGCCCGGCTTTCTTTCTTTTCTCTGCAAATTAACCCTTTCCTGTTCAATCCCTGGTTTTTACGGCCTTGTGATTTTATAGTTAAGAAAATATTGTAGAAAAAGAAGAAATTTCTTCTAACAAGCAATTTCTTCTTTTTCCACAATATTTTCTACCCTACTGAATGGTTACTTTGTTAAGTAAATCAATTTTAATTGTCGTCTGTATAACATTTGAATTTGGACAAGTCTAAAATTTTGCAAAACAGGAAAGGGTCAATATTGACTACAGTAATGTGTAACAAGGGCAAAGAGCAAGCTATAAATTGCTGTAGGTCAAAGTTGAAAGGATGTTAGTACAGTGTTCAAGGACTAATATGTCCCAAGATGACCCAAAATATTATGATCATGACCAAAGATAAAAATTTGGAAATGCTGACCTTTGAACATTCATGAAAGACTGCTTTAACCCCCATTAAAGTGTCAATTTATCAGTCATTTGTAAAAGGTGTCAAGCCATACAGAGAAGTTAAAATGAAACTTGACCTAGAGATTTTATCCACAAGTGATCTTAATAACAAGGTTATAGTAAAGATCAAAGCAATCTAGGTTATTCAATAGTGAAAAGCTCAAACTAATCACCCAGGTGACAGGTTATGATTACCTGCTTCACTCCCTTATGTTTTGTTTATAACGGGAATTTACCCATTACCAGGCAATAAAATTTAGATCTGGTCCAATTCCAATACAATCCCGCATTTTTACTCACCAAAGAAATATTGGTATGGAAAACATTGTGAGAAAAGAAGAAATTGCTTGTAACAAGCAATTTCTTCTTTTTCCACATTGTTTACTACCACATAATTATGGCACTTATTTGTCAATTCAAACCAACTTTGTTTTGTATTCTGCGACCTCTTTCAATTCGAACCTGCCTAAAATTTTGCCGTTTAGGAATAGGTTAAGTTGGTAGCGAGTACAACTCCAAATCATGGGTCCTATGTTAGATCTCTGGCAACAGCAAATATAACTTCAAAACTTTTGTCTCCTAAAAATGGAAGGATAATCTCAACCCTTGTCATGCTGAATAAAATCCTTTTCAGGATATTGTACAAAAATCAAGTGAGATGAGCATCTCGGCCTGGAAAAAGATGTGGTAGTACTGCTGTGAGAATTTCCAGGATTCCACAGTCAAGGACACCAGTAGCCATGATGACTGAAAAATGTTAAAAGTTGTGTTAAAGCCTATTCAACAAACGATAACATTTTGTATAATGGGATTTAACAAATATCCAGACGACAAAATTCAATAGACTTATTTTTAAGATGGGTCGAAATACAAGAAGTTGTAAATGATAACTACTAGTTGGTGAAATTTTCAAATTTTTGTCTTTTTGGGTACAAAACATAGTTAACCCTTTCCTGTTGCAGACAACAATGAAAACATGATGCAATTTGAAATGAAATCATCCCATGTGGTAGAAAATATTGTGAAAAAAGGAGAAATTGCTTGTTTTTCCACAATGTTTTCTAAGTAAAATATCACAGGAATGTAAAATCCTGTGTTTGAACGGGAAAGGGTTAATAGCTAAGAAAAAGCAATTTCTTCAATTTCCTCAATGTTTCCCACAAAGTTTTTCCTAAAAGGTAATCACAGGATGTCAGGGTTTTTTATCGAGGCGGAGGCACATTATCCTATCCGACATTTGTCTCTCACCAATGGACGGATAATTGTAAACCTAAGTGGGATGCTAGGAAAGGATGTAGTGGTAGTACTGGGGCGAGAAAGACCAGGAATCAATTGTTAGGTGCTCCAGCCGCCACGATATGACTGAAATACCGTTTAAAGTGGTGTTAAACCCAAATCAATCAATCAAATTTTCTAAAGGGGGGGGGGGAAGGTTTCTCATCTTACTTAGGCTCACTATACTTATCCTTTGTCTGTTGGTGGAGGACAAATGACCCTAGTCAGGGTAACTTTTATCAGGTGTGAAAAAATTTGATTTCTAATCAAAAGAGGTGCATTACTCCTACAAAAATGCACTTAAAATTACTTCCCTTTGAGTTCCGTGATCAATAACTGGGCAATAAATTTTTGAGTTGCAGATAATATATGAAAGTAAATTTGAATTGAAAAATAAGTGCAAAATATGCTAATAACGTATTGTGAAAAAAGATGAAATAGCTTGTTGAAAGTGATTTTTCCTTTTTTCCAGGTTTACTTTAATATTATTCTTGAATGGTATATTAGCAATGCACTGAGAAGCACTTTTGACAAATTTGGCACAACAAGGCACTAAGAAGACTTTAAGTCTGCCCAATTTGTAGAATGAAGTTACAAAGTGGCCAAGTTTGCCAACTGGTACAGAGCCAGTGGGATAGTTTGACATTCTTATTTCATCAACAAAATCTAAGTGATCAAAACATGTCAAAACACTACAGCATAGTTTCAGAAATGTATATATCATTTAACCAAATACCAGATGACAGATTTTAGTCTGGTCCAGGGTTTGCAGAGGACAATTTAAAGTTTTTGAAATTTTAGATTTTCTAAAATTTCTGGGTAGAAAACATTGTGGAAAATAAAGAAATTGCATGCTTCAAGCTTTTTGTTCATTTTACATAATGTTTTACCATTTTCTTTTTTTTTTTTTTTTTTGAGGGTTGTCAAAGTGTCATTATGTTGGAATGGGTAAAAAAAAACAGATTTGTCCATGGATAACAGAGTTCTCCCTATCAGCTGCTTGTCACAAAAGTTGCTCAATTCATCACCAAAGATAACCAAGTCAGTCATTCACCTAATAAAGATCTGTTAATCACATATATCAAAATAAAAGCATTTCTTTTCATAAAGTCAAAACCATTGGTTTACTTCTAAAATGTCATTACTGCAGTTCAACCTATTCCCAGACCAAGTCCATGAACAAAATGCTATGAAAATCTGGTGGACATGGTGGAAAGTGAAAAGGTTTGCTCAATTTGAGCTTGTCCGTACAGGGTATGGCTATGGGGGACTGTTCCACTACTGAAGCACTGACAAGTACAGCTTACCACACCCATTCGTCTGTTATTCATGTGTATTCAAGCAAGGGGAAAAAAACGTAAGTCACTATTTCTAGCTGCCACCTGATCAAGTCCATCATGTGTTGAGCTCCTAACAAGGGCCTTTACACTGCCGAATCACAGATGATTATGGCTTGATATCAGCAGAAGTGCAGCTTGTCTAGAATATAAAGTGCCAGTGTAAGGCTTTAGTCTTCACAGTGTTTACCAAGAACTTCGACAGTGCATACCTCCTCGCCAGTCTATTTGCTATTAAGCCTAGGAAGAAGGGTAATCCTGCAAGAAGGCCGAGGCATATAACCCATTCCTAAACAATCCCTCTTTTTTTTACGCCCCTCAAGAAAAAGCTATGGAAAACATTCTGGAAATGAAGAAATTGCTTGTATCAAGCAATTTCTTCGTTATCCACAATGTTTTCTACCCAAATAGACATACAAACATCTGCAGCTTCTTTCAATTTTGACCAGTTTAAAATTTTGCTGTGAGGGAATGGGTCAAGTCCCAGCTGTGGATGATGCTCCAAGTCCAGGCAAAGGTCCATTTTCCTCCTACTACTACTGCCACCAGATCCTCAGACTGATGGTGCTCCTGGAGAAGCTAAGGCAGCTTCTTATGGTCAACACATTTCATCGTCTTTTCAGTTGTAAATTTCGGTCAGCATTTTTTATTGTCTTTTTATTTGTAAATTTTGTTTCTTTCAAATTTCATTTTAAAATTTCAGTGTAGAAATGGGCATATTGAGAAGCATTTTTCTATTTCTTTATACACTGGTGCTGCCTCTTGTGCCTTCAACACTGCTGCTCTGCTCAGAGCACTGCTACCCCTTTGCCACCTATGAAGCACCCATGGAGCTTGGAGAAGTCAGCCCTTCATAAAGGAGAAACACCCAAAGTGAAAGAAATGAGGCCTACTTTTTGCAACATCCAGTGCCCTTCCAATTTACCACCACTCCTGTCCTGATAGTACCTTGTCTCAAACTTGGTATCAATGCCAACAACATTGCCTGCTTCACTTTCTGACAGGGTTTGGCCACCATACAGCTTTAAAGTGCTGTGTGACTGGGCCTTACAGACAGTTTTCATTGTAAAAATTGTCATTCATGGTTTATGCCTAACTGCATGTCAATTATATTTTTGACAAAACTCAGGGCTTATGATGAAAGACTGGCCTAGTTTTTAGCTGGCAAAATCATAACATTGTGTCCTTGCTTAAACCTTTCCTGTTTTGCAAAAATTTTACAATCTTCCAAATTCAAAGTGGATTAAATTTGAAAATTAGCCATTCAGTTGGGTAGAAAATATTGTGGAAAAAGAAGAAAGTTTTCGCAACAAGCAATTTTTTTCTTTTTCTACAATATTTTCTCAATTATGAAATCACAGGAAAAAAAAACAGGGCTTGAATAGGAAAGGGTTAAATGCCTCTTCCCAAACATGTTATATTACATGAAGATCTCTTTAATTGATTGAATGAATGGGGTTTAACGTCACTTTCAACAGTATTTCAGTCAAATCGCGGTGGCTGGAGCACCTTATAATGGATTCCGGTTATTACCCACACTAGTACTACCACTACACCTTTCCTAGCCTCCAGCTTCTATCCCACTTAGGTTTACGATTATCCACTCATTGACAAATGTCAGAAAGAATATGTGCCGCGGCCATTGATCAGGCCGTAACATCCCATGATTGAATGAAGATTAGGAGTCTGATGGGCTATGACAGTGGCAAAGATCTCTTTGAACAGCGTCTGATTACACTTGTCATTAAAAAAAAATCAAAGGCCTGAAAGTGCTAAAAGAACTAATGATAGATGGTCAATATTTCTTTTGATTTTTTTTTTTACACACAGCTTGACCAACAGGTGTTGTAGTCTTGGATCAGACTGCAGGAATATTTCAGGGTCAGTATGACAAGGGTTGAAGAGTTCTGATGAAGTGCTAGAAAATTTGTCCTAATTACAGACACCTGTCAACCTAGTTTCAGTTTCAATTTACACATGAATTTCTAAAACAGGAAGAACTTTGTAACTTATAATGCCTATAAATACACCATGTGACTCAGTATTCATACTATCATATTTCTTCCAATTTGTTAACCCTTGTCATGCTGTTTATAATCCTCTACAGAATTGCATTAAAATCAAAAAGTTGACAGAACTGGATTCAATTATTGTAGGCTCATGATTCTTTTGAGAATTTATCTTATAATCAACTCTGACTTATAAGGGACAAGCAGGAGGTGTAGACTGAGATCAGACTGCACATTTGAGCAGGCTGATCTTTGTCTATATCTCCTGCAAAAACAGGAATATTCCAGGTTCAGCATGACAGGATTTAATAACAGTTCCTGGAAGTGATGCAAAATAATGAAGGGAGCCTTAGAATAGTTTTAGCTATAATTCCTTCGAACGGGTATTTCTGTTTAGATTTCCTCAAATTGGAGGATAATATATGAGAGCATGCGTGACATTTCCAACCATTACAAATGTGCGCCGAGTAAAGACTCAGATCAGCCTGTGCATCTGAACAGTTTGATCAGAGTCTTCACGCTGCGTTCTGTAGATATATACTGACCCAAAGCTTCTTTAAACAATCAGCAAATGTTCTAATTGCCCTGAATGTCTGTCCAGGGTGCTCAATGTGTGCAAGTCACGATCATGCAAAATGGTTGGAAATGTCACGCATAGGCTCATTGTCCTCTGAACAATCCTAAAATGATGGGAAGAATACCATGTTTGTGACAAGCCAATGACCTAAATGGTATTTAATGGAATCTGCAAATATGGCCATGTTTGGGGAAATCAAAAGATAATGTATTTACCCAATGAATTCCAGTTCCGTTTCGTTTCTACGAAACACAAAATACATTTGCTTCTTTTTTTTCTTTTTTAAAGTTATGGATATGTGCAGGCTGATCTTTGTCTAGACCGTACAAAAACAGGGATATTCAAGACTTAGTATAAAAAGAGTTAAAATTAAGTTTAACTTTAACTTGAAAAATCTTCCCCTTCTATTATCCCATTCCCACACAATGGTGCTTTTACACCTATCAAGAGAATCATTTGAGAAACATTGTCTGAAATGAAGAAATTGCTTGCAACATTTCACACAACATTTTTTGCCCAGAAAATTGAAAAAAACTTAAACTTCAGTAAACTTTGTAAGGTCGTCTTAAACTCCTATCAACTTGAACCAGTTTGAAATTTTGCTGTCTGGTAATGGGTTAAAAAGGTTTAAGCTTAAAAATCAAATCAACAAGAAGGTCAGCTACAGAATATTCATCATATCATATTCAATTCCTCTGGGATTGAAGCAAAATTAATAAAGATTTCTGGTGAGCTAAAATGACCATACACCGTCACTCACACAACAATAAGTGTTGTAAATTAGCTATGATTTATTGTGAAATATGCATAATTATACCATCCTGGGAATTTCTCTGACATGTCTGTAACATAGATTTCATTTGAACTCCACCTACAACAATTGTCAACAAGTTCTGCTGCAATGTATTGATGGACCTGGCTTTCAATATTCTAGAGCCGTTGGAGATGGATCATGCTCTCCGATTATAGCCCTGTCACAAAAACTATCAAATAAACAGGGAAAAGAGTTTGGCTGGATTAACAGACATAGGTATATATTCCAGTCAAGCTAAATTCTAATGTACATCCTTGAGTTGTGACTTTAACCTTGGAGCTATTTGAAAATTTGTTTCAAATGGCACATCTACTCTCAATAGACAATGTAAAGTAAATGTAATTTCGAAAAAAACTCTGTAATTTTAGGAGCTATGCTCCAGACATGCTTAATTTTAATGCTTGACCTTAAGCTGTGACGACGACCATTGAGCTATCTGATTTTTTCCCCCAAAGTGTTCATCTACTCATGATTGAGAGCAATTGTGACAAGTTATATTGAAATCCATCTATAATTGAAGAAGCTATGCTCTGGACATACTTAATTTAATGTCTGACCTTGAGCTGTGACCTGTATCTTGGAACTATATAAATGAATCTTTCAAATGGCACATCTACTCATGACTGACAATAAAAGTGTACAGTTATTTCCAAATCCATCTATAATTGAAGGATCAATGATTTGGAAAAGCTAAATTTTCACATTCAACCTTGAGCTGTGACCTTGACCTTGGATTTATCTGAAGATTTGTTTCAAATTGCACATCTACTGATAGAAGACAATTTTGTAAAGTTATTTTGAAATCAATCCATAATTTTAGGAGCTATGCTCCAGACATGGCTACTCTCAACATTTGACATGACATATGACCTTGACCTACGAGCTATCCAAATATTAGTTATTTTGAAATCAATCCATAATTTTAGGAGCTTTTTCCCAATAACTGAGAACAGTTGAGTCAAGTTATATTGAAATCCTTCTATAATTGAAGGAGCTACGCACTGGGCATGCTTTATTTTAATTTTCAACCTTTGGGTGTGACCTTGACCTTGGAGCTATCTAAGATTTGTTTCAAACTGCACATCTACTCATGGTAGAGAATAATAGTGTATTGTTATTTTAACATCCATCCATAATTGAAGGTGCTATACTTCACAAATGCTTAATGTAAACGTTTAACCTTGAGCTATGACATTGACCTTGGTGCTATCTGATTTTTTTTCAAAAAGTAAATCTATTTATGATAGAGGACAATTGTGCCAAGTCATTATGAAATCCATCCATAATTGAAGGAGCTATGCTGTGAACAAGGTCAATTTTGACCTTTGACCTTGACCTTTGAGCCAGCCAAAAACCAGGAAAAGTACCATTAAGAAATCTCATAAGGAATTCACATATGCAGTGTCATCCAATTTTGCCAAAGGGATGTGGAGATATCGGGGCAGGTGGATGGACGGAAAACAGGACAGAAAGATGAAGCGATGGCTATATGCACGCCCTCCAGGGAGCATATATATAATCCATCAGCATAATAAAATCATTCATTTATTTGATGTCTGTGACAAACTCCCTTGTTGAAGGACAGTGGGTGTGGTTAGCTATTGCTTCATTTATTGGAAACTAGAAAAATTGATTGATCTCTAGCCACATCCACTGTACTCCGACATTGAAGGTAATATACAACATAAAGGGCAACTCATTGAGACCCAAACATCTTAACTACTGCTTGAATAAGCTGTAGTTACGTTTAAGTTGTCAAACCAACAAAAATGTTTGATATAAATGTCAAGTTCAATTTAAGCACACTTCTGGTCTAAATGAATGGTTTGATTGGTCAAAGTATTTATTTACCAAGCAATTTCTTCATTTTCCGGGTCGTAAACCTGAGTGGGCAGAGCTGCTGGGCAGAGCTGCTGGAGGATGAGAAATACTAGAAATTCATGATTAGGTGCTCCTGCCACCATGATAAGATTGAAATACTGTTAAAAAAGGCTTTACACGCCATTCAAACAAATCAAACCTCCTACCAGAACAGAGTAAGCTTGTGTTTAGCATGACAAGGGTTAATGTCACTTCCTCTTTTCTGATAAAATATTTGATAATGTTTTTCCAAGTATTTATGTCATGCATTTTATTACACCATTAATAACTTCTCAAATCCCATTTGCATTATATGTAAATGAGTTACAAAAGGTTTGCGTAGCTTGATGTTTGAAAATTTAAATGCTTTGGGTTTTGTCCTTCTTATGTATTCAATTAGTTGCATTTGAATTCATTGTTGAACTAGCACTACCTGATATAGCCCATTCCAGCACAATTCCACACTTTAACAACCCCCGAGAAATGTTTTCTTAAATGGATCTTAATAAACACTTGTCATGCAGATCCCGGAATATCCCTGTTTCGGCAGGTGGTACAGACAAAGATCAGCCTGTGCATAGGTACAGTCTGATCTTAGTCTGCACCTTCAGCTTGTCGCTTTTCATCTAGAACTGTTCCAATAATCAATTTTTCAATTAGAATACTGACCCTCATTAAGACCTTCCAGTGCTGTCAGTTCTTTTATTTTAAAGCAATTCTGTATAGGATTTTAATTCAGCATGACAAGGGTTAATATCATTGATTTATCATTAATTTTCAATACAAATTATCACTTATAACCAATTTTTCCAGAGCTTTCAGTCCTTTGATTCTAATAATATTCCAGTAAGGATTTTATTCTGCATGACAAGAAAATGGAATTCAAATTAACAATATTAGATTCTATGTTGCTTTCAGCGGTTTTCTCAATTTTGATAGACAAAGTCATTTATTTAGGCGCTCCCCAGGTAATTTCTTAACAAAATGGAATTTAACCGAGGTCATTTTGAACCATTTTAGAACCATTCTTTCTTTGACTTGACATGAGGCAAAGGCAAAATTAAATCAGCCTGCACATTATATTCAGGCAAATCTTAATTCATACAAAGTATTTTCCCCTTTCATCCATTACCAGACTGCAAAATTTTAGACCGGTTCAAATTGAAAGGAGTTGCAGAGAATTTATCAAATTTTAGATTTTTCAACTCTCTGATAAGACAATGTGAAAATAAAGAATTACTTGCAACAAGCAATTTCTTCATTTTCCACAATGTTTTCTCAAGCCTTTTTCTTGAGGGGCATCAGATAGTGTCACTATGTAGGAATGGGTTAAATCAAGTGTTTATATTATTATTTTTCAAATGAAATATTGGCCCATAATCAGTCCTTCAGATGCTTTTAACTCTTTGATTTTAATCCTATGCTGAATAGATATGACAGATATAACACATTGCCTCACAATCTATCAACTTTATGAGCTTAAGGTAAATATTTTTGCAAAACATTTTGATGAAAGCAGAAAAGGTTTGCTAACCTATTTCCATTTACTTAAGTGAAGTTTCAATTGTTATCTGCAACTTATTTCATTTAGGACCAGTCTAGGAATACCATCTGTTAATGGGTTAAATGCGTGTATCAAAGGGCATACCTGCATCACAAGCTATAAGCCAGTGGCAATGCTTGAGTTCAAACCCATAACCTGTGATATATGTCAAAACATAATGTGAGGTAACTCTAACAAGTCAAAACCACCTAGAACCTAAAGATTCTTCATCCAGTACCACACAATCTCTGGCCATATTTTTTTGTAAGCTAAGTCTATATTTCTAGACAAGAGGACAATGATGGTCCTATATTGCTCACCTGAATATGTCAGTTCCGAGTTTTTAAGACTTTTTCATTTTCTCTACAATATATATTTGATTCAATGTTAACCCATTCCCACTCAATGACGCTTTTATCCGCCCCATAAAAAAAAGCTTTGGGAAAACATTGTGGAAAATGAAGAAATAGCTTGTTACAAGCAATTTCTTCATTAACCACTATGTTTTCTACCCAAAAGGTAGAAAAGATCCCAAATTTCATAAGCTTCAAATTGTTGTCTGCAACTTCTTTCAATTTTAACCAGTCTAAAATTTTGCTGTGTGGTAATGGGTGAAAGACAATTTGGCACTTAAAGTACTAGCAAGAAAATTGTCATTAGCCTGTAGTCTCCTATATTCGAGCACCTTAAGCATCAAATCGCGCGCATGCGCAGCTAAACAATTTGAATTTGATATTGTAAACTTTGCTGCAAAATGTACTAATTCAATTGTAATAGTCCAGTATTAATAAAAAAGATATTCGTAACATAATTCGGGGGTAGAGACACTCTAAAGCCTTTCACCTTATGTGATCAGTGTCATCTAGAAGCAGTCTCCTGTATTCGAGCGCCGGTACAATTTTCTTTCCGGGGTCAAGGTCGCACGTGCAGTCGGTTATTTACAGTCTAGTTCAGACAAATTGTTCCAGTGCCAGTTTTGGTATTTGAGTTTGACGATTCTTCAGGTCATTTTCTTCTAAAAATACTTTTTTTCTAGTTTATACGGAATACTACAGAGAGGTGGTTGAGGTGTTACTTACAAAGAGGGGTTGAAAAAAAAACAAGTTTTTTTTTTCAATCACTTCATCAATAGTATGTCATATGTTACATTTTCCTTTTCAACAAACAACATTTAAAGCAACTCTAAAGCATAGAAACATAAGTATAACATACATAACATCCAATGGATGACAGTGTTAAATTGTATGATAAGAGTGATGTCTTACAAACATTTCACAAATATAAATTTCTGTAGCCTCAAATTAATCATATTATCAATTAATAATGAATTATCAGTTATCTTCCTCAAATGAATGCAGTTCGACATTTGCTCCTTTTTATCCATTTTTTAATTCGGTATCACAGGTAGAACATAACGATATTGTTTCTTTATTCTGTTTCACAGTGGGGACATAAAAATACTGTGTGCCTGCGAACTACTCTTTGGGGGGAGCATACTTTCAAATGGACCCAATGTCCACACATGTCACACTGACCCCAACATATTATTTTAAGATTCTCATCTTGCTTTGGTGGATAAAATCGTCCACATACACAGCATTTGTCATCATTATCATCCTCGTATGAACTGTCACTGTCACTTTCAACATTAATACCCTCCTTGCGGCTACATAATCCACTAGTAGATGCCTTTGGACTATTTGTTTTTACCTTGGATGTTATTTCTTTACGGGGAGGTTTGACAGCTTTGCTTGGTTTAGAAAGCTCCTTTGCTGCCTGCTTGTTCTCAAGATAGGCTGTGAAATCAGTGTAGAAATCATCATTTGTTATAGCTTTACCACTAGCATCAGGTCCTCTTGATGTTACCCTTTTCTTCTCACATTTTCACTTTTCCCAAGAGTCATGGTAATTTCCTCTCTTCTCTCCAGGAAACGTTCTACTAGCTCTGGTCTAGACTTTATAGCTTTCACCTTCGCAACTGGATTTTCTCCTCTGAAACTTTCACAAGGCAGAAGTTTTTCGAGTGACACAGCTTTTGTGTTGAGAGGATACACTCCTGTTTTCCTAAATCCAGACTGTATGTTGATTGGTGTCATGGCTTTCTGGTAGGCTCTACATGCAAGAGAGCAAATATTGTACTTCGTTATAGATCGCCCATTGTGCCTGTACATAAACTGGGAGCATTCGCTATAGTAGAACTTTTTGAAAGGGCCAAAAATTGCGACATCTAGGGGCTGTAAAATATGAGATGTGTGTGCTGGAAGCACAAACAGGATTATCCCTTTCTCCCTTGCCCACTTTATGGTCTCCGGGTTTTTGTGAGATGAGTGACCATCATAAATGAGTAGTACTGGCTGACTGCATGTAGAAGAGGATCTAGCATACGGTAGGAAGTGATTCTCCAAGTAGTTCCTAAATACCTCGCTGTTTGACCAGCCTTTCTCTGACATGGTACCCTGTGCTCGAGTACATGAGCCTTTCATGAGTTCCGAATTCCATCTCTGGCCTTTAAAAACGAATAAAGGTGGAATAGCATGGCCAAGCGCATTTACACAACCAATCAACGTTGTTGTTGCAGATTTTGGAGATGTAACTGATTGGGGTTTGTACTTTGGATTGGCAATTATGTTTGATGGTCGGTGCTCAGGTTGAATTGCAGTTTCGTCTAGATTGTAAATAAATTGTGGTTTATTATTCAATTCATTTTCTTCAAGCACAGCCTTTAGGTTGTCGAAGTAAGAATTTACAGCCTCAGGGGTTGAACACTTAGCTCGAGCACTTTCTAATTGCTGGGGCCTTAAACTTGCAATTTCCTCGGACCAACGGGTCAAAAAATTATAAAGCCACCTTTTGCTTAGTGGATCATCTTTTGCTTTTCTCCCAAGCTCATGTGCCATATCCCCAGCTACCTTTCTGGTTTCATTATTTGTCATGCCATATCCTAACTCAGCCCTTGATTGTATGTGGCCTATAAGCTTTTGTTCTTCTTCTCTGCTGAACAATGTTTTTCTCGCAAAGTTTTGGGCATCTATTCTCCCATCAACTCTATCCCGTAACGTCGTTTGGGGAACACCAAACATCCTTGCAACCTTTCTGACAGAGACTGCAGGTGTATTCTTGAAATAAGTGTAGGCTCTCGTCATCTTATCAGCGTCATAATTACGATATTTTCTTTTACTTTTGACTGGTTGAACCTGAAATGAGAATTAAAAGATATAAATACCAAACATATTTTGTTCTTTCGTGCTAGAATGAATGCAACCACTTACAACTGACTGGACGTTAATTGGACGCTAATTGGTAATAAAATCTAGTGGAACAGAGTTGATTAATTTAACTGTAAAAATGTGTTGGGGTTATCTCCCATCTACCTAACAGCGTCTGTGTGACGTCGGCCATTTGCAGGACAACAACAACATGGGAATTTTGCTTGAATTGACATAGTTCACATAGGATTCGAATGGATAGGTATTTATTTGATCGAAAGTGCAAAAAAGGTATTTGTTTTTATTATAGTTTCTGTATATTTAGGGATTTTTACCTGTTTCTTTCGCATAGTTTAGGTAGCTGATATTTCGTGAGGCAAATCTCTTCCAAATTCCACTGTCTTCTAATAGCTATAGTTACCTGCGCGTGCTAAGAATCGAACCGATCGAATATAGGAGACTGCTCGAATACGGGAAACTACAGTATAATTACTAAGGCCCCTTATCCAATGTTTTCCAATACAACAATCCCATTTTCATTAGGTTTCATCCTTGTGCTCAGACAAACATTCTGACTAAGTTCTATGAAGATTTGGCCATAATTGTAGCACCTTGAGTGCTAACAAGGAAATTGTCATTGTCCTATGTTTTCCAACAGAACATTCCCATTTTAGATCAGGATCATCCTTGTGACCAGACAAACTTTCTGACCAATTTGTAAAAAAGATTTTGGCAAAATTTTCGCCCATACAGTGCTAACAAGGAAACTGTCACTAATGCCCCAATTCCTGTGTTTTCAAGCAGAACTTTCCCATTTTCAAATGGGTACATCCTTGTTCTCAGATAAATATTCTTACAAAATTTTATGAAGATTGGGCCAAAATTGTGGCCCCTAGAGTGCTTAAAAGGAAATTGTCTTTGAAGCCCATCTTTATGTATTCTCCAATGAAACATTCCCATTTAGAAAGAGTTCATCCTTGTAACCAGATAGACTTACTGACTAAGTTTCAATAAGATTGGGCCAAAAGTATGGCCCCTAGAGTGCTAAAAAGGAAATTGTCATTGAGGCCCTTTTTTCTGTGTTTTCTAATGGATAATTTCCAATTTGAATAGGCTTGTAATGTGTTAACTGTATTACCAATCTTTTGCTATATACTTAATCTCAAGTGATCAAAATGTTTGATTGATTGAATGGGGTTTTTACGCCAATTTTAACAGTATTTCAGTCATATTGCAGTGGCTACTGCACCTAATAATGGATTCCTAGTATTTCTCACACCAGTACTACCACTACATCCTTTCTGAGCCTCCAGCTGCTCATCCCACATAGGTTTATGATTATCGATCCATTTTTGGAGACAAATGTTGGACAGGACATTTGCTGCGTTGGGGGATCGAACCCTGGACCTCTTGATTGAGAGTCTGATGTGCTACAAACAGTGCTACAGCTGCGGCCTAAGTGATCAAAGAGACCAGAAGCTTAAATAAAAATTTCAGAACGTAACCACTCTATCCTGTAAAGGTCTGAAGAACCAAGCCTTTTTCTTCCTAAAAAGTATTCAACAAACAACATTTGCATGTTTATTGACGCAAATCATTATGATAAAATGTCATCAAACCACCTAATAGGATATGCAGTATAAAATATAAACCAAACATGCAAATAAGAGTGGCACAGATTCAAAATGATTGATTGTTGAAATGACATTTGGTGCAATTTGTGAAAATTATGCAAAATACTAAAGCTAAACCCATTTCCGCACAATCCTGTTTTTTTATTCCCTTCAAGAAGACTGCTTGGGAAATAATTGTGGCAATGAAGAAATTGCTTGCTAAAAGAAATTTCTTCATTTTCCACTATGTTTTCTTCTAATAGAAGATTTTTGAAATTTTATCTACCTGACATTGTCATCTGCAATTTCTTTCAAGATTGACCATTCTAATAATTTGTCAAGTGGTAATGGGTTAAACATTGTTTGCCATATTGCTTCAATTTTCTGCAACAGCACACTTTATTGCTTTAAAATTACCAGTACACAGTGAACAGATCTCAAATTGTTCTAGGCAGCCAAACAATCTAAGGCCAACCCATACCTCATTACTTACCATTAGAAGGTCATTAATTTTGGCAGAAAAACAAATCACTCAATACAGAATTATGTACAGAAACCCTTTTATCACCAAGGTTGGTCAATCAACTGATAGATTGCAGCTGTCAATATTAGAAAATCGACTGACCAATCAAATCTCTCAATTAGATCATTAGGGAACATTGACCTCAAACATTAACCCTTGTCATGCTGAATTAAAAGCCCTTACAGTAGTGCTCTAGCTAGGCCCTTTCATAAGGGCGCCCCTCCCTGCCCTCAAAGTGCAGAGCCCTCCCTTTTTGCAATTGCCGTGCCCAAATGATTGACCCTAAACTCTACTAATACTCTAGAAATTACCGACTATATTTTAAATGTTGCATGAATTCGATTGATGGCTCAAGTTTGACGTGATTACCGATGCATTAATCCAGCATACACATTATGATCTGTAGAAGTGGAGGGCGCAGCTTATATCAGCAAGTCAACCAATCACAAAGCGTGATTTGTTATTGAGGGGGCAGTTTACGATAATCTTTACATGACGATAAGCACATGCCCGTAAATCGATTCGACTCTTGTAAACAAACACCAATTACCATTTAAATGCTTGTGTAAGGCTGTACACAATAAAGCGTGGATGATGACACCCTTCATTTAGAATTTTCAAATTTGTTGTTAGGCTCGAATAGATATAGTTTTTGTCCTTCTACCACGATTTATTCTTCCCCTGCTGCATCTTTGGAAATTGGGTCAAATCCAGATCTATAGTATAGTTAATTCTTTTTACCCTCAATCAAAATCAATTTTTCTAATTAATATTGAAAATTAATGCAAGAAAAGTAACAGATAATAAGATCAATTATTCAAATCAAGCTGCTCTGTTTTCTTTTGTAGGTTTCTTTAAACAGGGGTTGAGAAGTAGAAACAATACGAGGCAAGTTTTTATGTCACTGTTTGTCATTCTGTAAAGCAATTACCTCCGTAGTGCACATTCCAGACAGTTGTTTTACTGAAGGAACTTCACTTATTCATTTTACTTCAACAAGCGAACACGTACATTTTCTAACATTTAGATTTTCATAATGCCTATCAGAGAGCGTACACTACGTAACCTTAGCAAGATTGGAAATGCCAACAAGAGGAAACTTACTGATTTCTTCTCATAGGTTTCTATCAAACATAAATGATTTGATCATATCTAAAGAATGTGATGGTTATTTTGAAATTGATATGGAAAAAAGATAATAATCTGTGAGTGACAAAAAGTTGGTGGCCAAACAAAAAAATTGTAATTACAGCTGATTTTCCAGTTCTGGAATCAGACCTTCTACAGGGACAGTTGAATCAAACAACAACCAACCAAGAAAGCGCCAAAACAGAGGTCACAAAGTAGTTTTTAATCCTGATGGTAGCAAGGACGACCATGGCTACAAGTAAAAGTTGGGGTTGATGAAGATGAAACGACTACCTCCATGATCTGCAAAGAGTTAAGCCCAGGCCAAGAGACTAACAAGACCTTGATAGAGACAGGATGCAAGACATTATGACTGGACAAGGTTAAGTCCCATGAAGCCAGTGACCAGCATAGAAACTTCCTAACCAGCTACCAGAACTGACAGAGAACATCAGCTCTGCAGCTAGATTCCATGACAGATGCCTTGAAGGTCCTACACTTCATCACCAAGAAGAATCTTCCCCTTGATCTATTCAAAGACATGATAGACCTCTGCATCGATGTTGGTTCCACTAACTTGGCTAACCTATGAATGGTGAAGAATGCTTCTTACTCAAGCTGGGACATACTTGACAATCTATTGACAACACTCAGTGACCAGGTGAAGCAGACAGTCATTACCGATGTCAAACAGAGTCCTACATTCTTAACTATGGTAGATGAAGTCTGCGACAAGACAACAGAGAAGCACTTGGCCATATGTGTTCAGTATATTTCCCCTGAGGGTGATGTCAAGACTTCATTTCTGTCCAACACAGCAGTACCAGAGGCCACTACAGAAAACCTGACTAGCAAGATAGTGTCTGAGTTAGAGCGCCATGACTTAAATGTACAACAGATGACCAGCTTCACATCAGACGGTGCAGCTGTCTTGCTGGGACAGAAGAATGGTGTTGGCAAGAGACTGAAAGACATCAATCCGCATATAGTCACAACCCATTGTAAGGACCATCGACTCGCCCTAGCCTGCAGAGACAGCTTTGCCAAAGTCCCTAGGATGAAAAAGCTTGACGAAACTCTTGAGAACCTAGGTACTACAAGTACAGCACCAAAAAGACAGCCAGCCTAAAAGATTCAACGAAGTTCCCATTACCATCAAACAGGCGAACATCACGGTGGCTTAGTCATGAGAAAGCTGTTACATCCATTGTTAGAAGCTGCAAGAGTTTGATAGTTGACCTGGAATCCAGTTCCATTTCCAGTGACCCAGTGGGTAATGGTCTTCTAAAGAACCCGAAGGACAGACAATGTCAGACTTCTACTACTACTAGCTGACATTCTACCTCATGTTACAGCTTTGTCCCTATTTTTCCAACGAAGAAACATTCATCTTGGCATGGTGAAATCAATGGTGGACAAGACTCTGAGGATGACGGGCCATGGCTTCAGGAGACAATAAAGCTCCTGAATGACTGTGGTATCCAAGCAGACCAGCCATCCAACAACTTCCAGAAAGTGTGTACCACAGTTCTCTAGTGCTTGAAGCAGAACATTGAGGCCAGATTCTAGGACACAGACATAATTGACAGTATGGCCATCCTTGACCTACAGGACCAGGAAGACATTCCCACATTTTATGGTGACATGGAGATGCAGACCCTAGCCTCCTATTTTGGTTTTGATGAAGAAACCCTAAGTATCCAGTGGCAAGGTTTCCTTGAATTGGTGAAGATGTCATCAGCCCAAAGGTCCCTGAATAATCTACTTGAGCTGTTGGATGGGGAAAAGCACATAGAAAAAAGTCTCCTAGTACAGTTTTCTCTTGTTGGGTGTGTAATTGCTACAGCCAGTGTTTTACATTTGAGTACTGCTGAAGTAGGGAGGGTGTTTTCACAACTCAAAAAGACTGGCCACAGATGTTCCCTTAAGACTAAGCGTACTGAACAGCTCCCGAACATCAAACTCAACTGTACTGATGAACTCTTTACCAAGGAACGCGCCCACTGTTGTCAAGGCTTTTTTCAAGCAGAAGACTAGGCGCCTGGTGACTCTCACCAAGAACATGTGACAATCAGGACATCTTCATCAATGATCAGTGTGTTAGTTAACAGTGATTCATTCTGAAGTGTTAGTTTATCAGCATAACTTTCTCTGTCAAAAGATCATTTGTTTTTTGACTGTCAAATTTCATATTATGTTTTTATTCTTTTGAAATATTGTGTGAAAAGATGGCAATCCTGCACACTCAGAAGTCACCTTTTTCCACAATATTTTTATTCTAACACATGTATCAGTAATTAACCAGACAAGTTTTTGTAATAAAAATAAAATGAAAATAATGAATAAATTTATCATATAAATGATAATAATAAAAAGTCGCTCTTTTTGAGAACCAAAATCCTATCTTTAAGCTCTATAAATTAAAAATTTTCTTGGGGGAGACCCCCACCCCTCCCACCAGTAGGAGGGGGACACCTCCTCCCACACCCTCCCCATCTCGTCGCTTTGCAACTTGAAGTGCCCTTTCAGGGCACTAGCCCCCTGCCCTTTTACCAGAAGACAAAATTGGATCATATGCAAATGAGGAAATGAGGTGTTGACAACTGAATTTGGTGATATCTAAAAATAACCTGGAATTCTGCTAGGACTTTTCTATATAACCGCAAAAAGCCACTTTAAGCCTATCAATTTACAGTAAAGATAACGTCTAACTCAAATTTAAGTATTAGATGGTAGTTTGAGCGTAATTTTTCGGCAATAGGAAAAATCTTTTATATGGGTTTCAGAAACATCAATACCTCCTTTTAAAGGGCCTTCCATCCTCCATTATGAGAGAAAATGAGTGGATAAGATTTTTCATCAAAGGGCAATTACTCCATAAATAGTAAATGAAGAGCGACTTAAATAGGATATACATATCTGTGCATTATACTGAGTATAAGTATGAAGTTTAACCCTTTCCAGTACAATTACTGGTTTTAACGTCCTCGTGATTTTGTACTTGAGAGAACATTGTGGGAAAAGAAGAAATTGCTTGTAACAAGCAATTTCTTCTTTTTCCACAATATTTTCTACCCTACCGGATTGTTATTTCTCAAATTAAATCCACTCTAAATTTTGGTCTGCAAAACTTTTGAATTTGGACAGGTCTAAAAAATTTTAAACAGGGAAGGGTTAAATACAATTCATCCAGTAGTTTATGAGAAATAGAGTGGACAAAAAGCTAAAGACGGACTGACAGACAGACCAATGGACAGACAAGATGACTCCTATATAAAGAAAGCCTGAAGCTTTTATTCAAATAGAAGCCATACAAAAGCCATTAGCTAAACAACAAACCAGGCTATACGGCTTCTTTAAATTATGTAGTATTGAAGATTTACAAATTTCATTTTTTTTGTAAGGAACCAGATTTATTCCATTCACTTCTATTTTCTTCTAACTTTTAACGCAAAATACAAATATTGTCAGTTGGTGACTAAAAATTACTCCAGCTGTACTTTATCTATTCTCACACAATGACACTTTTTGTGTAATGAAGAAGCTAGAGGCACTTGAGTGCCTGTATTGCTCCACAGGCATGAATGTGCCTTTTAATCAAGTTTTTTCATTAGTTTAAAATTAACTGGAAATAATGAAAATAAATCTAAATCATTGAAATTTTTGAAATAGTTCTAGAGAACCATTTCAAACTTTTCATTGTTTTTAAATAAGTCAAGTCAAATTATGTAAAATTTTCACTGTATACCAGATATGGACATAACCAACCACCATCATAGCCATGATTTTGAACCAATCAAAATTATGTGAAGGAATCTGACAAACAGTGATCTGGTTATCATTCCCGTGAAATTTTGTTGAAATTCATCAACAGGTTTCTGAGAAATTTTCAAAGTTTTCAGTATATACCATATATGGAAATTAGCCTGGAAATTAGCCCTGCCTATTAAAGCCATATTTTTCGTCCAATCAAAATTCTTTTTCATAATCTGATAAAGGTCCCCCAAGGATTGATCAGGTCAAATTTAATTGAAATCCATCAACTGGTTTCTGCGAAGAAGAATTTCAAAGAGTTTTCCATAGATGGAAATACCCCCACCCATTAAAGCCATGTTTTTCATCTGATCAAAATTCTTCGAAGGAATCTGATAAAGGTTTGCCAAAGGATAATTTGTGTGAAATTTGATTGAAATCCATCCATGGGTTTCTGAGAAGAGGACTTTCAAAGCTTTTAACATATATGGAAATTAGCTCCACTCATTAAAGCCATATTTTCAATCTGATCAATATTCTTTGAAGGAATCTGATAAAGGGACCCCCAAGGATCATTTCTGTGAAATTTGGTTGAAATCCATCAACTAGTTTCTTAGAAGAAGCTTTTCAAAGCTTTTATCATATATGGAAATAAGCCCTGCCCATTAAAGCCATGTTTTTCATCCTATCAAATTTCTTTGAAGGAAATTGATTAATGTTCAGCATAGGATCATTTCTGTGAAATTTGGTTGGAAACCATCCGCCGGTTTCTGAGAAGAAGATTTTCAAAGCTTTCACTATATATGGAAATTAGCCCCGCCATTAAAGCCATGTTTTTCATCTGATAAAAATTCTTTGAAGGAATCTGATAAAGGGTCACCAAAGGATCTTTCTGTGAAATTTGGTTGAAATCTGTTCTGTAACTTTTGAGGAGAAGGCTTTCAAAGTAAAAGTTTATGGATGGATGACTGGATGGAAGGACGCATGACGCACACAACGCCATGACAATAGCCTTCTGGCTTTCAGTCATTGGAGCTAAAAACTTCTGGAAAACATCGTGGAAAATGAAGAAATTACTTACCATAAGCAATTTCTTTATTATCAACAATATTTTTAACGCCTTAAGTAAAACCTTTTTCAAATTTCATCAACTTTAGGTTGTCATCTACAACATTCTTCAATTTGGGCTATTCTAAAATTTTGTTGTGTGCCAATTGGTTAAAAGGTGGTGTTTAGTGTAACACTGCCTCTCCCTGCATCCAAAACTTCCCCTCCTTCTTGCAAACATAACTATTCATCCATCAAGAAATATGGGAACCATTTAGGACCAAAGTAAAAACCAATTTGGAGTCCGCTGTGAGCTGAGAGGTGGGATATGCCACCAGAATTTATGAGACCAATATAGGTAACCTATATGGGTCCATCTTGAACTTGAATCATGGACAATAATATGCCCATTGTAGGCCCTCTTGGTCCCTACAATAGCAATGTTATTGACCTATATTGCAAGTAGAATGGCAAATAAGGATTCACATGGTTCCAAGATGGGTATTATAGATGAACATTATTTTAGTTATGAGTGATCAAAGGTAAATTTTGTCTATGCCTGTATAGACCTAAATTGACCTTTGATCACTCACTATAACATGTACATCTATAACATCAGTCTATTATGGATAACATGTAGGAAATGCATATATAGATAAATCTTAACCCTTGTGATGCTGAACCCGGAATATTTCGGCTTTGGCAGGAGGTGTGGACCAAGATCAGCCTGAACATAAGTGCAGTCTGATCTTGATCTACACCTCCTGCTTGTACTTTTCCTGTCAGAGTTGTTTATGAAATTGATTACTAAAACAAATGTTGATTTTTCAACAAGTTCTATCAGAGCTTTCAGCACCTTGATTTTACTGCAATTCAGTAAGGTAATTTATACAGCATGACAAGGATTAAGTAACCAGTGCATTAATGAAATAAATTTAGACATTTAAGGAAGGAGCAGGTCTTCAATACAGACTTAGATCAAAATATAAACAAGATATAATCTAGAACTTATCACGGGAGTTGACCAGAGCATAATTGTTTATGAAAAAGTGTCTTAGTTCAAGGGGAGATCTGTCAGGGGGAGTTCCAACTTCAAAAATGTGTGTTGCAAACCTTGAACATGTGATCAAGACTTGCATATACAGTAAAACCCCTCTAATACGACCACTTGCGGTACTTTCAGAAAGTGGTCGTAATAGCGGGGTGGTCGTATTACTGAGGTTTGGTCGTTTGTTGTCAAGTAATGCATGTTTATTTTATTTTCGTAATTTGAATATATTAATACTATACATACAAAAATGAAACTATAAGAACATGTATTACAGTGGAATCTTATGTCATTTTCAAATTTACGATCTTCGGTAAGTTCTACTTTCTCTATTCTCCATTTGGATCTGATTTAAAAATTCGACCTCAGATTATTAATTCGTAAGTACAGGTTCAAAGTGTCAAACTGTCGATATCATATCTTCTATAATGCGAATACCAAGCATCAATTACTTTGAAATCATAATTTAATTGCTAATTAACTGTTCGGAAGGCCGTAAACAAACTAATCGTAACTTCTCGGATACGTTTTCAGTTTTGAATTTATTTCTCGAGTCAAAACCTGTGAAACATTAAAAAAACAATTAAAAATAATACAAACTATCGTTTCTAAAAGTGATCGGCTACTTTAATCATAACGCCTACTATAATAAGGGTTCGAAATCACATAATCAAAAATCCGATAATGTATTTACAATGTATTCGTACCCAATTAGGGTCGCCCTTATCAAGTGTGAAATTCGGGTGATCGGTCTGATGTGTGAAAACTGGTCTTTGTAGTGGGGTTCAAAATAGTGTATCAGCTATGGTTGGTACTGAATTTAGTGGTCGTAATTCGGAATAGCCGGGTGCCCGTTTTAGAGGGGTTCGCGACCATTGAAATAAAGAACAAAAAATTCCGTTCTGTAAAAATTCGGTCGTAATAGAGGGGTGCCCGTATTTCCGGGTTGGTCGTAAGGAGGGGTTTTACTGTAGTTTTATTACTTTTGAAGTAAAACTGTAGGAGGAGTTCAACACAAAATTATTTGAATGAGTCTTGTTTATGAAAAAGTGCCCAAGTTCAAGGGGGGAAAATTATTCCTCTGCAAAAAAGTTCAAGAACTAGTGCCGACTTCTGTAACATTTTTAGTGCTACTAGGACTTGTTTTGGAGTTCTAGAAATTTTGTTGAACGTCTACAACTTCAGTTATAGAACTTGTCCAAAGTTAAAAAACTTAAGTTCTAGGACCTTGACATTCTAGAACTTTTTCTCAAGAACTAAGAAAGCTCTAGAACTTGGTTCAAGAACTGAGCAAGTTTTAGAACTTAAGATTTTGACAAAATTTTACAAAGTTCTAGAACTTGGTGAAAAGACTTAGCAAGTTCTAGAACTCAAGTAGAAAAACACTGAATGTTCTAGAATTTCAAGTTCATTGCAAGAATCTTCTTAATCTTGTACTTCTTGCTTTTTTTTCTATTTAGTTTTTCACATTTTTAACTTTTGTCATGCTGAACCTGGGATATTCTTATTTTGGTAGGAGGTATAAACCAAGATCAGCCTGCACATATGTGCAGTCAGACCTTGGTCTACACCATCTGCTGTGAAAAGATAAATTTTAGAAATGAAAATTAACCTACAATTAGTGATACCAGTGATTTTAGCAATTTGATATTAAATTGCAATTCTGCTGATGATTTTATTCAGCATGACAAGGGTTGAATTGGACTGCAGTGATGAAGGACTGGAATTATTTTCACACATATAAAAAAATATCATTTCAATGATTTACAATCATTTACAAATTAAGAGATGATCATATGTATTTATATAGAATGTATAATGTTATTTGATTAAGACTTATTCAGCCATTATAGTTTTTAAATGGCTGATTTAAAATGCTTAAATAACAGCATAAACATAATTATTAAAATGTAGTAGGAAAATAAAGTTTTGGTACCATCAGTATGACTTTGGAACTTAATTTCATTCATTTTTAAGTTTAAAATTAAAAGTTGTCATCCACTAGGCCACATTATCTTGTTGTATTAAAAGTAGTCAAATTCTTGAACCACTTCAAGAGCTTGAAGAACTAGTATCTTTGGTACCTAGATCCAAGTGTCTGTTGTTGTTGATCATGCAAGCTCACAGATGATCTAGGTAAATTGAACCAAAACTGAACAGAAATGTTTCGACAAGAAAAAAAAGTATTAATTAATACTTTTTAAGAACAAATAGTAGCAGATTGATTCCAGTTATCAAATAAAGATTATTGCAGACAGGTTTCCAAAAAACTAGTTAGTAGAACCTCATTCCTTGTTCAGATTGATCTTACCCCACCCACTCTATTTAATATAGAACTGTTCACACTTTCTTAAAGAATGTGATTCGGGTGCATTCAAAGTGGAAGTTTTATGTACACATGAGAAGGTTTATATAAATCTTTAAATTTCACTCAACATTTTCACCTGCAAATATCTTCTTCTAAGCTTTCTTCATTGGAGCTGTAACTTGTAAAAGGAAATATCTTTGTTATGTAACTGGGTCTAGAGCTGATTCAAGAACTGATTCAAGAACTACAGCACTAAGACTATTTCTTTATCGGTTCTAAAATTAGTTCTTGAAAACTAGTTCTAGAACACCAAATTCTTGAACTGCAAAGGCGGGGGGTAATTAGACCCTCTATTTCAAGGATCTAATAATAAACACAGGTTTCATTCTCTATAAAAAAAAAACTTAATCATTTCATCAGTTGCCAGTTTGTGTTAGAATTAATCTCATCTTAGTTATTTATTAATCTCATCTCAGTTAAAAAAAATCTCAAATAAGTAAGAGAAAAGTGATGACAGACAAAATTTATTCATAACATACAGATATTATACACCACCTTATTGTCCCCTTGAGAGTTATATTTCCTTATTTAAAAAGATTGTCTTACAGATTGTAGATTCTAGGAAATATGAGCCCTTCTGCGACATTTCTCACCATTTCACAATGTGCATGGAGTGCAGACACTGAGAAGCCTTGACAGCCCCTCAGCCCCTTGAATGTGGCTTAACAGCCATTCACCCAACTATGATTTATAATTATACACCCATTGATGAGTGACAAATTTCAGATAGGATATTTACCACTGATGGGGATCTAACCTGGAACCCCACAATTAGGACTCGTATGCACTATCAACTGCTCAATAGCCTTTGCATCAAGGCATTTAGAATATTTCCTGATCACATAGCTATGCTTTTAGTCAGCATCTATCTTTGTCATACATAGGCTTACACAATCATTTACACAATCATTCCGATATTTTTTTTCTTAACCCTTGTGATGCTGTATAAATTGCCTTATGTAATTGCTGTAAAATCAAAGCTCTAAAAGCACTGATAGATCTTATTGTTCACAAATCAATATTTTTTTTATAAATCAACTTCATTAACAACTCTGACAGGAAAAATTAAAGCAGGGGGTGTAGACAAAGATCAGCCTGCACTTATGTGCAGGCTGATCTTAGTCTACACCTCCTGCTAAAAACCGGAATAATCTGGGTTCAGCATGACAAGGGTTAATTAGCACTGCTGTTTTCAAAGAAAACCAGAGGTATATACTAGTTAATATATACCTATTTATTTTAGTTTGATAGCAACCAAAGCTCACTGAGTTGGTCTCGTACATTCCCAATCCAGATGTTTTCACGTCCAAGAAAGAAAGGAATTGGTAGAAACCCACTGCTATCCACTTTTAGATAGGGAAGACATGGGCTGGCAATTGAGTGTCTTGCCCATCAATACACCCTAGTGATAGTGGGAGTCGAACCCATGACCTTTAGATTACTATTTAAGCATCTATACAACTTGGCCATCAAGGTAGGTATTGCTAGGGCCAGGTGTTGTCTGCACAAAATTGTTATATCTCTGCCATTACTCAACACATTCATTTGAAATTCAGAATATATGTTCACTATCAAAAGAGCAATCTATAACAAGGGTAATAACTCTAAATGCATTTCTTTAACCAATTGTACCCCTTTTTCAACCTAGAAATTTTATCCACTATCAAGCACTAAATAAGGTTAATTGCAATACTGTTCTAAGTATCTTTAAATCGTATACACAATTAGAACAGTATCCTAATTAAGCGTCAACATGTACAGGGTTGGCATCCAGATGCAGTGCTCTAAGATGTTTGAATGTAATCGACCAATCACTGGCCCCGCCCACTGACTCCCTAGGCACCGCCCATTAACTCTGACAGGAAGTTCCCCTTCAATTTTTAACAGAGTTATTTTGTAAAATTTATGGCAAGTAGCATTTAACAAAAGAGTAAAATGGTTCGTTGGTGACCTAAATGTCATAACTATAGCTTGAATAAGCTGAAGTTACGACGTTTAAGTCGCTAAACCAACAAAAAATGTTAAGAAAAAAAGGTGACAAATGTCAGAGTTGAGAGCTCAGGTCCAGGCTGATTAAATGATTTGATTGGTCGGTTGATTCCTTAATTGACAGTCGCGATTAGTCAATTAAATATGTCATAATATCTCAGCTTAGAACTGATTGTCTAGTATGCAATAGTTGTCATATCAACTTCAAAACAATGGATTGTTAAATTGTTATTTATGCAATTCTATTCAAGAAATGAAAAGAAAATAGTTCAGTGGCCACTGAGAATTTATACAAGCAAGTTTCAAAAAGCATCAAATTAAAGGAAAATATTAGTTTTGTATTATCTGACTTTACCAATCTCACAAAATCACGCTTTTTGACACTCCTCAAGAAAATTTTCTTAAAAAAAATATTGTGCAAAACAAGCAATTTCTTTATTATCCATAATTCTTTACTTGACAAACAAATATTTTTTTTTCAAATTTCATCAACTTAGAGCTGTTATTTGCAACTTCTTTCTGTTTGGACCAGTCTCAAATTTTGCCGTCTGGTAATGGGTTTATAGCCTACAGTCTACTTTGAAATTGTACTATCAAACCCAAAGAAATTCAATTTGCTGTTCAATTCTCTTGTAAGTTCAATCCAAAAATTATCCTGACATAAGCCCCAAAGACATCCCATGATTAATTAATTAACTTGTGTCTCGATAATCCATCAAAAGCAGCTTTTTTATATCAATTACGACCAGATCTATGTGTCCCATTAGGCTATGATGAATATACCTAATCAATTTAACAATTCTGATCTTTCTGTCCAATATCCTACAAATTAATGTATAAGGAAATGTTTCATTCAATTTATGTTTTGTAGCAGCTAGGGGTGTGTAAATACAGATTTTCTCGACTGTCCCCAGACAAGTAAGACATGATTTCTACTTGTCCAGAATTTAACCCTTGTCCTGCTGAACCAAAATATTCCTGTTTGGGCAGGGGTATATGAGCAGTCTGATCTCATTCTAGACCATTTCCAGCCAGAATTGTTTACAGAATCAGTTTTTAAATGAAATATTGACCTGCAACTAGTGCTTCCAGTGATTTCAGTCCTTTGATTTTGTGGTGCAATTCTCAACAGCATGACAAGGGTTAATTGAGCTTGTCAGCAAAAAGTGAGAAGAGAGAAATTTTCAGAAAACAAAATTGTTAATGAATAAAATGCTGGATGCCAGCACTTTCTGCATTAATCACAATGTTTACTACCCTTCCATATAAACCTGTGGTATTTATACAATATACAATGAGTTAACTCTTTTCATGCTGAACCCAGAATATTTCTGCTTTGGCAGGTAGTGTAGACTAAGATTTGCCTACACATATGTGCAGTCTGATCTTAGTCTACACCACCTGTTCGACATTTTAAGACAAGATTTGTGTGTAGAATTAACAAACAAAAACATTGACCCGCGATACCAATTAGTCCCTAGTTTCTTTAAACAGACATTTGAATCATATATTAGCTGATGGCAAAATGGTTCAAATTCAACGATATTGCAGAAAACAGTTCCAAGTGGATAGAAGTTTAACCCTTATCATGCTGAATCCGGAATATTCCGGTTTGGGCAGGAGGTATAGACAAAGCCCAGCCTGCACATAAGTGTAGTCTGATCTTGGTCTACACCTCCTGCTTGTACTTTTCCTATAGAATATGGAGAAATTGCTTGTAGTTAGAATTATTTTGAAATCCGTCAATTAGTATAGAAAATGCTCAGGACAAGAAATGGAAACACACACTGAGTTACATCCACCCACCCCCGGACAGAGGTACTCTATACCCACGTTGCCAAGGCAGGGGCAAAAAAATATTCATCATTTGCTATTTGTTGATAGATAGCAGGATTTTCTGCTCAAAATATCTGAATGCAACAAACTTGAAACTCATGTTACAACGATAATTTAGGGATAATGACAATTATATAAATCAAACTTACCTAAGTTCAACTTTTATCAAGTAATCCAAAATCAAATCTTTCACTTTTTTACCACAATAATTTACACTTTTCACACACTAAAATTTCTAGCTTATCTTCACTGATCTTTGTAATCAAAGACTTGTCAGTCTCTTTGTTTTTCACAATTTTTTGCACTCAGACAGATATAAATTATCCTTTTATATCAATGTTCAAAGCACATTATATCATTTTGTTATCGCAGTTGATACTTTTAAGCACAGTTCATAGTATACTTCTAATATATTTGCCCTTGTTAGGTAGAAAAAAAATCCTTTCACAGAGTTACATTAAAACCAAAGGGCAAAAAGCACTCAAAAGGGCTGATTTTGGGTTGAAAAATTACTGTATAAATAACTCTTGCTAAAGAGGAACAAAAAGATAGTTTTGCTGGTTCAGCATAATATGGGTTAAAGATAAGTTCTCAGGCCCCTACCAAATGCAGTTAGACTCAAAATCCAAAGTGATTCTGTATAGCTCCTGCCAATAAGATTAAAAAACTCAATTTTGATTCTAGATGTAATTAACTTTATTTAAGGTTCAAGGACTATTCTTGAAATCCTAAAACTCTGGTTTAGAACCTTTCACTGGTTCAAGAACCTCAAAGTTCTAGAACCAGTGTTCAAGAACATTTGAAGTTCTAGAACTTTGTTCCAAATCAATACAGTTTAAGTATTCAAGTAAAAAAAGTTGAATGCTCTTTAGTTCAAGGTTCAAAAACCTTCCATTCATGATCTTACTTTTTTTTTATATAGTTTATACACACCTTTAGGTTTAATTGCAAAGATCAAGAACATTAAGGTCTTGTTTTTGAATTACAATCAATTACAAATTTTAAGATAATACAATTCATCAATAAGTTCTGAACATTTAAGAACTGTTTTTTTAACCAGTGTGTGTATTTCCGTTTATTTATCGTCGCTACCGTAGCACATGCCCATATGAGCGACGCCCCCAGAAGATGGTTAGTTGTTACGGGGATTATAAGTGCAAGGATACAGGAAGAAACTGCTGAGAGCTCCGCCTGGTTCTTTAACGTGCTCGATGGATAGCATCATCACACGGGGCCTCGGTTTAACGTCTCATCCGAAAGACAATTAGTTTGTTTGTTGATATGGTCAGCCCAGCGCTCGAACCCGTGATCTTGAGGTTTGAAGTCAAGTGCTCTACCAACTGAGCTAATCGGGCTGACTTTTAACCAGTTCTAGAACAATGAGTTTATGAATTGCCATTTAACCTTTCTTCAATATTTTGAAGAGCTTTTTTATTTGAGGCATCTTAAAAGTAGGAAAGTGTTGGAATGGGTTGAATACAATATATGACCCATCACGCATAAAGGGACCTCTTGGGAAGTCTCTGAGAAAAATTCTTGAACAAAAGTACCAAATGACTGTCAATCCGGCTGCCGTCAATTGTAACACCGGGCCAAAGGGATTTTTAAAAATTTCATACAATTTCATCAAGGAATGTTACAGTAGGACCGATATAGCACTGAAAAGAAAATTTCCATTCATTCTCCTTTTCCTGAGACAATTATTAGAATATCACATCACCTTATGATATAGCCAAACCAACAAAAATGCTTAACATAAATGTTGACCAAATTGTCGGGCTTCACAAAGATCACTAATTTCAGTCTTAATGTATGATTTTTTTTGTTTATTGCCGACGTCATAGCGCAGTTGGTAGCGCGTCGGACTGTCAATCCCGGGTTCGATCCCCGACTGCAGCACTCATCCTTTCCGACTATTTGTCTCTCACCAATGGGTCAATAATCGTAGACCTATGTGGGATAGCAGCTGGAGGCACGGAAGGGATGTAATGGTATTACTGGTGTGATAAATACCAGGATTCCATTGTTAGGTGCTCCAGCCGCTGCGATATAACTGTTAAGATTGTTGAAAGCGGCGTAAAACCCCATTAAAAAAATTGATTTGTTTATTGGTATTTCGATCGGCAGCCTTGATCCGTAAATTGGTCAGAACTTTGAATAGTCAATCCTTATAATACTGAATAAAATCCCTTACAGAAGTACATTTACCCTTTCCCGTTTTTCTAAATTTTAGACTGGTCCAAATTCAAAGGTTTTGCACACGACAATTGAAAGTCGAACTTATTTGAAAAATAATCATTCAGTGGGATAGAAAATATTTTGGAAAAAGAAGAAATTGCTTGTCACAAGCAATTTCTTCTTTTTCCACAATGTTTTCTCAAGTATAAAAAGACAGGGACGTGGAAACCAGGGAGTAAACAGGAAAGGGTTAAAATCAAAGGGATGAAAACACTGTATGCACTAATTGTAGGTTTGAATATATAACTTAAAACCAGCTATGGCATGAACGAGACAAGCTGGTGGTGTAGACTTAGATAAGACTGCTCATATTTGCATGCTGATCTTTGTTTCTACCTCCTACCAACAAAACAGGAATACTCTGGGTTCAGCATCACAAGTTTGAAATTTGACTTGACAAAAATTTTGTGGACCATCAACAATTGTTTTACATGTCTCAAATAAGCTGGAAAACTTCTCCAAGACCATATTCCTTCTCTTAATGACTGACAGATGCCACAATATTACAGAATATGTCCATTTCCCTCTCAAGTTAGCTAAGGTCAATGGAAAAATGCTTGTCTCTGAATATCAACCACTTGGTTAACCAATTCCAACAAAATCATGCAAATTTAAACACACACACACAAAACCCATTCCCACCCCCTAGAAAAGTTTTGGAAAACATGGTGGATTACCAGCAATTTCTTCACTATCCACCATGTTATCAACTTGAATAAAAAACAACAACGATATTTCTTCATTTTCAGCAATTTTTTCTACGTAGAAAAGTAATGATTTTAACCCTTGTCACACTGAATCCAGAATATTCTTGTTTGGACATGAGGTGTAGGCAAAGAATAGCATGCACAAATGAGCAGTCTGATCTTAGTATACACCACCTACTTGCCCTTTTCAATCCAGAATTGTTTCTTCAAAAGAATTATTGACCTGCAACTAGTGTTTTATGACAGTCTTTCAATATATAATTATATATCTTTGAGATCTATCGTGTACCATTCTACAGATAGGTGGATAAGGTGGATAATTGTTAACCTAAGTAGGATGAGCAGCTGGAGACTCAGAGAGGATTTAGTGGTATTACTGAATCCATGGTTAGGTGCTCCAGCTCCCATGATATGACTTAAATACTGTTAAAAGTGCAATTAAACCCCATTTAGTCAATTTCTACATTCCAAGATTTTGCCTGGTATTCACTTGTCCTTTAAAAAATAGTCTTGTCCTCAAGTAGAAAAGCCCATGTCAGACAAGTCAGGCATAGGATTCCACACCCTGCAATTACTTAGAAAAAGTAAAACACCATTAACCCTTTCCTGAGCAAACCAGTGATTCTATAATTGAGAAAACATTGTGGAAAAAGAAGAAATTCCATATGACAAGCGTTTTCTTCTTTCCCACAATATTTTCTAACTTGTAGGTTGATGAGTTGATGACTTTTCAAATTCATTCACTTCTAATTGCTGTCTGCAAAAAAACGACCAATCTAAATATTGAAAAGCATGAAGGGTTAACCCTTGTCATGCCAAATTATTTCTAGAATAATCTTAAATCAAAGCACTGAAAGGAACTGAAAGCCCTGATAAAAGACTTGTATTTCTTTGAAAATTAATTTCACGAACAAAAACAGCTTAACACACAAACAGGTTATGTAGATCAGATTGCACTAAAGTGCAGGCTGATCATTGTCTATCCCTCCTGCAAAAACAGGAATATTCCGGGATCAGAATGACAAGAGTTAACAATAACTAACAATATAATTCCACAGAAATACCACAAGACCATTATAACACATGTCTAAACAGAATGAATTCAGAGGTCTAGATAAGAGGGGGTAACAGCGTTCTCAATCCTTATTTCTCAATGAAACCCCGTGTTGTTGGTACTCCTTTGAATCGTCTCGTCGAGAAGATTCAAACGAGTACCTATAACATAGGGTTTATGCCAGTATTAGTGAAATATTTAAATCTAAAATACGAACTACCCACTCTATCTGTAGCTCTGAATGCAATTGAGTCGAGACAAGAGCTTGCACCTATAATATTTGACAGTTCTGAGCAATGAATAATCTTACTACTGGAGTTACAGAGTTACCCCAGTCAGTCGTATAGCATCTTCTTATCTACCAAAACCACTCCCACACTCCTGTCTACAGAATTCTGGTTCTGTAATTTTATCTAGGAATACATCTTCAGTGAGTTGACATAACCTTGTAGCTACAGCTTATTCAAGCTGTAGTTACAATATTTTGATTGTCCAATTTTGACATACCCTTTACCAGACAACAAAGACAAAAAATGAAACAACAAACAGATGACAGAATGTTTCTTCCCTCTTAGCCCTTTGCTAAATAATAAAATAATAGGCTGGTCCAAACTGAAAGAAGTTGACAACGATTATTTATACATCTGCTAAAATTTTAAACATCTTTGTTGATAATATAGATTGCTTGTAACAAGCAATTTTGTAATTTCCCTCAATGTTTTTTAAAGCTTTCTCTTAAAGAGTTGTCAAAAAGTGGTATTGTATGGGAATGTGTCGACCCATACCATAGGACAAAATTTAAAACAAATTGTGAGAAAAGGAGAAATTGTTTGCTACAAGCAAACATGCTTATATATTATGGATAAAAGGTGGAAGGTAGCTTTATACAAAATTACTCTAAGAGCAAATGTTTCATACTGTTTTGAAGTTTAGTTGCAGGTTTACTTGTGAACAGACATGGATGTCCCTGCTTATAAGCTTGTCAAATGACCTTCACTTGTGACTTTGAACAAGAGAGTATCCAACACAGCTAATGGCATGTTACTAGTACTCATCAAGTGGATTGATATAATGCCACTTTTAACAGTATTTCAGTCATATCGCAGCAGCTGGAGCATCTAGCAATGGATTCCAGGTATTTCTCACACCAGTTCTACCACTACATCCTTTCCTAGCCTCCAGATGGTATCCCAATTAGGTTTACCATTATCCTTACATTGGTGAGAGACAAATGTTTGAAAGGATATGTGCTGCTGCCAGGGATTAAACCCATGACATCCCATGATTGAAGATTAGGAGTCTGATGCGCTACCAAGTGCACTATGATGGCGCCACTCATCAAGTGGAACAACTGTGCCAAATCGTTTTGAAATCAATCAACTAATATAGAAGATATGCTCTAAGTAAAAATTGGACAAAGCCATCTGGCACATACATATACATCCACTCACACACAGATTGAGTTGACTCTATTTGCCGGTTAACATTGCATCATGGAAGCATAAAAAATATGCTATGATGGTTGACATAGAATTAATTCTGATTTGATCAACTTAACCCTTTTCAGTACAAACCCAGGATTTTTCGTCACTATGATTATATACTTGAGAACACATCATGGAACAAGAAGAAATTGCTTGTGACAAGCAATTTCTTATTTTTCCACAATATTTTCTACCACATTGGATAGTTTCATGTCAAATTGCATCCAATTTTCATTATCGTCTGTAACCTCTTTCAATTTGTACCAGTCGAAAAATCAAAGAAACAGGAAAGGGTTAAGGAAAGGAAAGTAAGTTGTAGATTTGTAATCAGACCAGTGAAGAAAGAATAATCTTAGAGTAAAGCACAAATTGCTAAAATTAACCTCCTTTCAGGCTTGATAAATCTAGAATCTTAGTTATCTGCTCATCATCATAAAAACAATGATTCCAAATTATTTTGAAAAAAAAAACCTCCATAACTATTGGATATGCCAAATGATTTTTGAAATACCACCATAAATGTCAGTGTGGCAAATAAATTTGAAATAGAAGTTGGAAAGGCCAAATTATTAAGAACTACTACCATAAATGTTGGAGAGGCCAAGTTATTTTGAATCACCACCATAAGTAATGTCAGTGTTGCCAAATTATTTTGGAATACCACCATAAATGTTGAAGAGGCCAAATTGTTTTGAAATACCACCATAAATGTCAGTTTTACCGAATGATTTTAAAAATCATGAAATTGCTTGTTTACAAGCAATGCTTTCATTATTGACAATGCTTTCTTCAACAAAAGACCGAGATTTTTTAAATTTCATGAACACAAATTTTCATTTTTGTCCACAATCTCTTTGAACTTGGACCAGTCTAAAACTTTGACTTCTGGTTATGTGAATGGGTTTAATACTTTTGGAGTTACAGGAAAATGTAGAGTTCAAATATTTTAGTTGCAAGTTTACTTTTGAATAGACTATAGCAGACGGACAGAAGAACACTACAGTAAAAGAACATTATATGATTTAACATTTTACTTATTTTCATTCCCTCTCATATATTGTTTGAATACAATATTATGAAAAGTAGTTTTGCAAAAAACAGAGATCGTTTATCAAAATGAATACATTTTGTCACTAGAATGAAGCCTTTCTTCCACAAAGGGCCAAACCTCTACAAAGAGTAAACCAAAATAATAAGTCCACATCTTTTCTTGATATTGCTTGAGTGAAATTTGAATCTAATCTAACTAGTAGTTTAGTACAAACTGCTAATTGCTGAAAAAATAAGTGGACAAAATTTTTCATCAAAGGCAATAAGCCTTAACCCATTCCAACACGAGCCCTCCTTTTTACGCCCCTCAAGAAAAATACTCTGGAAAACATTGTGGAAAATGAAGAAATTGCTTGTATCAAGCAATTTCTTCATTATCAACAATGTTTTCTATTCAAAAAGACAAAGAAAATCAAAATTCCATCAACTTTAAATTATCGTCTGCAGCTTCTTTCAAGTTGGACCAGTCTAAAATCTTGTTGTGGGTTAAGAAGTAAATGGAGCAGAAATAGAATAGGATAATGCATATTTCTGCTTTTTTCTGAGTCTAGCTGTGAAGTTTGAATCCAATCAAATCAATAGTTTTAGAGAAAATGAGTAGACAAGCTTTTCATCAAAGGTCCATAACTCTGTAAAATGAAAATAGACAATAATGGAAAAAGGATATGCACAATCCTTAACCCTTTCCTAATTTTACGTCGCTGTAATTTAATACTTGAGTAAACATTGTGGAAAAAGAAGAAATTACTTGCAACATGCAAGGGTTTTATTTCAAATTGCACCCAATTTTCATTGTCATCTATAACCTCTTTCAATTTGGACAGGTCTAAAATTTCACAAAACAGGGAAGGATTAACTGTGCTTGATTCGGAGTCATTGTTTGAAAGTCTGAATCAAATACATTGAATAGTTTTAGAGAAAATGAGTGTACAAGATTTTTCATCAAAGGGCCTTAACTCCATAAAAAGTCAACAGACCAAATCCAAAATAGGATATGCATATCTCTGCTTGTTACTTAGTCTACCTAAGCAGCTTGAAATAAGTCAATCCAATAGTTTAAGAGACAAGAGGGCCATTGGCCCTAAAGCACTAACCTGAGTCAATTAATATAAAAGTAAAATGGCACAAGTGACATTAACTTGTCATAACAAGACTTGTTACTGAAGTCTGTTCTCATAAATTAAACTAGAAAGGCATTCTTATCATGTTTGAAATATCTATGCCAGAAGTTTAGTGACTTCATAGAAAGGATGGTTATCATAAGATCTGACCTAGTGACCTACTTTATTAACCATGTAACCCAATAATGAATATGAAAGAGATCATGGACATAAACATTCTAGACAAATAATTATAAAGAATTTTGAGACTAAAATAAGGGCCTTTACAGTGAACACAAGGTTTATTTAAGATTTGACCTGGTGACCTAGTTTTTGACCAAACATGACCCATATTTGAACTCCTCCAAGATATCATGTAGACAAACATTAAGACATAAATTCAAGACATTTGAGCCAAAAATGTGACCTCTAGAGTGCACACAAGGTTTTCTAGGTTTTGACTTGGTGACCTAGTTTTTGACCTCATATGACCCAATTTTGAACTTATCTGTGATATCATGTAGTCAAAAATTCATACTAAAATTCAAGGCATTTGAGCCAAAAACTTGAAGGCACACAAGGTTTTTCTAAGATTGGACCAGGTGACCTAATTTTTTATCCTGCATAACCTAATTTCCAACTCAACCATGATATCAAATAGGCAAACATTCTTACATAAATCCAAGACATTTGAGCCAAAAACGTGAACTCTAGAATGCACACAAGGTTTTTTTAAGATTTGACCCTGTGACCTTTTCTTGACCCCACATGACCCATTTTTCAATTCCTTAAAGATATCTTGTAGACAAACATTCTGACATAAATTCAAGACATTTGAGCTGAAAATGTGACCTCTAGATTGCACACAAGGTTTTTCTAAGATTTGACCTGGTGACATAGTCTTTGACCCCACATGACCCATTTTCAAACTGGTCCAAGGTATAATGTAGACAAACATTCTGACCAAAATTCATAGGCTGTTACAAAGGCCTACATAGGCTGTTAATTTTTTTTAGATTTTGCCGGGACAGTTGCAATAATTATTAGGATAGTCCCAGGACAGTTGCAATGAATATTAGGATAGTCCCAGGACAGTTGCAATAAATATTAGGATAGTCCCAGGACAGTTGCGATAAATATTAGGATAGTCCCAGGACAGTTGCAATGAATATTAGGATAGTTTCAGGACAGTTGCAATGAATATTGGGACAGTAGCAAGATATATACAATCAAATTAATCCTTCCCATACATGTACATGTATTTCACAAAGTGTGTTTTAAGCCACCTTTCTCTTAAGTGACCACTTTTTGGTTGTCCAATGAGTATTCACTGAATATAATCTTTCTTTAGATTTGCTGGGACAGTTGGGATAAATATTAGGATAGTCCCAGGACAGTTGCAATAAATATTAGGATAGTCCCAGGACAGTTGCAATGAATATTAGGATAGTTCCAGGACAGTTGCAATGAATATTAGGATAGTCCCAGGACAGTTGCAATGAATATTAGGATAGTCCCAGGACAGTTGCAATGAATATTAGGATAGTCCCAGGACAGTTGCAATAAATATTAGGATAGTCCCAAGACAGTTGCAATGAATATTAGGATAGTTCCAGGACAGTTGCAATGAATATTAGGATAGTTTCAAGACAGTTGCAATGAATATTGGGACTGTAGCGAGATGCATACAATCAAATCAATCCTTTATATACATGTATTTCATAAAGTGTGTTTTAAGCCACCTTTCTCTTAAGTGACCACTTTTTGGTTGTCCAATGAGTAGACACTGAATATAAGATTTACTTTTTTAAATGTCCGTTTGTGCGTTATTTGGGGCATGTGGAAATTTTTCCTGTTTCAAGACTCAAAAACAGAATATTCTTGTTTAGGCAGGAGGTATAGACAAAGATCAACCTGTACATATGTACAACTGGTTATCTCTATTTCAAAATAAATATTAACCCACGACTGGTGCTCCCAGTGCTTTCAGCCCTTTGATTTTAATGCAATTCTGTAGAGTACTTATGATTCAGCATGACAAGGGTTGATAATCATTTAACCCATTACCACACAGCAAAATTTTAGACTTGTCCAATTGGAAAGGAGTTGCAGATGACAATTTTAAGTATATGAAATTCTAGATTTTTCAACATTCTGGGTAGAAAACATTGTGTTAAATGAAGAAATTGCTTGTTACAAGCAATTTCTTTTTTTTACACAATGTTTTCCCCAATTGTTTTTTCATGAGGGGAGTCCAAAAGCGTCACTGTGTGGGAATGGGTTAAGAAAGGAAGAGGATATTCTTAATCACACTGAAGCGTATTCATGAAATATAGTGATTAGGTTTTTAGGTTCATACCTCCATGAAAACAAAAAATATTCTCTTCATTTCTTATAATATAAAGCATTGAGCAAAAACTTAACAAATTTTGACAATTTTTGTATGGAACTATTTTTTGTGGTAGCCCTTTTTGAGTTTTTGATAGATGAAACCAAAAATTGAATTATCTTATAATAAAATCTGCTCAGTTCAGAGCCTATAATCTACCAAAAATTGTGACCATACCATAAATAGCACACCTGTGGCCTTAAAATAAACCTATCTGTATCTATTTAAATTAAAAATCAGAAATTTAACACCAGGAGATAAATTCTTCTGGTTTCACTCATTTACTCCTTTACTCTAAACTACTGACAGTCAGTTAACCCTCTCCTGTTTTGTGAAATTTTAGACGGGTTCAAATTGAAAGCGGTTGCAGACGACAATGAAAATTGGATGCAATTTAAAATAAAACCATCCTTTAAAGTTACAAGCAATTTCTTCTTTTTCAACAATGTTTTCTCAAGTGTAAAATCACAGGGACGTAAAATCCCATGTTTTTATAGGAAAATGTTAAGGATTATTTCCATGGCAATTTAAATTGACTCCGTTGACCTACCCATCAACTCCGACAGGAAGTCCTGATTCATTTACAATGGCATTATTTTTCAAAATCAATGGCCAGTAGCATGTAACAAAGCAGTAGAATAGTTGGTTGGCAACCTAAATGACATAACTAAAGCTTGAATAAGCTGTAGTTAAGTTGTTTATGTCACCAAACCATCAGAAAAAAGTTAACAAAAATGGCAGCCAATGTCGGAGTTTATTTCTAGTCTAATTGAAAGATTTCATTGGTCTAGTCTACTAGTTAATTGATTGACAGCCATTAGTCAATCGAAACCATTCCCAAACAATCTTGTTTCTTCACATCCTTTACAAAAAAAGAATTGGAAAACATTGTGGGCAATGAAGAAATGAACAAGTGACCACAATGTATTCTACCCAAAAAATTGAAGATTTTAAAATTCTATCACTCAGAAAATGTTGTCTGTGACTTCTTTCCATTTGGACCAGCATTTTTTTCATCTGATAATGTGGTTAACCTTGATGCTAATAATTAACCCTTGTCATGCTAAACCCGGAATATTCAGGTTTTTGCAGGAGGTGTAGACTAAGATCAGCCTGCACCTTAGTGCAGTCTGATCTTGGTCTACAGCACCTGCTTGTACTTTTCGTGTCAGAGTTGTTTATGAAGTTGATTTCTTAAAGAAATATTCAGATTTTAAACAACAAGTTCTGTCAGTGCTTTCAGTTCTTTGATTTTATAGCAATTCATCAAGGTAATTTATACAGCATGACAAGGGATAAGATAGTACTACTTTTTCAAAGACCTATTGAAATACATTAACTAAACACTTGAATTCCATGATGACCCCAATCAGAATCAATATTCATTTATTCAATTTTACCTTGTGTTGTACTGAATCTACAATATTCCTGTTTTGGCAATTATCAGTCTGCACAAATATTGTTGGTACTAAAATTTTAAATATACAATATTTTGATTGTTCACTCAGAACAGAGAATTTTCTTGTTAAACAATGACAAGGCTTATTTTCCCTCTCTTTCCCATTACCACCCAAGAAAATTTGGAAGAAGTTGCAGACATGAATTTAGGGCCAAGACCTCTTCATGAATACTAGAAAACTAGAAATGTATCAGACATAGATTTCTTATCACATGACCTTCAGTTGTGACCTTGAACTTGGATTTGCTTGTTTGTTTGAATGGGGTTTTACGCCGCTTTCAACAATCTTTCAGTTATATCGTGGCGGCTGGAGCACCTAACAATGGAATCCTGGTATTTCTCACACCAGTACTACCATCACACCCTTTCCTAGCCTCCAGCTGCTATCCCACATAGGTCTACAATTATCGACCAATTGGTGAGAGACAAATAGTCGGAAAGGATGAGTGCCGCTGTCAGGGATCGAACCCGGGACCTCTAGATTGACAGTCTGACGCGCTACCAACTGCACTATGACGGCACCTTGAACTTGGAAGTATCCAACAGAATTTTATGTATGACACTTAGGTACTCGTCAGGGGAATGTTACCATGTTATTTTGAAAACCAGCCATAAATATAGAAGATATGCTTTAGACAGAATTGAACACACACAGAAAAAGACACACAAACAGACACAAACACACTCACATACATACAGAGGTATATGCATGTCACCAATTTATTGAGGGTTTAAAAGAAGCAATGAATGGTACAAGAATGTCAATCTTGGTTATCTAAGATTTCTGATGCCCTCTTAAACAATTCCCTCACAAACTTTACACAACCCTCAAGAAAAAGGATTCTGTAAACCATACTTGAGAAATGAAGGATTTGATTATACCAAGCAATTTCTTCATTTTCCAAAACAGTAACTTCTATGAAAGACAAAATGAATTACAATTTCAATCTGAAATAATGCCTGGAACTCCTCTCTATTCGGACCATTCTTAACCCTGTTCAAACCAAAAATTTCACATTGCTATGATTTTATACTTGAAAAAACATTGTGGTCTAAACCTTAGCACAACAGGAAAGGATTAAATATTGTCAATTTGTGACAGCTTTTGGCACTGAAATTATTTTCAACTGGTATCTGTTGTGGGGGATCCGTAGGAAACTTATGCCAAGGCCAAACCCAAGATAGAGGATATATTTTCTGATTTTGAGTAAAATACAATTATTTCCAGTTTCAGATAAATATTTTATATAATGAGAGAAAGTCTACAAAATGTCAAAGGTATTGCTTTAATTACGCAATAGCCAACCACAGCAAAACATCATCATGTTGTTTTAACTTCAAAGAATCACTAATGAACCATTAAAGTTTGTAATTATTACTAATTGGTTTACCTGTAATTATACCAGAATTGACACTAAAATGCATAAAAAAGAATTCATACACAAGTATGCAAGGACTGCAATGATTATACCTTTTAACCTATCTTTATATGACAAATTTTAGACTGGTACAAATTCAAAATGTTGCAAGCCACAATTTTTAGTATTTGAAATTTTAAGAACTCTTTATCTTCGGGGATGGAAAATATTGCGGATACTGAAGAAATTGCTTGAAACTAGCAATTACTTCATTCCCTTCTATGTTTTGCCAAGTTTTTTTCTAGAAGTATGTAAAAAAGTAGGATTGTGTGGCAATGGGTTAATAATAATTCATAGATATCATTATATCCATTAATCTAATATCAAACACTAAAATTCCAATAATTTAGGTGTAAATTATAGAATCCTTTAGAATAGTGATATCAAAAACGACTTCGATCACAGGACTCATTTGTCCAAGTAACAGCCGAGTAAATGTCCAATATCATTTATACTCGATCACATCAAACATTACGAGCAACAGTGTCAGCTAGCGATGTATTGTTCTGCTCTAACAGGAGATGATCTAGATGCTAACTGACAAAACTTGATAAATCGTAATATTATTGTCAGAAAACCCTGGGATCTGTAAACCAAGTTCAAAATAATCTATCTATCAAACCCTTGAAATAGAAAAATATTTCAAAATCCAAGGCTATTGTGTAATAGATATATGTTTCATGAAGAAAACATGAGATGCATCAAATTAAAAGGGACAATGTGTGATTAATTCTGAGCATGTGTGGTCCACTTTAAATAATTACATAATTTTGTTTACACCACATAAAGATTAACCCTTGTCATGCTTCCTGGAATATTCCTGTTTTGACAATAGCTCTGGCAGGTGTATAGACTAAGATAAGCTTGCACAGACATGCAGTCTGATCTTACTCTACACTACCTGCTTGTTCTTTTAGGAAATATTTGAACACAAGTTAAAACAAAATTTGACAAAAAAATTCAAAATTTTGTGAAGAAATGGTAAATATTTAACAGGATAATGGTTAATCTATCATTATAATTACAATCTTATTCAAGCGTTTAGGTCACTAGCCAAGGAGTCGACTTTTTTGTTACATGCAACTGGCCAGAAACTTTGCAAAAAATAACACTGTTAAATATGGAAGTGGAACTCCCTGTCTGATTCAATGGATTGGGCCAACAGAGTAAGTGGGCGGAGCTAGCAATTGGTCAATTAGAGATCTGTTCTTGCATTGGGCCACAAAATTTTCAAGCACTCTAGTTTGTCAATTATGCCATTCAGAGGCTGACGCTCAATTCTTGGACGCTAGATAGTGAAGAAAACGAGCATTATTTGTATTAAAATATTTCAAGGGTACCTTCCTTCATAGTGTAGATTTATCTTTTTATAGTGACTATATCTTCCAAGTTTCAACCCATCACCACACAATTTAGACACAGCCAAATTGAAAGAAGTTGCAGACAATGAAATTTTAAAAATCTTCGTCTTCTGGCATAGAAAACACTGTGACAAGCAATTTCTTCATTTTCAACTATGTTTTCTAAAGCCTTTTTTTTTAGGGCATCAAAAATTGTCATTGGTTGGTAAGGGGATAAGTAGAAATCTCAAGTTTTTGCCTCAAGACAATAAAGAATATGACAATGCTAGCGCTTAAAATCATTGCATGAGGGTATTTTTCTGAAAACTGCACTTCTGAGCTTAAAGTAGCTCTTGAACAGATTTTCATTAAAATTTGATATAGGAAAAATAATCTGCTTTTCTAATAGTTATAAATGTCTCTTTCACAAGAGATATTCTTTTTTTGGTGTTAAATCTACTAAGTTTGCTGTAATTTAAATTAATGCAGGGTTTTCCCTAACCCTCTCCTTCTTTGAATTTGGACCCCATTTTTCAGAAGTGACCCCCCAAAATAGCTAGACAGCTTTCTTTATCTTATTTGATAGGGGTCAAAATGTGGCAAAATGATCCCCTGTTTTGAAAGTCGAGGGAAAACCCTGTTAATGTAATGTCCATCTTTGAAACATCGGAATTTATTGATTGAGGTTGTGCTTTGGGTTATATGATGATAAACTCTATTACTTCAGAAGCCAATGACGTAATTGATACATCAATGAAACCACAAATAAAACAATTTTCAATGCACTGACAGATAACGTATTTACCTGATGAATTCCAGGTCTATTCAGGTTGTACTATGCTGGCTTTTTTGGTGTCTCGTTAAATGCAAAGTATTTTTGCTTCTTTTCTTTCTATTTTAAAAGTTATGAACAGTCATTTCTATCAAAAAATCAGCTTAATCCCCTTGTTTCAAGTGCCTGAAAAGATAACAGAAATTTGAAAATTAAAGCAATTTTTTCCCTTAATATGTGCAAGAGCTACTTTAAATAGTGTGAATCTGTGCATCTCTATTATCAGGAAATAATGATTTTGGTGATGGTATGATTTATACATGAAACAATTCAACCAAAATTAGCCAAATCTAGACATAATTAACCCTTGTCTAGCTGAGGCCGGAATGTTCCAGTTTTGGCAGGATGTGTAGACCAAGATCAGCCTGCACATAAGTGCAGTCTGATCTTGCTCTTCACCTGCTATGTTTACTTTTCCCGCCAGAGGTGTTTATGAAATTGATTTCTAAAAGAAATATTGATTTTTTAACAACAAATTCCATCAGTGCTTTCAGCGCTTTGATTTAACAGCAATTCAGTATGGTAATTTATACAGATTGACAAGGGTTAATAGATTACAGAGAAAATCCAATAACTGTAGTTCAGTGAGCTATTCACTTTTTGTCAACAAAACAGTACTTATGAAACATCCCTCATTTACCCTTGTCATGCTGAACCCAGAATATTCCTGTTCTGGCAGGTAGTATAGACAAAGATCAGCCAGCACATTTTGAGGTCAAAAGTAGGTCAAAGTCACTGGGTCAAGGTCATGTTAGGTGGTCCACCAAATTAAGCATCTGTCCAAATATGGAAGCAATCCATTGAAGAATAAGAGAGTAAATACAATTTAACCATTCCAGACGCAATTTAACCATTCTGGATGCCCCTTTAACCTCAGATTGTGACCTTGACCTTTGAGATAGGAACCTGGGTCTTTTTCATGACACGTCGTCTGAAGGTTGTGAACACTTAAATGAAAGAAATTTGTACCTGCATGCATGATTATAGAAGTTACAGAGCGTACACGGCAAAAAGTCCCCATTTTTTTTACCTTTGACCCCAGATTGTGACCTTGACCTTTGACATAGGAACCTGGGTCTTTTTCGCTACACATCATCTGAAGGTGGTGAACATTTGTATGAAAGAAATTTGTACCTGTGTGCATGATTATAAAAGTTACAGAGCTGACACAGCAGAAAGTGCCGAATTTTTACCTTAGACCCCAGATTTTGACCTTGAATTCTGAGATAGGAACCAGGGTCTTTTTTCGCCACATATCCTTTGAAGGTGGTGAACATTTGTATGAAAGAAATTTGTACCTGCATGCATGATTATAGAAGTTACAGAGCGTACACGGCAAAAAGTCCCCATTTTTTACCTTAGATCTCAGATTGTGACCTTGAATTTTGAGTTGGGAACCTGGGTCTTTCTCGCAACACGTTGTCTGAAGGTGGTGAACATTTGAATGAAAGAAATTTGTACCTGCGTGCATGATTATAGAAGTTACAGAGTGGACACTGCAAAAAGTCCCAAGTTATATTGAAATCCACTATTGCATGTAGAAGTTACAGAGCGGACAGGAAATTGGGGGCATAAAAATTCTTTCAAATGGAACATCTACTCATGATGGAGAAAATTGTGCCAAGTTATTTTGAAATCTATCCATAAATGTAGGAGTAATTGTCCGGACAAACAAGATTTTTGTGTTTGACCTTGAGCTATGACCTTGACATTAGATCTATCCCAAACATTCTTTCAAATGGCACATCTACTTATGAAGGAGAATGATTGTGCCAATCTATTTTGAAATCCATCCATAAATGTAGGAGTAATTGTCTGGACAAATTCGGATAAATGGACGGACTAATGTACTAATGCACATACACCGACCTGTCAAAGTGACAACTATGTCTTGCTCACTGCAAGCGGGTTTGACAAAAAACATTTGAAATCACAAGAATGGCAGCAGGGTTATTCAAATCAGTTAGCATGTATCAACACTTATTAAGTGTTCTAGATTTTATGAGCTGTAAAGAATAAAAAAAATAACTTACAGGTATCATAGACCTTAGATATGACCATTATCAAGCTGAATTAAAATGCTTTGAAAACAAAGGACTGAGAGCACTGGAAGATCTTCATGCGGATCAAAACTCCTTTTGAAAATTGATTACATAAACAAGTATGACTTAAAGTGGACAATCAAGATGTGTAGACCAAGATCAGACTGCACTTATGTGCAGGATGATCTTGGTCTACACCTGCTGCAGAAACAGGAATACCCCGGGTTCAGGATGACAAGGGTCAAGGGCTGATGGATTATTTGAGGCACAAATACAATGTTTGCACTGACTCTAAAGTCGTCTGCAAGGTCAGACTTAATAGAAGTCTATCATATTACAAATTTGTCTATGGGTCTGGCACTTAGTGTTTTCAGACACAACTTTTTTGTCTCTTCAACATTACCTCAAGCAGAAACAGATTTGTCTGAAAACTAAGTGACCTAAAGTAAGTTTTTATGTCCTTGTGATTTTATAATTGAGAAAACATTGTAGAAAAAGAAGAAATTGCTTGTAACAAGCAATTTCTTCTTTTTCTACAATATTTTCTACCCTAATAACTGGTTGTTTTTCAAATTTGATGCATTAAAATTTTCGTCTACAAAACCTTTGAATTTGGACAGGTCTTTAATTTTCAAAAACAGGAAAGGGTTAAAGATTGATTGAACAATTGAATCACCAATTTTTGGGATAGCAAAGAGCTGATCTTGCTCATGTGAACTAAAGTAAACTTTTTTAAAACAATAAAGAATTACCATTTATTGCCTTTGAAAACTGCAATGAGTTAAAAAGTGGACCAAAATTAACCTAAATTGCTAACCTGAAAATGATTTCTCTAGGTCTGATAAGGCCATGCAATGTCAAGATTTCTTTTGCAAATCAAAATTTCCTGAAAAAAAATATGAAAAAGGTCACCAACAGAAATTTCAAACCAAGTTTAGTCCAAATTGTCTCAGTGGTTCAGGAGGAAAAGATATTAAAAGAATAATTTCATCAATTTTCCAACAGGGTTAGCTATGGCTTGAAAAAAGTTGTCACCATCACTTTCGCCAAATAAAACAAGAGGACCATGATGGTCCTAGATTGCTCACCTGAACTGTCTGCTGTTAAAAAATGCAACTAGAGACAAATAACAATAATCAGTTTCATGAAGATTGAGGCAAAACTGTGATTTCTATATTGTAAACAAAGAAATTGTCATTATGGCCCCTTTTCCTGTGTTATCCTATAGAACCTTCCCATAATCTATAAGGTTCATCTTTATGACTAACAAGTATCCTGACCAAGTAACATGAGGATTGAGCCAAATTATGACCTCTAGAGCTTTAACAAAGAAATTGTCATTAAGGCTCCTTTTCCTGTGTTTTCCAAAAGTACCTTCCTATAAACAATAGGGTTCATCCTTGTGACTAAAAAATTATTCTGGCCAATTTTTATGAAAATTGAGCCAAAATTGTGGTCTCTAGAAAGTAAACAAAGAAATTGTCATTAAGGCCCCTTTTCCTGTGTTTTCCAAAAGAACTTTCCCATAATCAAAAGGCTTCATCCACATGCTCTAATGATTATTCTGGCCTAGTTTCATGAAGATTGAGCCTAAATTGTGGCCTGTAGACTGTAAACAAAGAAATTGTTATTAAGGCCCCTTTTTCCTGTGTTTTCCGATAGAACCTTTCCATAATCAATAGGGTTCATCCTCATGACCTAACAATTATTCTGACCAAGTTTCATGAAGATAGAGCCATATTTGTGGCCTCTAGAGTGTAAACACTTCAATTGTTGACGCCGCACGACACACAACAGACATTCAATGATCACAAAAATAATCGGGTTAAGGTTGAACATTTTTGGGTACAGAGCAAAAAAAATGGTTCATCTGCTTTTAAGACAGTAGAGCTTCTGAAATTTATGTCAAATTTTGATAAACTACCACTATAACTATCAACAGCTCATCAGAATATTCTTCTTACTCACCATAAATGATGCTTCAGTATTTTTCCAAGGAATCGCGGTAGTGGTGCCGAGATTAGAAACTGACTGAAACTGTCAGCAGAAATATACGAAAATATGCCAAAATCCGGCAATTGTATTCATCAGGAAATGGCAAATGGTGGCCTGTTTAATTACAATTTTCTTTAAGAGAGCCAATTTATGCGTGATAATTGAGGTCTACTGGTCTATTATCGGATAGCCAGCATCTAAGAAGTTTCATCCGTCATCCATATGTCTTGTGTCAGACTCAATGACATAAATGACCCGATATACTAGCCTATGGGCAATTATACACACAATGGCCCTTGTCCTTGATTTCGGGAGATAAGTCAAAGTAAATGTATGCATTAGCAAAACTTTTCAATTTTTTGGCGCCGAGAACTTTAGCCATATGAAAAAAACTTGCACCAGAATTTTATTTTTGTTGCATTTGGCGATGTTGGCAACCGGCTCTAAGTTTGATAAGCCAGCCCTGCAATTAATGCCTGATTCTTTCAAAAACAAAATTTTATCAACAAGTCTTGAAAAGGGGCAGCTAGGGAACATTCTTGCCAAGTTTTGTCCAAAGTGGCCCAATAGTTTAAGAAAAGAAGATTTTTAAATAATCAAATCATGATTTCTCTACGTTTGATAAGCCCTGCCCTGCCACACTCCCTATTTTGCAAATAAAAACAAGTTTTGAAAAGGGTCATCAAGAGAACATTCCTGAAAAAGTTGGTTGAAATCGGCCTTGTGGTGTAGGAGGAGAAAATATTTAAAGAATTATTCATTATTTTTCCTAAGTCTGATAAGCCCTGCTTTATTCAATCTATATTTAGGACATTAAATGCTTGCCAAATAATGATATAATGCAAATATGTAACATGATATTGGGGTAATTTTTGAAATGGCGTTCTTTCAAATTTTTCTCTCATAGAACAAAAAAAGGGATAAGATAACAGAGGGTCAGTAGGCTACCATTTCAAGATCTAATTTTTGTAATTATACCAATTTTAGATAAAAAATAATGCAGCCCAGGGGGAAAATATACTCTCTCATAACAATTAGGATTGACAAGAAAACTTAAGGAAATGCTAGAGAGAGTTTACTAGAACCAGTGGTAGATTTGGGTGTTATGGTTGTTGTTCCCCCTTTGCACATTTATTTCATTTTGTGGCGAAATTCAAAGAAAAATTGGTAATAATAGAAAAGAGGCCCCTGCCTTCATTTTGAAAGTTTGAACCCCCTTTCAAGAAATCCTGGATCCACAATTCTGGAGCTCTGGTCTTGAAAACTGACAAGTTGTAATTCTTACCCCTTGTCATGCTAAACCCAGAATATTCAAGTATGGGCAGGAGTTACAGACAAAGATCAGCCTGCACATAAGTGCAGTCTGATCTTGGTGTACACCTCCTGCTTGTACTTTTCCTCCCAGAGAAGTTATGAAATTGACTTTCAAAAGAAATATTGATTATTGAACAACAAGTACTTCCAGTGCTCTCAGCCCTTTGATTTAAATGCAATTCCTTAACCCTGGTCATGCTGAATCTGGAATATTCCGGTTTTGGCAGGAGCTGTAGACTAAGATCAGACTGCACTTATGTGCAGGCTGATCTTAGTCTACACCTCCTGCTTGTACTTTTCCTGTCAGAGCCGTTTATGAAGTTGATTTCTAAAAGAAAAATTGATTTTTGAACAAGTTCCATCAGTGCTTTCAGCCCTTTGATTTGAAAGCAATTCATTAAGGTAATTTATACAGCATGACAAGGCTTAAGGAATTTTATACAGAACGACAAGGGTTAATTTCTGCAATCACTATAAGTATCCTACAAAACATGGAGAGATCTGTAAAATATTAAAAATTTCACTGAATTATTTGTCATAAGTCCTTATCATGCCAAACCTGGAATACTCCTGCTTTGGCAGGAGGTAAAAACAAAGATCAGCCTGCACATTTGTGAAGTCTAATCACCTATTTGTCTCGTTAAATTTAAGCCAGAAAAATCATAAGATAGATTTTTAGCCAGAGGCAATCATAAGATAGATTTTTGATAAATATTATTCCTTTGGTTTTAAATAAATTCTGCAGAGGATTTTATTCAGGATAACAAAGGTTAAGGTCCAATCCTGCTTTTTTGCCTGTAAAGAAAATTAAGAGGACCATGATGGTCCTGTATTGCTCCCCTGAGTATAATGGCTCAAAGCTTTATGATTTAAACAAAATATTAAAGCTTTACGCCTAATTATTTTGAAGAAGATTTAAAGGATTCTCTTCTTGAATCCTAAATATATTGAAGATCGCACAATATAGCACTAATCTCCAGAAGTATTTTGGTAGAGTGTAAATAGGCATTGGTACATACCAAATATCAAAGCTCTAGGCCTAATGATTTGGGTGGAGAATTTTTTTTAAAGATTTCCTTCTTTATTCCTATATGTAAAATCAGGGATAACACAGAAAGGGGCTAATTTTCAAAATAATGTAATTCTTTTAAGTATTGACAATATCAATGACTGTGGATAAGTGATATTTGAAATTTATCAGTACATCAACTAACTTATACAATTTATAATATTAAGTAAACAGAGATAGTATTGACAATATTGCTAACTTATACAATTTATAATATTAAGTAAACAGAGATAGTATTGACAATATTGCTGACTATGGGTGATTGATATCTTAAAAAAAATATTTTAGTACATCAAGTAATATTCATTGTCAATAATATTGAGTCATTAGAGACAGTATTTACAATATTAATGACCTTGGATGAGTGATATTGAACATTTATCAGTACATAAACTCATTTTTATTGTCAATAATATTGAGTAAATAGAGGCAGTAATGACAATATTAATGACTCTGGATGAGCAATATTGAAAATACATCAGTACATAAACTCATTTTTATTGTCAATAATATTGAGTAAATAGAGGCAGTAATGACAATATTAATGACTCTGGATGAGCAATATTGAAAATTTATCAGTACATAAACTCATTTTTATTGTCAATAATGTTGAGTCAATAGAGGCAGTATTGATAGTATTATTGACTGTTGGTGAGTCATATTGAAAATCTATCAGTACATCAACTCATTTGTATAGTTTAATAGAGAGTATTTACAATATTACTGACTGTGGGTGAGTATAGTGAGTAAACAGAAACAAAATTGCAAATGTGATTAAAATTTATTTGGATGATTATGAAAAATTATTTGTATATCAAGTCATTTTCATTATTAATAATATTTAACCCTTGTCATGCTGGTTCCGGGATATTCCTGCTTTGACAATGGCTTTGGAAGGTGCATAGACTAAGTTCAGCCTGCACAGACGTGCAGTCTGATCTTATCCCTTACTACCTGCTTATTGTTGTTGTTGTGAGAGAAATCTTTGAATACCAGATCTATCTTATTATGTCAAAGTTTTCAAATATGGTTTTAAAGGGGAAAATATTCATGAGGATAAGGGTTAAATTGTGATAATGGCTTTAACCCTTCTCATGCTGAAGAAAATCTTTTTCAGAATTGCATTGAAATCAAAAGGCTGAAATCACTGGCAGTTCATGTTGATCAAATGTCAATACTTCTTTAAAGAATTAATTTCATAAACAACTCTAACATAGGAAGGTTTAGACCTAGATAAGACTGCACTATATGTGCAGGCTGATCTAAATTTTCTATACTTCCAAAACTGGAATATTCTGGATTCAGCATGACAAAGGTTGGACATAGTTTTAGGGAGTGGATATAGTTTACATGATAAAAAGCATTTTTTTCAAAAACACACAATGTATTAACCCTTGTTATGCTGAATAAAATCCTCAAGAGAAAACCAAAGAGTTGAAAGCAATGGACATACTAGCTTTTCTTATAAGCAAATCTGGCTTAAAAGGGACAAACATGAGGTGAAGACTAAGATTAGAATGTACATATGTGCAGGCTGATCTTGTCTGTACCTCCTGCCAAAACAGGAACAGCATGTAAAGGGTTTGTTTTCTTTTCTAAAATTATAAAACTCTTGCTGATTTCTATTATCAGTCACGTATGGTTGATTACCCATCAGCTGTCGAGGGTTGACGCTGATTTATTATCATTGAGGTACACAAAATTATGCAAAATGCATAAAAAACATCACCAGGGGATCACCTATCATTCATTTTACCCTTCATTTTCAGCTGATCAAGCCACATTCTCCTGGAGAGATCCTTGAATATTGCCCCCAAAAATAATTTGACTGAGGCTGTCGATCAAATCATTCATTTAGACCAAAAGTGAACTTCAGCAGTTTTGTTGGATTGGAGACAATTTTACTGTTTCGTTACATGTTACTGATCATAAATTTTGAGAGAAAAAAAAGAAATCTGTGAGTCAAAAATCACTGAATATACCCCCACATGCACAACCATAACTACAGTGAAAATGAAATTCTCCCTCAATGTAATACATTTGGTAAGAACCGTGTAAGACACCTAAGATTCATCTCCCATCAAGCATTGAGAGATATCACAATACTAGGCAATGTCAAAAAATAAACCATTGGCTGAAAATAATCTAAATCAGAAAACAGGGAGTAGAATCTCAGTAGATAAAATGCAGATCTAAATTTGGTATATTTAGCACCATGGACATCCCTAGTTTAGTATTCATATAAAGTTTAAAGTTATAAAGTCAATACTTTTAAAAGTTACTGAGAAAAATGTGATGAAAATATACAACTATACCAGGCAATGCCTGAAAATTATCAAAGTCCTAAATCATGAAGTGGATAAATTATGGACCTTAATTTTATCAGCGCAATGGAGGGCCCCATTAGATGAACCTTCACATCAAGTTTCAAGTCGATGCTATGAATGGTTGCTAAGGAAAATGCGACCAAAATATACCACTTTACCACCAATGTCCAAATTTAACTTAGTTTTGATGAAAAATAACTTCGCACAATTATTCTCATGACTAGATATACCATTTCAAACAATTTTTTGGATAGCTAATGACTCAAGGTCAAACATTCAAAGTGGGCTTCTCCAGAGCTTATCTCCTACATTTATAATCATGAATTTTAAAAAAAATGGTGCAATTCTTCTCTATCATGAGTAGATGTATCATTTGAAATAAATTTTCGGATAGCTCACAGCTCAAAGTCAGACATTAAAATTGAGCTTGTCCATAGAATAATAAATTTTGTTCTACATTTTGTGTATAGATTTTAAAATAAGTTGGACACTAAGTGTTCTCTTTCATGATCTGAAACATTTTCAAATAGCTCCAAGGTCCAGGGCACAGCTCAAGGTCAAGTATTCAGTTGGTTTGACATGTTGTCCCTGGACGAATTACTTCTCTCAATTGAGGGGTCGCTGGCTACAACCTGAGCTCCAACTGTTACTGTTCCACTTCAATATAAAGCATTTTATACCCCCGCTTGGAAGACAAGGGGGTATAATGGTCTACCCTTGTCTGTCTGTCTGTCTGTAACCAATATTTTGGTTGCACTTTTCTCAGCAGCTATTCATAGCATCGACTTGAAATTTGGCGTGTAGGTTCATCTTGGTGTCTTACATGGCGCTTACCAAATTTAGGTCTGCAAGTTTGTTACTTCCTATTTTAAAGCTTTGTTTGATGGTTTATTGTATATTTTCTTTGCATTTTTCTCAGCAACAATTCATAGCATCAACTTGAAACTTGATGTGGAGATTCATGTTGGGGCCCCCATTTCGATTATAAAATTAAGATCCATAATCTATCCACTTCATGTTTTAGGCCTTGGATGATTTTTATCAAAACAAATTGAATGCAGCAATTCAAATTTTGAAAATAGAAATAATAAATTGTTTAAGATGATTTCAAATATTGTAGCAATTAAAGAAGTTTTGTGGTGAACGATTGCATCTAAACAAGAAAACGTTCAATTCGCTGAGTGAAAAGTGATCAGAGTTCAATCACAACCATTCAATCATAATCGTGTAGTGTTCAGCATTCAATCTGGCTACAATCAGATAGTCAAATTAACTATGTTCTGTACTGTAGTAAAAGCAAAAATTAAAAGAAATCTTTAAAAAAAATTCTCATCTTGACCCAGTGGGCTAATAGAGCCTTTATCTCAGGTGAGCACCTCAGGGCCAATGGCCCTCTTATATTCTTTTATTTATACTTCTTTTTGTAAGATTATTATAAACATTCTGGAAACATTATAATAATTTGGGGGGGTGTTGTTGTTGTTCTCTAATTTGTTCTGGAATTATTGGATTGCATTTTAACAGTTACAGAACAGTCTACTATTTGAAAGAGCATTGATTGTTTTTTAGGATGACTTTCTGCAGATACAATAAATTGTGGCTACCACAACTGATGTTCAAAATCCCTGGTGTACTTCTGAGAAGCCACATTTCAAGCCTTCAGACCTAATTAACACTTCCACAGATGATGTAAGGACAATAAATGAGATGGTCTATCAGGTCATTGGCCCTCTTCTTCTGCTCGTTACAAAACAATGTATTTCATTGGGTGTTTGCATCTTCTATGGAGAGCAAAAGTAGATACCTTTGACCAATGGGGTTTGTTTGAATGAGTACAAGCATAGCTAGCAATATGAAAGCAGGACTTGAACTTGTTGCCCTTAAGAACCTCAAATGTTGTCACATGACAAGGGTTAATCTTAGTGTCCTTACATTCTTCACCTAAAACAATACATCGTTCAGGACACATTGTACATTGCCCTTAGTGCACCAACCTTACATCAGGGTTGGTACTAGACAACCTGAGTCTTATTGACAAGTTCAATTACAAAATTTATGATAAGGCCTCTTATTGGCTGAGACATATGTCTCAACCAATCTGAGTCATTGTAATGAAATTCTTATACACATAACTTTGAATGAATTATTCTTTTGCAGGTGCACCTCATTGCGGCGTCACAAATATTGTGCAGACACACTTTTTTCCTTTAAGATGCTGTAACACAGCTTTAAAAGAGTGATACCACTTTAAGTGCGTCTAAGAAACCAAATTATTAAGAATAATCAGATGTGCACTGATTGCAGGCCAAGCCAACTAACTCGACAGGCTGTTTGACTTAAATACTAAATGGCATTTTTTGCAAAATTATAGTTAGGAAGATATAATAAAAATAAAATGGATGCTCAATTGTCAAACTAACAATAAACAAACAAGGGGGCCAATTGGCACTCGCCTCAGTTGGTGGCAAAAAAATGGCCAAAGCAACACAAATGACCTTAAAACTGAACTTGTACTAAATCTCAAAGATACTCACATTTTGATCTAATATCATGTAAGTTTCACCTACATTAAAGCATGAGAGTGCATACAAAGTTTTGCAAGATTTGACTCTGTTTTTTGCCCCATGTGATTCAATATCGCAAATGACACAGATATCAATACAGACAAACATTCTGACCAAATATCTGGATATTTCAGACAAAATTGGGGCCTCTCAAGTGTAATGTTTTTTTTGGATTTAACCTAGCAATCTATTTTTTGACCCCAACTGACCAAAATTACAAACTTGGCCGACACATAAATGACATATACATTCTGACCAAAGACATTTGAGGTAAAAATTTGCCCTCTACAGTTAATACAGGGTACTCTAAAATATAAGCTAGAAACCTAATTTTTGACCACATTTGACCCAATATCTAATTTGACTTACTTATTGAACATTGTGATCAAATATCAAGACATTTGAGGCGAAGATGTGGCTGTGATCTGAACTTTTACCCAACTTGACTCAATATTGAACTTCACCAAGAAATGATTGAGACAAAAATTCTGACCAAATATTAAGACATTTGAGGCAAAAATGTGTCCTCTAGAGTGTATGTAAGATTTGACCTAGTGATCTACTTTTTCACCTAACTGACCAGATATCAATTTGTCCGAGGCGCATGAAGACAAACATTCTGACCAAGTCTCAAGGTATCTGAGCTAAATTTGTGCCATCTAGATTGCTTACAAGATGTTGACCGACAACGACTGACTTGCAACGACTGATGGACGTCAGATAATTGAAGCTGGAAATAGCTAGATCACAAAAAGTCAACTTTAGCTCACCTTAAAATATTTTACATTTAATTTAACCCATTACCACTCGGCAAAATTTTAGAATGGTCCAAATTGAAAGAAGTTTCATTAACAATTTAAAGTTTTTGAATTTTTACATTTTTTCAACTTTCTAAGAAATAAACATTTCGTAAAATGAAGAAATTGCTTGTTACAAGCAATCTCTTCATTTTACACAGTGTTTTCCCAATTGCTCTTCTTGAGGGGCGTTCAAAGGTATCATTATGTGGGAATGTGTTAAAGTTACCAGTCTAAATGTACAATATTTTTTGACTGTCGATTTTCGATTGACAGCCCAATCCATCTATTACTACCTATTTAGGCCAAACCCTCACTTATTGTTTGTAAAAGACCACTTGCTCTTATTTGAAGTATCATAAATTCACTGACAAATATTTAAAGTTCAAACAAACTAGTGATAGCATGGATCTCATAAATAAGCCATCAGGTGCCTAGAAATAAGAGCTGTGACAGGCTTTCCCATGACAATGAAAAGGGGACTTTATCAAGTTGTAATTTACCCTTGTCCTGCTGAATATATTTCCTCTTTTCACTCTATTTAAAAAATTTGACATAGTAATCTTGATGCTGTGTTCAAATATTTCTCTCAACACAACAAGAAAAAGCAGGTGTTGTAGGCTAAGATCAGACTGCACATCTGTGCAAACTGATCTTGGTCTTTACAACTGCCTAAGCCACTGTCAAAGCAGTAATATTCATCAGGGATCAGCATGACAAAGACTAATCAATTCTATCATTTGATCAACATCAAGGCTCATTCATTTTACTCGATTTATATTCATTATCAACAATTTCATGGAGCATGTTTTTGAATTTCAACATATTGAATTCTTCTAATATCTAAGAGTAGTTTATGATAAATTATATTATTATATACCTAAAAGATATGGAGTAAAACCTGGCTGTCAAATACAACTCGACAGAAAAAAAATCAATATTCGGCGTGTAGCAAAAAAATGTATTCGTCGAGTACCGTTAAACACGGACTACTATTTTGTGTATTGACGTTCGGGTTTTTCGGAAAGTTGATTATTTCTTAGCCATTTAAGAGAATTTTCTTAATGTCATTTCCTAAAAGGTATATAATAAAAGGAATATTACAACAGTGTCTTTTTCTATTTGTTGTTATCGTGTTCTTGAATCATGTTTTGTTGGTATTTTTTATTGAATTCGACCTTCGGTCTCATCCAATAAAAAATACCTACACACGATTCTCGAACTAGATAACAACGCATAGAAAAAGACACTGTTGTAATATTCCCTATTTATTTACCTAAAAATATTCCTAGTAAAATATATACATTCCACACTGACAAAATCGGACACGTCAGAAAAAAAGATCTGTATCTAAAAGAGTCAAATATGGTTCCATATAATGTATTCTAAGATGACGTCATTTTCATTCTATAGACGACATCATAATATAAACAAATGTAATCAGAATGGTGAAGGAGAAGGGAAATACATATAGAAATTCCATCGAATTTATTTAATAAACAAAAATTAGGTGTATAATAAATAGATTATTATGATGTGATTGTGATACATCTTGTATTTGCTTTGAGCTGCGGAGGAAAATTTGATATTCAATTTGACCTTAAATCTCTTGAAATATCAAAACTTTTTATGTCCAATGCCACATTGTAAGGAGAGAAGGGTAAATATTTATTTTATGGTAATAGTAAACGCTTTATTTCATTACAAATTTAGATATTTGATAATGGGCATAAGAGAATTTCTTCAAACATGGAAGCAAAAGGAGTACATTGATTTTCAAAGCAGCAGTCATACTTGTGCTTAGATTGTCCATCCTGAATATATAACGAGAGTGTCATTGGCCCTTATTGGCTCACTTGAGACAATTGACTAACTGAATTGGTTTAAAATTGCCACTTATAAAAGTGTTTCAGTCATAACCACTTATCCAAGGATTCCTGGTATTTTTCACACCAATACTGCTGTAACGGTTCCAGGGGAGGTAATTTGCAGTGATTATGCAAATGAGGGAACTGTCAGAAAGTCAAGTGACTATTTGGAGTTATATATAGACAAGGTCGACCCATTTAGGGTTGAGGATCCTTTTCTCTGAATGGATAGGCTTTGTCTACGAGCTCGGAACGTTACATTGGTGGCAGCGGTGGGATAATGACAACTGCCAGACCGGAGTTGCCTTACCCACGGATCTCCCAGGCCAAGACTCGGGACGAGTCTTCTCGGAGGGGAGAGTAGTGTAACAGTTCCAGGGGAGGTAATTTGCAGTGATTATGCAAATGAGGGAACTGTCAGAAAGTCAAGTGACTATTTGGAGTTATATATAGACAAGGTCGACCCATTTAGGGTTGAGAATCCTTTTCTCTGAATGGATAGGCTTTGTCTACGAGCTCGGAACCTTACACTGCAACATCCTTTCCATGCCTCAAGCATGTAGGTTTATGATTATCCACAAATTAGTGGGAAAACAAATGTTGGAACAGATAATTTCAATCAGGAATTGAACCCTGGACCTATGATTAGGAGTCCAACATGCTACCAATCTGCAGCCTCTTTGAATTAGGACCAGTCTAAAATTTTGTTGTCTGGTAATAGGTTAACCCTTATCTTGCTGAACCCAGAATATTCCTGTTCTGGCAGATGGTATAGACAAAGATCCGTCTGCACTTATGTGCAGTCTTGTCTTAGTCTAAACACCCTGCTTGTCCCTTTTAACCCATTATTACACAGTGAAATTTTAGACCAGTCTAAATTGAAAGTCCTGAGTTGCAGACAACATTTTGAAGTTTATGAAATTATAGATTTTTCAACTTTCTGGGTAAAACATTGTGTAAAATGAAGAAATTGCTTGTTACAAGCAATTTCTTTATTTAACACTATGTTTTCCCAGGTTGTTGTCTTGACAGGCCTCCAAAAGCATCATTGTGTCGGATGGATTAAGCCAGAGTTGTTTAGAGGATAAATTTTCAAAAGAATTATTAACATTTGCATATAGTACTGTCAGCCCTTTGACTTTAATGAAGTTTTGTAGAGAATTTCATTCAGCATGATAAGGGTTAAGTTACGGATAATGATAGAAGCTAACCATTCTTTATCATATATAGGCCTAGTCTTTCCCCAGGATCCAAAATGCAATATTTAACCCATTACCAGACGACAAAATTTTAGACTGGTCTAAATTGAAACTAGTTGCAGAGCACAATTCAATGTTTATAAAATTTTAGTCTTTTCATATTTTTGGGTAGAAAACACTGTGAAAAATGAAGATATTGCTTGTGACAAGCAATTTCTTCATTTTCCACAATGTTTTCCCTGATTGTGTTTCATGAGGGGCGTAAAAAAGCGTCATTGTGTGGGAATGGGTTAAGTCAATATTGTTTTAACTATTTCAAGTTTTTTGAAACATTAGACAGGTCCAAATTCAAAGGATTTGTAGACAACAATTTAAAGTCAAATTTATTTATAAAATATAATCATTCAGTAGGTTAGAAAATAGTGAAATAGTGAAAATTATCTTTGAAGGGACAAACATGTGGTGTTCACTTCACTTATGTCTTGTATCTCTTCAATCCCTGTTTTTTACGCCCCTGTGATTTTATAGTTGGGGAAATAATGTAGAAAAAGAAGAAATTGCTTGTAACAAGCAATTTCTTATTTTTCCACAATATTTCCTACCCTACTGAATGATTTTTTTTACAAATTAAATCCACTTTCTATCTTCTTCTGCAAAACCTTTGAATTTGGACAGGTCTAAAATTTTGCAAGACAGGAAAGAGTTAGTAATGCTCTAAAACAATAGGCAGATACCTGTCCCTATTAATTTTGTATAAGACTGCAAACGGCATTATTTTGCTAAATTCATGGATTAAAAAGTAACAAAAAAGTAAAATGGCTGGTAAGTGATGAGAACATCATAACTACAGCTTGAACAAGCTGTAGCTGTAGTTACGCAATTTAATCCATTACCAGATGACAAAATTTGAGACCAGTCCAAATTCAAAGGAGTTGCAGATGACAATTCAAAGTTGGTGAAATTTTAGATTTTTTTAACTTTCTGGGTAGAAAACATTGTGGAAAATGAAGAAATTGCTTGTTACAAGCAATTTCTGCATTTTCCACAATGTTTTCCCAAGTGTTTTTCTGGAGGCACGTCCAAAAGCGTCACTGTGCAGGAAATCGGTTAGGTTGCTAAACCAACAAAAATGCTGATTATAAAAAGGTTTATTTTCAGTATAAACTAGACATTATCGCAAAGCGGACTAATACCCCCCCCCCCCCCCAACAGAGCTTGTCCATATACAAGTGCTATCTGCAAAAGGGCCATAACAAAAAAATGCACTTTTTCAATTAAAGGGCCATATATCCGTAAAAAAATTGATGGACCATAACCAAAATAGGATATGCACATGTCTGACTTATACCGAGTGTTTGTGTAAAATTTGAATCAAATCCGTCCAATGGTTGCTGAGAAATTGAGCAGACACGATTTTTCACTAAAAGGCTATAACTCCGTCAAAAAGCAATGGACCGTAACGAAAATAGAATATGCACATCTCAGCTTGATACTGATTATATCAGTGAAGTTTGAATCAAATCCATCCAATGGTTGCCCAGAAATTGAGTGGACACTTAAAAGCTACAGACAGACGGACAGACAGACGGACCGACAGACCAACAAGCTGACTCCTATATACCCACCTAACAAAGTTAAGGGGGGTATAATGAATGGTTTGATTGGTCAATCCACTGTTGAACCCATCACTAGACGGCAAAATTTAGACAGGTAAAATTTCAAAAAAGTAACAAATGACAAGTTTTAGTTTTTGAAATTCATTTTTTTTTTTCAACTTTCATGATAAACAGTATTTTCCCGGATTGTTTTTCTTTAGCGGTATCAAAAAGTGTCTTTATGTGACATGGGGGTGGGATGGGGGTGTGCTTGCTAGGCCAGGATTATAAGGATGTTTATGAATTTTACTCTCCAAGGAGAATATAATGGTATTTAGATATTGCTGAGTGTCTCTGGTAAATTTAACAAGATGTCCCTGACAATTTAAATCCAATTACAGCTATGTCTGCTGTTCTATTATACTGTTAATTCATTATTTTCAAATCAAACTGTCAATCATATTCAGAAGCGATAACACTTTTACTGCCATACTTCTTATTCAAACCAAAGTACTGAAAGTATTGTAAGATAGTAAAGCATGATTTTGTTATGTTATCTCCTTTGTCAAAGGTTATCATGTATAGTGGAATTTAGAAAACCTTTGCCTTGTAGGGTAGAAAACAGTGTGGACAATAAAGAATGTTTTCCAAAGCTATTTTCTTGAGATGCCTCAAAGGGAGTTGTCTACAATTTGTATAAAGTTAGTTCATGTATCAATAGAAAGCAGTGGCAGAGGTTGCAATATTATGGCATACAGTTCAGGATTTAGTGGTTAAGCCCCCAGTGGCAGATTGCACTCGTTGAACTCTGAGAAGACCTCAAAATTTGCTATCTAAAAACATAAATGGTTATCAGACAATAAAATTTTAGACTAGCTCAAATTGAAAGTTGTCATGACATTTTAGTTGATATTTCATATTGCACTAAATTTGGACAATATGAGCCACATAAGGTGGAAAACATGAGAAAAAGACAAATCACTTGTCACAAAGCATTTCTTCTTTTCCCACAAATATTTTCTTGGACATATTTCATCCGGGCATCAAGCAATAATTCTTATTATATATTATTCTTATTATAGTACTCTATTTAAAAGTCTCAATAAATCTTTAACCTTTTACCAGACAACAAAACTATGACTTGAGAGCTCAAGAGTTTTACTAACAGAAGGAATCTGGCTCCCAGTCCTCTATTTAAAGTCTCAAAAATTCTTTTACTCATTACTAGAAAATATAATAACAATTTTGAGAGCTTGGAGCTTGAACAACAGAGGGAATCTGGCTCATTTCCCAATTAGATAGTCTCAATAAATCTTTAATCCAACACAAGACAACAATATTATGATTTGAGAGCTCAAAGTTTTACGAATAGAGGGAATCTGGCTCAAAGTACACTATCTAAAAGTCTCTATAAATCTTTTACCAATTACAAGAAAACAAAATAAAAAATTGAGATTGATTGATAGAGGTTTAATCCAAATTTTAACAGTATTTCAAACTTATTGAGGGGTCTTGATCACCTAACAATGGATTCCTGGTATTTCTGACACCAGTACTACCACTACATCCTGTCCTAGCCTCCAACTGCTATCCCACTTAGGTTTATGTTTATCCACCTATTGGTGAGGAATCTAGGATGTTTTGGCCACAGACATTTTGGCCAGGACGTTTTGGCCACAGACATTTTGGCCACGGACATTTTGGCCACAACTATTGGAAAAACGGACGTTTTGGCCAAATTCATTTTATATGTACTTATTTTAGATTATTAAGCCAAATTATTAGTATTTATTACTAAAACAAATAGTATTATGTAATGATTATTTGAAAATTGTGATTTTGATTTTTTTTTTGACTCAATGTTTTCCAAAAACCGTTTCTAAATGTTGGACATTACAATGGATATTATTGATACTAAGCATGGTGGTAAAAAGTTGTGTTACAATGGATATATGTATACGTGTAAGCATGTAGCAAAGGAGGACAATCGGATAACTTGGTGTTGTGTTAAACGAACCTCTTCTGGCTGCAGAGCCATATTAGAAACCACTAAGGACTATGAAGGTGCAACATTGAAGACAAATCATAACCACATATCTGACAATGTTGCTGTTGAGATTGAAATAACCAGACAAGGAATGAAATCAACAGCCAAAACTACCAACGACAAACCAAATCAGATTGTGACATTCACCACATCAGCTGCTTTAGATGAAGTCAAAGCCTGGTTACCAGAAGCTGACACCTTGAAAAGAGTACTTAGAAGAGTCGGGGCCTCTCATAGACCAAAAGAACCACAGACACTAGAACAACTAACCCTTCAAGGTCCATGGACACAAACTGTCGGTGAAAATCCAGCTGATTTCCTGCTGTTTGACAACGGCCCACAAGCTGACGAGCGAGTGCTAGTATTCGCTACCGAAGATCATGTCAATCAACTAGCAGCCTGCGACAAATGGTGCATGGATGGTACGTTTGCTGTTGTGCCTCTCCTCTTCACCCAGTTGTACGTCATACAAGGATTTACAACAGCGTTTTTCTCCCCCTTGTGTATGCCCTCTTACAGCGAAAAACTCAGACAACCAATGAGATCCTGTTTGGTGTTCTTGAACAATTAGGGTGTGATCCATCTACTGTTATAGTGGACTTTGAGCGCAGTATTGAAATGGCTGTTTCATCTGTTTTTGGTGAGCATTTGAACATTCAGTTTTGTTTTTATCATCTGACATAATCCATATGGAGAAAAATTCAGTCACTTGGACTTACCAACCTACATGAGAACAATAATGAGTTTCACCTATTTTGTGGACAGATAGATGCCCTCGCTTTTCTACCAATAGAACAAGTATCTGAAGGTTTAGAGTATTTGAAGGAAACCGCAACCGAGGTAGCTGAACCACTTCTGAACTATTTTGACTCCACCCATGTCTCCGGACAACTACGCCCAAGAAGAAACAACCATGGTCTCATTTTGAACGTTCGCTCTTCCACCACATAGATGGAACTGCCACAAAACAACACTACTAGACGAACCCATAACCAACAACGCATCAGAGGAATGGAAATACAAATTTCACAGTTTAGTTGGCCAAGATCACCCCTCCGTCTGGAAGTTGATAGAAACACTTCAACACGAATGTGCCCATGTTAGTGCTTTATCATTACAAAATGAATGTTGTGTTAGGCCTAAGAAAAGAGTTAAGAAAGTGTATGTGGAATTACTAAAGCGACTCAAAAACTTGTGTGAAGACAGGGTCAGTGAGAGGAAAACACTTCTTGAGTTCTTGCGTGGTATCTCTAGTAACCTCAGAGGAGGACAACCAAATGTTTAAAATGAAAGTGTTGTGAAAAAAAAAAAAAAAAAAGTGTGGAAATAATATACAGGATATATGTAGTGTACAAATTGTGGTGAATACCATATTTTAACACTTTCCCAGTCAATAGTTGGTTTTCGTATCAAAAGTAGAATTTGTTTTGGAAAAAGTGAAAGAAAAGAGGAAAATGGTGACTGGTGAACAGCAGTACTTCCTTCTTTTGTCTTATGTTTGGAAACATTGAGAGAAAAAAATGAAATTGCTGATAATCAGCAACTTCTCCACTTCTCTCAATAATTTCCATGCTATAATATTCATGTACACAATTTCTACTTTTGACATCAACAATGTTTTTGTCTGTAGTTACAGTCTAAAATTGCATTAATGATAGACTTTTTTTACAACATTGTTGAGAAAATTGAGGTAAAAGGAGAAAATGCTGGTTGACAACAGCAATTTCTTCTTTTGTCTTAATCTTTGGAAACATTCAGGTTTAAATGTTATTAACATAGCTTTGCATCTTCATATCTAAGAAAATTAAAGTTTCATTTATACATTCTCTTTATTTATTCTTATTAATTGACCATTTCCAAACTGATGAGAAATTGGTGGAAAAATGTTCTTTTCCTTCCTTTCTAGTACTAGGGTTGTCAAAACTTAATTATCATGAAACTGTTATTCAATGGGAATGATTAATGGTAGAATGCTGGTTATCTATATATTTACTAAGAAAAACAACCTTTATGATCCATAGGAGAGGAGAAAACATGTATGAAAGATGAAAAAATGCTCAAAATCTATAGGTACATTTAAAATGAATTTGGCCGAAACGTCTGTTTTTCCAATAGTGGTGGCCAAAACGTCTGTGGCCAAAACGTCCTAGCCAAAACATCCTGGCCAAAACGTCCATGGCCAAAATGTCCATCCTCCATTGGTGAGAGGCAAATGTCAGGAAGGATATGTGCGGTCGTTGGGGATCGAACTCATGATATCCCATAATTTGAGAGCTTGGAGCTTCACCAACAGAGGGAATCTAGCTAACAGTACTCTATTTAATAGTCTCAATAAATAATTTACACTTTACTAGATAACAATATTATGATTTGAGAGCTTGGAGCTTTACTAACAGAGGGAATCTAGCTAACAGTACTCTATTTAATAGTCTCAATAAATCTATTACACATTACCAAAGAACAATATAATGATTTGAGAGCTCAGAGCTTTTCCAACAGAGGAAATATGGCTCACAGTACTCAATTAAAATTTAATAGTCTCAAAAAAATCTATAACACATTACCAGATTGATTGATTGAGTCAATGGGGTTTAAGCTGCTTTTAACAGTATATAAGTCATATTGTGGCAGCTGGAGCACCTAACAATGGATTCCTGGTATTTCTCACATCCGTACTACCACTACATCCTTTCCTAGCCTTCAGCTGCTATCCCACTTAGGTTTATTATTATCAACCCATTGGTGAGAGACAAATGTCAGAAAGAATAATTATGTGCCGCCGCCCGGGATCACACCCATGACCTCCCATTAGACATTACCAGACAACAATAATATGATTTGAGAGCTCATAGCTTTACTATCAGAGGAATCTGGCTCAAAGTACTCTATATAACCACTTAACCACTTATCAGATGGCAAAATTCTAAACTGTTCAAAATTGAAAGGAGTTGCAGACAACAATTGTAATTATTGAAATCTTAGATTTTTTCAATTTCCTGGATAAAAAACATTGTATAAAATTAAGAAATTGCTTGTTACAAGCAAATTCTTCAAGGTATACAATGTTTTCTCAATTGTTTTCTTTGGTGGTGTCTAAAACATCACTGAGTGGGAATGGGTTAATAGTCTCTATAAATCTTGTACCTATGAAAAGAAAGCAAAATAACAATATCAGAGCTCAAAGCTTTAACAAAAGAGGAAATCTGGCTCAAAGTATTCTATTTAATAGTCCCAAATATCTCTTACCAACTACTGACTACAAAATTTGATTTAAGAGCTCAGAGCTTTTCCACAGAGGGAACCTGGATCAAAGTACTCTATTAAAAGACCCATAACAAGACACAGTACACTATTTAAAAGTTTCAATAAATCTTTTACCCAATATCAGACAACAAAATTATGATTTAAGAGCTCAAGGCTTTAACAACATAGGGAATCTGGCTCCAAGTACTCTATTTAGAAGTCTAAATAAATCTTTTACCCATAACAAGACAACAAAATTACAATTTGAGAGGTTTAAAGAGGGTCAAAGTACTCTATTTAAAAATCAAATGTGATCTTTTACCCTATACCAGACATCAAAATAATAATTTGAGAGTTCAGAGTTTGACCAATAGAGGGATTATGGTCAAAGTACTTTATCTAAAAGTCTACATTAATCATACACCCATAACCAGGAAAAACAAAATTAAGAATTGAGAGCTAAGAGCTTTACCAACAGAGGAAATCAGGCTCCCAATTACTCAATTTATAGTTTCCATAAATCCTTTACTCATTACCAGACAACAAAATAACAATTTGATAGCTCAGAGCATTACCAAAAGAGGAAATCTGGCTGACAGTACACTATTTAAAAGTCTCAATAAATCTTTGACCCATTACCAGACAACAAAATCACAATTTGAGAGCTCAGAGCATTACAGAAAGAGGAAATCTGGCTGACAGTACACTATTTAAAAGTCTCAATAAATCTTTGACCCATTACCAGACAACAAAATTACAATATGAGAAGAGCTCAGAGCTTTACCAGCAGAGGGAAAAATGGCTCAGAGTACTCTATTTACTAGTCTCAATAGATCTTTTACCCAATACCAGACAACAAAATTACAACTTGAGAGCCGAGGGCTTTTCCAATAGAGGGAAACCGATTCATTTTAGTCTATTTAAATCTTTAACCCAATACCAGACAACAACTTTTTTTAAAAACAATTTGTTAGTTTTACAATATATAATTAGTCATCTTTTGATTTTTTTTTTTTTTTTTTTGTACCATTCCAAGATTTGCCCTTTTATTTACTTATCCCAAGACAAGTTGCCTTGAGCTAGAGGAGCTTGAGCACCTGTTTCACTCCACAGGCCTGAATGTACTGATAAGCAAATTAATGTTTCAGAGATTCAATATAAAATGAAACCATCTTTGCCATGTTTGGAAAAATAAATCTAGTCACTGAAATATTTGAAATAAACCTACAGAAGTATTTCAAAATTCAGCTTTGGCCACTGCTTTATGACTGAAAAACTGTTACAAGTGGCAATTAAAACCCCATTTAGCAGTCAATTGTGAATACTCCCAGTAGAAGATTTTTAAAGGAAAAGTTTATGGATAGACGGATGCACGACAGACACCACTCAATGACAATAGCCAGCTAAAAATATACTTGTCCTAGTACTTGTCCCAGTATGTGGAAAAGCAAATGTTGGACAAGTCCCACTTAGGAATTTCACACTCCTGTTATTCAGAAATACCTCTCCTATATTATGGATCTTGGCTGTCTGAGAGGAAAACAAATGTGTTTACCCATTACCAAAACAGCAAAAATTAGACTGGTCCAAATAGAAAGAAGTTGCAGAGAACAATTTCAAGTTGATAGAATTTAATGTATCTGTCTCAAAGGGAAGAAAACAGTCAGGAAAATGAAGAAATTGCTTGTTACAAGCAATTTCTGCATATACCTGTTTTCCCAATATTCTTTTCCAGAGGGTTGTAAACCAGTCAGATTGTGTGGTAATCTGATGTATTACAGGTCAAATAATTACCTGTACATCAACCCATTCACAACAATGTCTTGAGACATTACCAAATTCAAAGAAGTTGCACACAACAATTTTTCCTTCATTTGAGGAGCATAAACTAATTGGATTTTTTGGGAATGGGCTACTTACAGTTTGACTATGGTCTATGATTTTGCCAACAAATGATATTTAGAGTCAATCTTGCTATATCAAGCAATTTACAGTTCCATTAAGCAACTTAAAACGAAACCTGCTTTTCAATTTCAAAAGCTAACGTAAATAAAAGGTTGTATTAGCTACAACATATCATACAATCCAATGCTATTAGAACTCAATAGAATTGTCTCAGTATGATGATACTAATTAAATCCAACAACATAGGATTTCACGAGAATTCTATCATAATTTATGTATGCAATCAAATCAAAGACTGCCTCAATGGCCGAGTAATATCGGTGCTTGACTTGTGATCTGAAGGTCACGGGAGAGCCCCATCATCCTCTGGGTATTTTCATGGGCAAGCCACTTAATAGCTAGCCTCAGTCTACCCAGCTGTAAAACTAGGTAGCAGTGGGCTTAAGCCACTCATGGCCTCTCTGTAAGGGACATGAATACATCTGGTTTGTGATCGTTCAAGGGCTTAAAGCTTTCATCGCATTCAAATAAATTAGTATAAACTAATCAAATCAATCCTTCATATATTTTACTAATAACATGTTAAAAGCATTTATTATTCTCCAAAGCAACCACTTTTTGGGTCACTTAATACAAGATTTACTGAATATATTTTTTACTATTGTACCAGTATGTACAATGTAATTATTTTTTAAACATTGAATATAACAAGGTCATAAGAAACCAAGCAGGGTTAAATAGATTTATGTCAAAACAAGGTCACTTTTCATTGATTTATGAGCTCAAGTGTTGACAAATAGGCGCCTTAATTTGGGGTCACAAAATGCCCCTGTGGCTGTGACAGGGATATTTTCCCTAGGATATTGCTCTATGTGAATTGCTCTGATTTTCCAACAAAAATCATTATTAAATACATTTACCCTTGTCATCTTAAACAAAATCCTTTAAAGAAAAACATTAAAATCAAAGTAATGAAAGCACTGAAGGTCTAAGTTTGTATCAATATTTCTTATGAAAATTAATTTCTTAAACCACTCTGATTTAAAAGGGAGAATCAGGTGATGTAGATTATGATCCAACTGCATGTATGTACAGCCTGATCTTCTTCTACCCCTCCTACAAAAACGGAGTATTTCGAGTTGACCATTACAAGGGTTAAAGATACAGTATGGAACATTGTTAATTTGACAATTATTTCAATAACATTCCAGGCAATCACGTTCAATCAACATTCAGTAGTATTTTTTCTTAATTCATGCCTCTGAACCGTAAAAAAAAACCCCCATGGTTTTCACAGTTGTTTTGGGGTGTTTTTTTTTAAATCATTATTAAGAGTAATTTATCAAAATAAATTTGATCCTTTGAAATAATGAAATAATTCAGGTATAAATACAGATAGTTTTTTTTTTTATCTTTGTCTTTACCTCCTACCCAAAAGAGGAATATTCCTGGTTCTAGATGTACAGAGTTAAAGTAACTTGTTTCATCAGAAAGTCTTGAATTAAGCCTGGCTCTAATCTCTCCTTAATTATAAAGAATATTGTCAATTTCTGAATGTGTGTTTAAGTGCTAAGTTAATCAAGTGATTGGGTTTTCAATTATCTTCAAATTGTCTATTATTCTGTTAACCTTGCTGTGGTCTCAATTAAGTTTGCTAACAAATTAGGACAGTATCATATTACAACAAAATGATGTTAGGCAGGGGCAATTCATTCTCTAAACTTGAAATTTATAATTGGTATCACAAAAAAAAGAGAACAGATTCTTTAAAATGTAAGAAAATATTTGTGACAATGAAGAGCTCTTTAAGTGGTAAAGTCAATTTAGAATTGTACTCACTGTTAGGAAAAGAACCATTTCATATAAACTTTATTTGAAAAGTTAACCCTTGTTATGCTGAACCCGAATATTACGGTTTTGGCAGGTGGTGTAGACCAAGATCAGACTGCACATAAGTGTAGTCTGATCTTGGTCTAGACCTCCTGCTTGTATTTTTCTTGCCAAAGTTGTTTATGAAAATGATATCTAAAAGAAATATTGATTTTTGAACAACAAGTTCCGTCAGCACTCTCAGCCCTTTGATTTTACAGCAATTCAGCAAGATAATTTATACAGCATGACAAGAGTTAAAAATGTTCACTCTTTCAACCCATTCCCACACAACAGAATTTTCGATTCACAGGTCCAAATTGGAAGAAGTTGCAGACAACAATTTCAATTCAATGAAATTTATTTAAAAAAGCCTTTTAGAATAGAAAAACATTGTGGATATTGAAGAAATTGCTTGTTGAAAGGAATTTTATTAATGGCCACAATGTTTTCTAAAGCTGTTTTCTTGAGATGTGTAAAAAAGCGGGATTGTGTGGGAGCGGGTTAAACTCATAGCAAGGTATTTTAAGGTCAGCAATTTTTGACGTCCATAAAACATTACAAAAATGCATTAACCACTCAAACCTGCATTATTATCCCCCTACAAAATAATGGCTCTAGAAAACATTGTGAGTTAAGGAGAAAGTGTAGCAGCTATTGCTCTTTTTCTAACCCTTTTGGCGCTTCTTTTACAAATTCGGTGCAATCTGAAATGTTGTCTGCAAATCTCTTTTAATTCAGACTAATCTAAAATTTTGCCGTTTTTTAATGGGTTACTTGCTAGATCAATTAATAGTTGTTTAAGTAACAAAACAATTGATATACTATTTACTGCACAATCCAACACTTGATTAGGTTTTGCATGGGAAAACTTTGTAAGAAAAGGAGAAATCTCTTGGAAGAATCTGCATAGGCATTGTCACAATAGTTGAGAGCTGACACTGGACTGTACTAGAGCTGTCAAAGACAGATTATGCTCCCAGAATATAGCCCTGTCACAAAAAGTATAAATAAACAGAAAAAAGGGTTCGGACGGACCGACAGATGCAGATGTGGGTATATGCTATATTCCAGATATGCTAAATTTTAGCATACATTCTTTAGAAAGGAGCTATACTCTGGACATGTTTAAGTTTAACTTTCAACCTTGTGATGTGACCTTGACCTTGGATCTATCGGAAGATTTGTTTCATCACATCTATTCATGCAAGAGAATAATTGTGTAAGATATTTCAAAATCCATCCATAACTGAAGGAGCTGAAAATGCTTATTTTCAACGTTTGACCTTGAGCTGTGACCTTCACCATAGATACATCTATTCATTAAAGAGGACAATTATGCCAAGTTCTTTTGAAATCCATCAATAATTGAAGGAGCTATTCTGTGGACAAGGTCAATTTTGACCTTTGACCTTGAACTGTGACCTTGGAGCTATCAGAAACTGGGAAATATACCTTGGTGGCATGATATCATTAGGAATTCACATGTGAAGTTTCATCTGTTATAGCCCAAGGGTTGTGGAGATATTGGGGCAGATAGACAGACAGACAGATGGAAAACAGAAGGACAGATGGAAAGATCAAGCTGCGAGTTAATGCTCGCCCTTAGGGGAGCATTAAAATGCATTCATATATATAATCTTACTAAACCCTTGTTACACTGAGCCTGGAATAATCCTGTTTTGGCAGGAGTCATAAACAAAGATTAGCCTGCACCTAGAGCCTGCACCTAGGTGCAGTCTAATCTTAATCTACACCTCTTGTTTGTCTCCATCAAGCAAGAGTTGTTTATAAAATCATTTTTCCAAAAGAATTTGACAAATTAATAAGAATTTCCTCTGGTGCTTTCAGGTCTTTGGTTTCAAAATTAAAATTCAGTTATATATTTTATTCTGCATGACATGGCATTTCACATTTGTTAGTCCCATTAAAGTTTGTTAGTTCCATTAAGGTATTTTGAATAACTAGTACTTTTTTGTTGTTTTTGTTGCAGATCTTAATTTTCAAGCTTGTGTATGCTTTTGTTTCTGATTTTGCTACTGTCATTTTAGTTTTTCTTTTTTCATTTTTGAGTATAAGGAGAAATATTTTCGACAAAAATCAAATTAAAAAGGTACATTAAAATTGCACTCAAAGGTTAGATTTAATTACTTCTTTTGAATGACTAGTGAAATCCAATCCCTCTGACAGAATGTTAATATTTTCAATAAAATTGGTGATTTGGCATTTGCTGACCAAAACAAGAAATCTGTGAGCTCATACATCCACTTTTCTAAATCAAAGTACTGAAAGTACTGTAAGCTAGCAAAGCATGATTTTATTAAGTAATCTTCTTTGTCAAAGGTTATTTTGATTAATAAACGAGGTTCAAGTAACACAGGAGTTCACTCATTACAAAATGATAAAATCTAAGACTGGTTCTGTGGACCACAATTTCAAGTGGAATTTTGAAATTTTTGCGTCTTAGGGTAGAAAACATTGTGGACATTGAAGAAATTGCTTGTAATATGCAATTTCTTCATTCTCCACCATGTTTTCAAAAGCTTTTATCTTGAGATGCTTAAAAAGTGGGACTGAATGGGAACAGGTTAAATAGCATGCTTTTGAAGGAGTTCTCTATAATTTGAACAAAGTTAATTCATGTGGCCATAGAAGTAGTGCAGGCAGAGTTTGCATTATTCCCGAATTACATAAGAACTACTGTTTATGGCATAGGCATTCAATGGATTTAGTGGTTAAGCTGCCAGTGGTAGTTTGCACTCTTTGAACTCTGAGAAGACCTCAAAGTTTGTCTGTTAAGTTAAGCTATAACTGACACTTTGCTAGCTAACAAAGTCTACCAGTCCATAGCATAGAATTGTCGCCTGTAAGGGCTGACGAATACCCCCCCACTGCCACCTCTTTTTAAGTGAGGCCAAATTTTAACCATTGAAATGTTGGCCATTCATGATTTATCAAGTGGACAATTTTTTTCTTACAAATTTTAAGTCAATGAGGGGCAATGGCTGTGTAAAAAAATAGGAATTTTGTTCAACATTGAAGATGGAAATTATGGATTTCATGCAACGTCAAAAATGGTGTATATGTTCTGGAATAAAACATGTGAACCACTTTTACTTTTTTAATCTGTCAACCTATTCAGGAGTTATGATTTATTCTCTATATATAATGTCTATAAGAAAATAAGTCAACGGGGCGTAACTCTTGATATAGTTAATCATATTGGAGCAAACTCCATTAAAATTGGTGCAGAACTGTAGAAGAAGAGGTCACAATTTTTCTTCTCTATATATTCTATAAAGAAAAAGAAATAAAAGGAGCAGAACTCCTGAAATAATGAAAATTGCAGGTGCAAAAGTTCCCATGATAGAAAGGGTTCTAGGAAATTGGTGAAGAAATGAAGAAGAAGCCAAAACAAAATTGTGTAACAGATGGACTGATATCAACTTGTTTTAGATAATTGGGTTATTTTCCCCGATAAGAGTGGAAAGCATTGTGGCAAATGAAGCAATTTCTTGTTACAACTGATGGTTTCTTTTGCTATAATGTTTTCCTATCAAAGCTGTAGGCCTATCTGTTTTGGGGAAGATGATTTTTAAAAGTTTTCACTTATATAAACCTATGTAAAACTTCAATTACTTGTGATCCCCAGGGACGGGAAAAATTTGACCCTTAGGCCATAATTTGAACAATCTTGATAGAGATCCACCAGATGATGCTACATACCAAACATGAAAACTGTAAGCCTGATGGTTTTGGAGAAGAAAAATTTTTGAGTTGTCACTATATAAGCCTATGTAAAACTTGTGACAATCTTGGTAAAGCTCCAAAGGATGATGACTGCCATAGTGCAGTTGGTAGCGCGTCAGACTCCCAATCTTCAATCATGGGGTGTCATGGGTTCGAGCCCCGGCAGCAGCACATATTCTTTCCAACATTTGTCTCTAACCAATGGGTGGATAATCATAAACCTAAGTGGGATAGCAGCAGGAGGCTAGGAAAGGATGAAGTGGTAGTACTGGTGTGAGAAATACCAGGAATCCATTGTTAGGTGCTCCAGCCGCCGCGATATGACTGAAATACTGCGGTGTTAAAGCCCATTCAATCAATCAATCCAAAGGATGATGCTACATACCAAATATTAAAGTTGTGGGCACTTTTCTGTTGCAGAGAAGAAGATGTTTAAAAGTTTTCACTATATGAACCTATGTTCAAACTTGTGACCCAAGGGTCAGGCCAATTTTGACCCAGGAGGCCTAACTTGAACGTTCTTTGTAGAGGTCCACAAGATGATGCCACATACCAAATATCAAAGCTCTTGGCCTTTCTGTTTCCTCAAAAAAATTATTAAAGTTTTCACTATATACACCTATGTAAAACTTGTGCCCCCTGGGGACGGGCCAATTTTGACCCTGGGGCCATAATTTGAACAATCTTGATAGAAGGCCAATAGATTATGTTACATACCAAATATCAAAGCTGTAGGCCTTATGGTATCAGAGAAGAATTTTAAAGATTTTCTGAAACTAACCCTTTTTGTTGTCATGGCAACCAGTGTTCTGCGTGGAATTAAATTCTGAACTGAACAATTTTGGAAGAGCTTGGCCAAAGAAAAATTCCTGCTAAGTTTGATCAATATCTGTCCTGTAATTTTAGCTGCAGAGAGCACATCATTTTATATCTTCTATTTAGGATAATAATTCAAAGGGGCATAACTCCTGAAACAGTTGATGAATAATCATTATGAAAATTGCAGGTGCACAAGTTCCTATTGCAAGGAAGATTTCTGTAAAGTTTCAGCAAAATTGATCTGGAAATGTGGGAGGAAATGAGGCCACACAATTATGTCCTCAGATGGACAGCAGACAGATGGACAGACGGGCAGAGGGACATACTGATGGACAAGCTGGTTCCAGTTTACGCCCCCATAATCTCGTTGTTGTGGGTGCTGCAAACCTAATGTCAAAGCTGCAGGCCTTATGGTTTCAGGGAAGATTTTTAAAGATTTTCTGAAATTCACCCTTTTATTGTCATGGCAACCAGAGTTCTGCATGGAATTAAATTCTTTGAACAACTTTGGAAGAGCTTGACCAAAGGAACATTCCTGCTAATTTTGATCAATATCTGTCAAGTAGTTTTAGCTGCAGAGAGCACACCATTTTATTCATTCTATTTGGGATAATAATTCAAATCGGCTTAACTCCTGAAACAGTTTAGGAATAATCATTAAGAAAATTGCAGGTGCACAAGTTCCCATTGCAAGGAAGATTTCTGTAAAGTTTCAGCAAAATTGGTCTGGAAATGTAGGAGATGAGAACACAAACTATGTCCTCGGATGGACTGACAGACAGACAACCTGATTCCAGTATACCCCCCCCCCATAACTTTGTTGTGGGGGGTATAATTATACTAACTGTGTGTACCCCTACTTTCCTAAACGATGTATAGTTGGCTTCTACCTGTCATGTTTTAGTCCTCAGTTTCTGATAATCTGTTGGAGTGGCTTGCCAACTAATTATCAGAAAGAGGGCTGGAATATCGCAACTAAGCTGGCCCCATTCTGATTTAAAGCTAGACTATCATTTAATGTGACTAATATCCCAACTTGTTTCATATTACATAACTGGAAGAAAGGCTTTTTTCAATAAATGGCTGAACTCCAAGTAAAGTAAATGAACTGTAACCAAAAAGATAACATGCATATCTTTGGTGCATACAAAATTTTAATCAGATCCATTCAATAATTGATTTGTTTGTTTGAATTTGGTTTAACACTACTTTTAACAGTATTTCAGTCATATTGCGGCAGCTTGAGCACCTAACAATGGATTCTTGATATTTCTCACACCGATACTACCACTACATCCTTTCCATCTGTTCATCCAGTAGTTGAAGAGAAAATTAAAGGGAAAAAAATTTAGACAAAGGGCCATAACTCTGAAAAAAAAAAAAAAAATAGCATGTGCACTTCTTTGCTTGATACTGAGTGCTTCTCTGAAATTTCAATCGAATCATACAGTAGTTTTGGAGAAAATGGGCAGACAAGAAAAAGCAACAGACCGACCAACCAAAACACTGACCCTATATACCCCTATATATCCATGATGCATAGTTTCGGGGGTATAAATATGAGATGAGGTAGATGACAGCCCAAACATGAGCAAAACCTTTTTGGAAATAACAATATCACTCTTTTGAATATTCAAGCAACCTCAGTAGAAATGCAACTGCATATTATGTTACACAGACCATTATCATTAATTATAGCAGCGTCTATGACATCTATATATAGGCAATATATGCTTTGTGTAAGCACAGTACACAAATTTCAAAAAGTTTTTTTTGAATTGGGTTTAACCCTGCTTTTACATTCATATTGCAGCGGGAGCACCTAACAATGGATTCCTGGTATATCTTGTACCAGTACCACCAGTACATCCTTTCCTTAGGCCTCCAGCTACTATCTCATTTAGGTCTACTATTATCCAACTGCTTGTGAGAGACAAATGTTGGGAAGCATATGTGCCACCATAGGGTATTGAATCAATTCTCAAAAGGTAGGACAAACAACTCAGCATATCTTGTCATGAAAGTAACTTGAATATAATCAAAATAAGTGAATTTATTTCATTTTCAATTTTAAATAGAATTTTGACTTTAATTTCCTTATTAATCATATTTGTATGTCCTACCTGTTGGAAAGCGAGTCATGCACATGTAAAGGTTGTTTTAACATTAGAAACAAATCTCTTCTATGCTAAATTGCTTCTATTGTGAAACAAGAGGACCATGATGGTCCTAAATCACTCCCCTGAGTATGATGGTTCATGGCTTTATGATATAAACAAAAAAGCAAAGCCCTCTTTCTAATTATTTGGAGAAGATGTTCAAGGATTTCTCTGTTAATCCTAGGTATATTGATGATCCCATCATATAGCACTAATAACCTCAATATGGTAATGCTTTGGAGTATAGACATCAATACATACCAAGTATCAAAGCTCTAGGCCTAATGGTTTAGGAGAAGAAGTTTTTCAAATATATCATTATTTATTCCTAACTAAAATTAGGGATTGCACAGAAAAGGGCTAATTTTCAGAATATGGTAATTCTTTGAAGTAATTTGGTTGAGGGTCAATAGTTGATGATATATACCAAATATCAAAGCTCTAGGCCTAATCAGTTTGGAGAAGAAGACTTAAAAAGATTTCCTTCTTTATTCCTTTGTAAAATCAGGGATTGCACAGAAAAGGGCTAATGTTCAGAATACAGATATTCTTTGAAGTATTTTGGTAGAGGGTCAATGACTGATGATATTTACCAAGTATCAAAGCTCTAGGCCTAATGGTTTGGGAGAAGAAGATTTTCAAAAATTTTCTTCTTTATTCCTTGGTAAAGTCAGAGATCGCACAGAAAAAGGCTTATTTTCAGAATACAATAATTCTTTGAAGTATTTTGGTAGAGGGTCAATAGGTGATGATACATACCAAATATAAAGCTTTAGTCCTAATGGTTTGGGAGAAGAAGATTTTCAAAGATTTCCTCCTTTATTCCTCTGTGAAATCAGGGAACACAAAGAAAAAGGCTTATTTTCAGAGTATGATAATTCTTTGAAGTATTTTGGTAGAGGGTCTATAGGTGATGATATGTACGAAATATCAAAGTTCTAGGCCTTATGCTTTGGGAGAAGAAGATTTTCAAAAATTTTCTTCTTTATTCCTTGGTAAAGTCAGAGATCGCACAGAAAAAGGCTTATTTTCAGAATACAATAATTCTTTGAAGTATTTTGGTAGAGGGTCAATAGGTGATGATACATACCAAATATAAAGCTTTAGTCCTAATGGTTTGGGAGAAGAAGATTTTCAAAGATTTCCTCCTTTATTCCTCTGTGAAATCAGGGAACACAAAGAAAAAGGCTTATTTTCAGAGTATGATAATTCTTTGAAGTATTTTGGTAGAGGGTCTATAGGTGATGATATGTACCAAATATCAAAGTTCTTGGCCTCATGGTTTAGGAGGAGAAGATTTTTAAAGATTTCCTTTGTAAAATCAGGAAACGCATAGAAAAGGGTTGATTTGTACCAAATATTAAAGCTTTAGGCCTTATGGTTTAAGAGGAGATGATTTTTAATAATTGTTTTAACAGACTGACAGACGGACAGATGGACACCGGACAATTATAGATCACAATAGCTCTCCTTGAGCACGTTGTTCTCAGGTGAGCTAAAAAAACTAATAATTGTGGGGACATAAGTTCATCTCGAACACGCTTGTTCAACAATAATAAGGGTTAATACTATAAATCCTCATTCAACAACTAAAGACAGGTTACCTGTTAAGGGCATTGGCCTCTCAGAACTAATTGTTAACTGCACTACAACAAGGGGTCATAATGGTCCTAAATTGCTCATCTGAGTTTAGTTAACTAGTTTTCATCCCAGATGACTCAATATCAAAATCTCCACCAAGACTCAAGTTCAAGTTGATTAAGTTTTAACCCTTTACTTTGCAGTCCCAGTGAGTGGCTTTTATGTGTATGTGATTTCATACTTTAGAAAATATTGTGAAAAAAAAAACTGCTTGACACAAGCAATTTCTCCTTTTCCCACAGTACTTTCTACCTCATATAGAAGAATGATTTAATTTCAAGTTGCATCAAATTTTCACTGTCGTCTGCAATCTCTTTCAATTTGTACCTGTCTAAAATTTTAAAAAACAGGAAAGGGTTACAAGGTTCCTCTAGAAAAAAATCCCATTGCTCTTAAAGTCCGAGTTCAAGGTGAGAGCAATCTTTTCTTTTTGTTTGATTTTATTTGTCTCCATTTTGATCACTTTATTTCAAAACATCAGACAACAAGCATTCTAAAATATTGCATGGCAATACCAAGTCCCCTACCGGCTTTATATATATCACTAGAGCAGTATATTTTTAGGGTGGTAGAGGGATTACTACCCCAGCTGTATCAGATTTTATGAGCAATTCTTAAACACACACACACATACACACAAACATAAAAAAAGGCGTCTCTTTTTGTTGTTAGCTAAATAATACTTAATAAAGTCGTCTGTCCCAAGAGAACCCTAAAGCCTAAGTAAACTTACACTTGTTCTGTAACTTACCAATATTGACTCACATAACAAAAAACACCTTCATATCACAAAGGGTTTAGGAAAAAATCCAGGAAACTGAAATTTCCTGGTAATTTTTTAAGTTCAGCATCCGTATCTTCCTCAAAAATCAATGGCCCAGAACCAAACTCAAACTTGTTCTGAAACTAATTGATATGGACTCACATAACAAAATCAGCTCAATATCTCTGAGGGTTAAGAAAAAAAGTCCAGAAAACTGAAATTTCGTGGTAATTTTCTAAGTCCAGCATCAGTATCTTCCTCAAAAATCAATGGACCAGAACCAATCTCAAACTTGTTCTGTAACTCATTAATACAGACTCACATACCAAAATCAGCTCAATATCTCTGAGGGTTAAGAAAAAAAGTCCAGAAAACTGAAATTTCGTGGTAATTTTCTAAGTCCAGCATCAGTATCTTCCTCAAAAATCAATGGACTGAAACCAAACTCGAACTTGTTCTGTAACTCAAAATGCGGACTCACATTAAAAAATCAGCTCAATATCTCTGAGGGTTTAGAAAAATAGTCTGGAAAACTGAAATTTCTTGGTAATTTCTAAGTCCAGCATCCGTATCTTCCACAAAAATCAATGGACTGGAACCAAACTCAGACTTGTTCTGTAACTCATTGATGCGGACTCACATACCAAAAATTGGCTCAATATCTCCCAGGGTTAAGAAAAAAAGTCCGGAAAACCGGTAAGTTCGGACTGCACTTTCTCTAACACACATTTGATTAAAAAAAAAGGGAAAAAAAAGGTATCAATTTAATTATGGTTTCTTGGCAGTTTCAAGCCGTGTTGACTGCTTCAGGCCTTTGCGCACTATACCACTCGACAACTTATCTGTTTAGGAATTAGGTTGATATACAAACATAAGATTTTTTTCTCTGTGTATGGACAAAATAACTCATAAACTCAAGACTTTCATCCAGATCAAATTTATTCATAGCTAATTCATTCATTGCACAAAGGTCAGGACACTTCATTTCAATAATTTCAAGCTATATTCATTGCAAATTATGTTTTGATGAATTCTACAATAAAATAATTGCCATCCCTCAAGAAAATTGATTGAGAAAACATCATGAAAGATTAAGAAATTGCTTGTTGCAAGCAATTTCTCCATTTTCCACAAATTTTTCTACAGAGAAAGTTGAAAAAATCTAAACTTTTAAAAAAAATGTCATCTGGATCTTCTTTCAAATTCGACCAGGCTAAAATTTTGCAGTCTGAGAAAGGCTTAATAAAGTGACATGTTTCAAGGTATCAGGAGCTTTGTTTGTCAGTCAGAATGACAAATTGGTAAATCTGAAACTATGGATACAATTTCAAACCCATAATGTGAATATAAATTTCGAATTTATTTAGATTTTAGATGTATATCCCATTATCTTTTCAATAATTCATGAGCTGAATTTACTTTAAACTTCCTTACTGAATAATTGTGCCTCATGATGAATATTCTCAGACATAATTTAAGACAAGGAACTATCAGTATTTGGCAGTAGTAGTGAAAAACTAGTATGATAGTTTAATTTTATTCTAAACAAGTCTCAGTGCCATGGTCATAATAAATATACTCAGCCATTTTGAATTAAGCGACTTTTTCTGTGGTGCAGCCTAAATGGCATCTTAGAAATATCAATCATGATAGATCAGAAATATACTTCAAAAACCATTCAATTACCACACAGTGGCAAAGTCACTTTTTTGATGCCCTAGAGGAATATGATCATGGAAAACTTCATGGAAAATGGAGAAATTGTTTGTGACAAGCTTTTTCTCATTTTCTCACAAACTTTTCTTTCAAATTTTGCTCTTATTTTGCAATTTCAGTGCAATTTGAAATGTCATCTCCAAATTTTTTCAATTTCGAATAGTCTTAAATTTTGTTGTGTGGTAATGGGTTGAAATTTCTTTTACTCAGTTCATATTATCTAATTACTACTCAATTTCCTTTTTTCATGCCCCTGAGAAAAGAAATTTTGAAAAGTACGGACAGATGGACAGATGGAGGTGGACATTTACTGATCACAATAGCTCGACTTCAGCATGTTGTGCTCAGTTGAGCTAATAGGGAAACTATACTCAAGGCCACATAGCATAAAAAACATAACGATTGAAACTTTAAGATCAAATCGATTTTGCATGGTTAGCCTAAAATTTGTGAAAGAAATTGGATATTTTAAATTGTGACCCACCACAGTTTAAGGTTTGTCTATATAAACTATGACATCAATGATGACATTTTAACTTTCGCTCGTAATTCAAACAGCTAGCTAGGTCACAGAGATTAGCAAAGTCGTTAGTAATGTTTAGTCATCTGCGAATGGGTCTATAACAGTCAATGCCAAAGATTACTGATCACTTTCGGTAAAGAATCAGGTGTATTCGACTCAATTTCAAAATGTAAACAAACACAAGTTAAAATTGGTAAGAAAAAACACAAAATACCCTTTCTAGAGAACTTAACTCATACCCTTATTTTGCCCTTCCTTTTGCATATTGAAACTTTGAAGGCTGATGTCTTCTTTAGTGTCCAAATAAACGATAGATTGTTCCAACGTTTTTTCCTTCCTCAGAGGGAAGATATGACTTTAAACATCTGCTGATAGCATGATTTCCAACTTGTCCCATAAGGTTGAATATAACCTACTATCACACAGTTCCGACTTTTGACAGTCCCTCAATTATTCATAATTATTTAGAAAAGCTTTAAATGTGTTTGTGAAACACAATACCCATGCAAAAGGACAAAACGTCTCACCTTGGTGTTTGACCTTGACCTTATCACATGACATTGACATGAGGAGATGAGTATTATGGAGATGTATCATTATGCCATAATGAGCATTATATCTTGAATAGGCTGGTAGTAATTGGCAAATTGTTAGGTTTTTTGGTTAAGTTTTGCAAACAGACCGACAGACAGAAAGACTGAATGATGGGCAGATCGAAAGACTGACAGACACAGGCAACAGTAAAACAATATGCCTCCGATCTGGTGTGGTGCATAAAAATAAATTACCTTTTTTCAATCAAATTCTTTTTATCCTAAAATGTTTAGAATTCTAAATATTTTCAATGTAAATTGCAAATTGAAATATCATCTGCAACTTCTTTGTATTTGTGTTTTTCTAAAATTTTGTAGTTTAGTAATGGATTAATGTCCGAGAGATATTTTATTTGTTCCCACTGTGAATTAGTTTACGTGTTTCAAAGACAAGTTTTTAATAAATCACTGTTTGACATGCTAGGGTCTCACTGTAGTGGCACTCTTGTTTACGCAAGTATGAATTGAATTATTGCAAGACATGCAAATGTTATTGTTGTTGGGCGTAAAAAATGTGGTAACTACAGCTTTAGTCAGGCTGTAGTTACAACATTTTGTACATCCAACAACCTTATCTGCTCATTGATCAGAAGAGAATATATAATACTTTTCTGAAATTGAGCCTGTGCAATCAAGCTTTATTTTCTTTAGAGAAAATCAATCAGATCAATTGATTTAACTCATTAGCAGACAACAAAATTTAAGAATGGTCCAAATTGAAAGGGGTTGCAGATGACATTTTCAAGTTTACGAAACTTTAGATTTTTTCAACTTACTCTGTAGAAAATGGTGTAAAATAAATAAATTGCTTGTAACAACCAATTTCTTGATTTTACATCATGTTTTCCAAATTGTTAATTTTCTTGTGGAGCGACAAAAGGCATCAGGTTGTGGGACTAGGTTAATTTACTGACAGTGAAATCAAACCTTATTTTTCTTTACAGAAAATCAATCGGGTAAATTGATTGAATTTATTGACACATTTTCCACATTCCAATACATTCCCACTTTTTGATGCCCCTCAAGCAAAGAGTTTGGAAAACATTGTGGAAAATGATGAAATTGTTTGATGCAAGCAGTTTCTTCATTGTCCGCAATGTTTACCTTACCCTAAGAGCGAAAGAATTTTGAAATTTTATCAACTAAAAATTGTCTGCAACTTTTTTTCCCCAACCTGTTTTTTTTAATTTCGACCAATCTGCGAGGTAAGGTTTGTTTACATCAGTGATGACATTTTAACTTTTGCTAGCTAGTCAAACAACTAGCTAGGCCACAGAAATGAACAAGAACCGGGTGCATTCGACTCAATCTCAGAACACACAAGTTGAAATTGATCAGAACACACAAAATACTCTTTCCGGAGACCTTTACTCATATCCTCCTTTTGTATATAGATATTAAGAAGGCTCCAGTTTGCTTTAATTACAATATTCATCATAGATTGTTTGAAATGTTTTCCCTTCCTCGGGGGGAAGATATGGCTTTAAAATTTTTAGTAAGACATTATCTCATAGTGTAAAAAAATATATTTTCAAAATTGTGGGTAAAAATAATGTTTATGACTAGTGGTATTAAAACCGTTGTTCTCAAAATAATATTTGCTTTATAACAGACAGTGGGCAATGGTCACACAACATAACAATAATTTTGAGCATAAAAGTATACTTTACTAGCCGCAGTCATAGTGCAATTGGTAGCGCCACGACTCCTAATCTCCAATCATTGGATGTCATGGGTTTGATCCCCGGCAAGGGCACATATCCTTTCCGACATTTGTCTCTCACCAATGGGTGGATTATTGTAAACCTAAGTTGGATGGCAGCTGGAGGCTAGGAAAGGATGTAGTTGTAGTACTGGTGAGAGAAATACCAGGAATCCATTGTTAGGTGCCACGATATGACTGAAATACTGTTAAAAGTGGTGTTAAACCCCATTGAATCAATCAATATACTTTACTTTATTCTAGCAGACACCACTTTGAACAAACTTTCAGTAATATCACCGCAAAGTTCACTTATACATGTGCTTCCTAGGTAAAACCAGTACTAGGCTGGGGCTCTGCAATATCTTGCCAAAGAACATCCCTCATGACCAGTGGAGTGGTTGAGAGTCGACCTGCAACCCTTAACCCTTATCTGTTTTTTTTTTAAATTTAGACTGCTCCAAATTGAAAGAGACTACTGAAGACAATGACAACTGGATGCAATTTAAAATGAAACCATCCTATGTGGTAGAAAATATTGAGGGAAAAGGAGAAATTGCTTTTCTCAAGTATGAAATTACTACAACTTAAAATCCCAGGTTTGAACAGGAAAGGGTTAATCTCTGTCTGAGTAAGAGTCTGCCGCCCCCCCCCCAACCATTGAGCAAAATAGGAACCCTTTGTATATTGGTGTAGGATCATTTAGCATTATTTTATTCCGAATATGAAACTCTAGGTTTGATACGTTTGTGAGAAGATTCTAAAAGTTTCATTTTTTTACCACTATGTAAAGTACATGGTCCCAAAATATAGGACTAATTTTCATTTTTTTTTGTTTTGAATGGGGTTTAACATAGTTTTTAACAATTTTTCAGTCATACCGCGGCACAGCGGCTGGAGCACCTAACAATGTATTTCTGGTATATCTCACACCACTACCATGCACCGTTACGTCTTTTCTTATCCTCCAGCTGCTATCCCACTTCATGATTATCCCCTGCTTGGTGAGAGACAAATGTCATAAAATCAAAGGACTGAAAGTCTTGAGGGCCGTTTTGCTGGCTTATCATTAACCACGCTCAATAATAATAATACCGATATTTGTCTCCCACCAATGGGTGGTTAATTGCACACTTAAGTGGGATGAGCAGCTGAAGGCTCGGAAAGGATGTGGTAGTCATTTGTGTGCGGAATACCAGGAATCCATGGTTAGTTGCTCCAGCCCCATATATATATATGACTGAAATACTATTAAAAGTGGCTTTAAAAACCTTTGAATAAATCATGACCCTTTTACTGTTTAACCTGAAATCGCTATTTTGCTTTAAGCACAATGTTTTCTTTAATATTATTTCATCAGTGCGTGAAATGTGCATATGTGCAGTCTGATCTTTGTCTACACCCCCTGTTTGTTCCGTTTCAGCAAGAATTGTTCGTAAGATCAATTTCCATACTAAATATTGACCCTGAAAACCAGACCTACAATGCTGTAAGTTCTTTAACCCATTCCAACACAAAAGAATTTTAGACTTGTCCAAATTGAAAGAAGCTGCAGACAACAATTTAAAGTTGATATAATTTTAAAACTTTTCTTCTTTTTGGAGAGAAAACATAGTGAAAAATGAAGAAATTGCTTGATACAAGCAATTTCTTCATTTTCCACAATGTTTTCTGAAGCTCTTTTCTTGAGGGGCGTAAAAAGGAGGGCTTGTGTGGGAATGAGTTAACTTCTATGCACTTTTTAGGATTTTATTCAGCATGACAAGGGTAAAGAGGAGGAGATTTTCTTTGTAATTGTGAAAAGATGGACACACAGTGGATGAAAATGATATCGAACAATGACAACAGCTCAGCCCAAGCACTTCTTGCTCAGTGAGCTCAAAACTGAATAAATCCTTTTCTATTACTTGTAACTTAGAAAAAGAGAAAGTCATAACTTAATCTTGTTTATGTACAAGAATTCCTTCCATAAGAGGAAATGCCTTAGACCAAATATGAAGGATAGCTCTTAATTGCTTCCTGTTGTATGGGAAACCATTTTTTAGACTGTGTACCAATTGTCCTGATAGTTTCCAATCTTTCATCTGTCAGGATATATAAATTCTGTATGACAGTCTGGGGATATTACAACATAAGCCTGATAAATGCACCTCATTAGATAGGGTTAAATCTTGTCAATCATTCAAACCATGTCTACATATGATCAAATTATCACTAGACTTATTTCTAAAATCTAACAGCTTTTCTAGGATGATCTTCTTAGCAAAGAACTATTTTAACCCTTATCATGCTGAACCCGGAATATTCAGGTTTTGGCAGGAGGTGTACTTATGTGCAGGATGATCTTAGTCTACAACAACTGCTTCTACTTTTCCTGCCAGGGTTGTTTATGAAGTTGATTTCTAAAAGAAATATTGATTTTTGAATGAAAAGTGCTATCAATGCTTTCAGCCCTTTGATATGACATCATTTTAGTTAGGTAATTTATACAGTATGACAAGGGTTAAGATTGATTTGTAAGTTTCAGATATCTTTGTCTTATTTTGATAGAATTAATCAACTGAATGAAAAAATATGTAGAGTTCACAACATGGTATTTAACCCATGCCCTCACAATGACGATTTTAAATGCCCCTCAATATGAAAGCTTTGGAAGCATTGTGGAAAATGAAGAAATTGCTTGTAACAAGCAACATCTTCATTATCAACTATGTTTTCTACCCCAAAAGACAATTATTTTAATGATTTCATCAGCTTAAAATTGTTGTCTGCAATTTCTTCAAATTCGGACTGGTCAAAATTTCATCATGTGGAAATGGGTTAACTTATTCCATTGCAACACAATCCCACACTTTTTCAACCTTCAAGAATTAACCCATGCACAGTGACACTTTTGGATGCCCCTCAAGAAAAATAATCAGGAAAACATTGTGTAAATGAAGAAATTGCTTGTGACAAGCAATTTCTTCAATTTCCACAATGTCTTCAACTCAGAAAGTTGAAAAAATCTAAAATTTACTAAACTTTAAATTGTCTTCTGCCACTCCTTTGAATTTGGACCAGTCTAAAATTTTGCCATCTGGTAATAGATTAAGCATTAGAAAACAATAGTCCATATGAGTCTCAATAGATAGTTTTAGCAAAGAAAGCGTCAACTTTGATAGCTTAAGTTAACAGACAACATTTACATGTCTTCTGAAAGTTCAATGAATGCGAACTGAAACTGGAGGCTTAACCATCAAATCTTTTGAGTGCCAACACCATAAAAGAAGTTCTTGTGTAATACAGAAATATTGGCAACTGTATTCAAATTGTGGAGAACTCTTTAAAAAGCATGCTCTTTAACTTATTTCCACTCAATTCTGCTCTTTAAGCAATTCAAGAAAAAAGCTTTTGAAAGCATTTTGGACAATGAAGAAATAGCTTGTGACAAGCAATTTCTTCATTGTCCACAATGTTTTCTAACCAATAAGGAATTTTTTTATCAACTTGAAATTGTCGTCTACAACTTCTTTCAATGTGAACCAGTCTAAGATTTTGACATATTGGAATGGGTTAACTCCTGGATTATTTTAACCTAGTTTATTTATCACGATGACCTTTGGCAAAAGAAATTACTAAACAAAACTATGCTTTGCTAGCTTACAGTACTTTCAGTACTTTGATTTAGACTCTCAGTAAAGAAGGGGGGATTAGGGCAAGCCTCCCAGATAATATTAACCCTTGTCATGCTGAACCCGGAATATTCCGGTTTTGGCAGGAGTAGTAGACTAAGATCAGACTGCACTTATGTGCAGGCTGATCTTAGTCTACACCTCCTGCTTGTAATTTTCCTGCTGAAGTTGTTTATGAAGTTGATTTCTTAAAGAAATATTGATTTTTGAACAACTAGTTCTATCAGTGCTTTCAGCCCTTTGATTTGGGAGCATTTCAGAAAGGTAATTTATACAGCATGACAAGGGTTAATAGGAATAGAAAATGGCACAGCAGTTCAAAACAATTTGTATATAATACCCACTTAGAAAAATGTCCTAATTCTTTCATTTTATCTTAAAATATTTCAAAGTTTGCTTTATAAATGCTTCATAAAGTCCTTAGTCTAAGACTTAAGAACTCTAGCTTCCTGGGAAAACAAACGAGACTAGACCATTGAGGATCAACTCAAATTTAACTGATTCCAACACAATCCCTATTTTTTCTGTTGTCCCTCACAAAAAAAAAGCTTTGGAAAACATTGTAAAAAAATTACAATTGTTGTAATTACCTCCTCTGCAGAATTTTTTCTACCCTACAAGCCAAAGATTTGTAAATTTCACAAACTTAGAATGGTCATCTTTTTTCAATTTGAACCAGACCAAATTACGTATATTAACCCTTGTCATGCTGAACCCGGAATATTCCGGTTTTGGCAGGAGGTGTAGACTTAAAGATCAGACTGCACTTATGTGCAGGCTGATCTTAGTCTACACCTCCTGCTTGTAATTTTCCTGCCGAAGTTGTTTATGATGTTGATTTCTTAAAGAAATATTGATTTTTGAACAACAAGTTCTATCAGTGCTTTCAGCCCTTTGATTTAACAGCAAGTCAGTAAGGTTTTTATACAGCATGACAAGGGTTAACAGTGTTCAATCTGGAGGAGACTATTGCACTAACAGCCCTTCCAAAATCTAAATGGACCTCTTTGCACAATGTCTGGCCCCTTGGATGCACTCTAAAATTCTACAGTCTAATCTTCAGAGAGGAATGCTACCAATACTTTAATGCATTGTTATCTTATAATAAACTATTAGTCTAGAATATTAGAAGCCCTTCGTTCACCATGAACAGCCCCGTCATTTTTGTTTTGCGATTGCAACATTTCATGAGAATATTTATATTTTGCATCTTGATACTAGTAATTGATGGCTCTTACTTTTGCAAAATGATCAGTTACTGGGGCTCATCTGTGCCACCTAGATGCAAAGCTAGATAAAAAACCGTAATTGCTCTTTTTAATCAAGTTAATGAGTTTTCTTTAATGCTTTCAGGTGGATGATCGAGAAATAACGGTAGATTATCATTTGATAAACTCACCGCCTTTCCAGTGAAATTATCAAAATCTTATGCCATTAATAACTAAATTCCTCTTCATGAGAAAAAGTTAATAATAAAACGTTATCCCGGGTCGTTGTTTCATTTTTAAGTGACGTCAGCATAACCTTAACGATATGTAAACAAACATGTTCATTCATAGGATTTCACCTGAGGAAGGCGGATGTGCCTCTGAAAGCTTGTGATATTTATTATTAAACAAGGTGCCAAATTGTCACAAGATACGCCCGTCACACTGCTTAATATTAACTGGGGGGTTTAAATAGTACTGAGGTTATTTTGAATGAATATTTTTTGTCAAACAAAGTATGAAAAACAACAAAGGACAATAACTCAAAATATTATTCATAGGTTCAAGATTCAAGTATGAAAAACAACAAAGGGCAATAACTCAAAAAATAGGCTAAGTAGAGTTATGGTGCTTGTACACTGCACTCCCACTTGGTGAGCTCTATCCATGCATTAAATTTCATGATTCTAGCTATTATACTTTTAGAGATATACTCTGGACAAGATTTAAGTATGAAAAACAACAAAGGGCAATAACTCAAAAAAAGGCCAGGTAGAGTTTTGGTTCTTGTGCACTGCACTCCCCCTTAGTGAGATCTATACACCCATGAAGTTTCATGATCCTAGCTATAATACTTTTAGAGATATACTCCGGACAAGATTCAAGCATGAAAAACAACAAAGGGCAATAACTCAAAAAATAGGCAAGGTAGAGTTTTGGTTCTTGTGCACTGCACTCCCCCTTAGTGAGAGAAGTTTCATGATCCTAGCAATAATACTTTTAGAGATATACTCCGGACAAGATTCAAGCATGAAAAACAACAAAGGGCAATAACTCAAAAAAAGGCTAAGTAGATTTATGGTTCTTGTACACTGCAATCCCACTTGGTGAGCTCTATCCATCCATGAAATTTCATGATTCTAGCTATTATACTTTTAGAGATATACTCCGGACAAGATTCAAGTATGAAAAACAACAAAGGGCAATAACTCAAAAAAAGGCTAGGTAGAGTTATGATTCTTGTACACTGCACTCCCACTTGGTGAGCTCTATCCATCCATGAAATTTTATGATTCTAGCAATTATACTTTTAGAGATATACTCTGGACAAGATTCAAGTATGAAAAACAACAAAGGGTAATAACTCAAAAAATGGCCAGGTAGAGTTTTGGTTCTTGTGCACTGCACTCCCCCTTAGTGAGATCTATACACCCATGAAGTTTCATGATCCTAGCTATAATACTTTAAGAGATATACTCCGGACAAGATTCAAGTATGAAAAACAACAAAGGGCAATAACTCAAAAAAAGGCTAGGTAGAGTTATGGTTCTTGTACATTGCACTCCCACTTGGTGACATCTATTCATCCATGAAATTTATGATTCTAGCTATTATACTTTTAGAGATATACTCTGGACAAGATTCAAGTAAGAAAACCACAAAGTGCAATAAATAAAAAAATAGGCTAGGTAGAGTTATGGTTCTTGTCCACTGCACTGCCACTTGGTGAGCTCTATCCATCGATGAAGTTTCATGATCCTCGCTATAATACTTTTAGAGATATACTCTGACAAGATTTAAGTATGAAAAACAACAAAGGGCAATAACTCAAAAAATAGGCTAGGTAGAGTTATGGTTCTTGTACACTGCACTCCCACTTGGTGACATCTATACACCCATGAAGTTTCATGATCCTAGCTATTTTACTTTTAGAGATATACTCTGGACAAGATTCAAGTATGAAAAACAAAGGGCAATAACTCAAAAAATAGGCTAGGTAGAGTTATGGTTCTTGTAAACTGCACTCCTACTTGGTTAGCTCTAACCATCCATGAAATGTCATAATTCTAGCTATTATTAACTGCCAAGTTTAAAGTCAATCCGACTTACAGTGACAGAGTTATGCTCGGGACAAAGAAGTGGACACCGCCCGGACGCCCTGAGGACAGGATCCCGGACGCCCGGACACCACGGATGATCCCATAATACATCCGGTCTTCAACGGGCCTTTAAAAAACTTATGCCCAGCTTTAGTTTATTTCACCCTATCTGACGTTATCTAAGCAGAGCCAAATAAGTGACATCATCATAAGGGTTGCATAGCAGTCACATGCAAAAATAGGCTAGGTAGAGTTATGGTTCTTGTCCACTGCACTGCCACTTGGTGAGCTCTATCCATCCATGAAGTTTCATGATCCTCGCTATAATACTTTTAGAGATATACTCGGACAAGATTCAAGTATAAAAAACAACAAAGGGTAATAACTCAAAAAATAGGCTAGGTAGAGTTATGGTTCTTGTACACTGTACTCCCACTTGGTGACATCTATACACCCATGAAGTTTCATGATCCTAGCTATTTTACCTTTAGAGATATACTCCGGACAAGATTCAAGTATGAAAAACAAAGGGCAATAACTCAAAAAATAGGCTAGGTAGAGTTATGGTTCTTGTAAACTGCACTCCTACTTGGTGAGCTCTAACCATCCATGAAATGTCATAATTCTAGCTATTATTAACTGCCAAGTTTAAAGTCAATCCGACTTACAGTGACAGAGTTATGCTCGGGACAAAGAAGTGGACACCGCCCAGATGCCCGGACCCCGGACACCCGGACACCACGGTTGATCCCATAATACATCCGGTCTTCAACGGGCCTTTAAAAAACTTATGCCCAGCTTTCGTTTATTTCACCCTATCTGACGTTATCTAAGCAGAGCCAAATAAGTGACATCATCATAAGAGTTGCATAGCAGTCACATGCAAAATGACGCGCTTTAAGAAAATTAGTCATATAATTTTCGCATTTTGTCTAATTTTTGCATTAAAGAAATAGAGCAATCTTTGTTTTTCGAGTAATAGCGATTGATATTTCATTTCCTGAACAACAAAAGCTATATTTTCACTCGTGGCTTCGCCACCCTTGAAAATATAGCTTTTGTTGTTCACTCAATGAAATATAAATCTATCTTACGCTGAAACAAACGATTATCCTCTATATATCAAAAGTTTTCAAGAAATTATCAAAGGGAGGTATTGATGTTTCTGAAACATCCATGGGAAAAAATTCCCAATTACCCAAAAATACACTTAAACGAACATGTAATACTTAACCCTGTATAAATAACCTTACCCAATTGCTATAAAATCAAAGGGCTGAAAGCACTGATAGAACTTGTTGTTAAAAAATCCATATTTCTTTTGGAAATCAGTTTCATTAACAACTCTGGCAGAAAAAATACAAGCAGGAGGTGTAGACTAAGATCAGACTGTGCAGGCTGATCTTGGTCTATATCCCCTGCCAAAACCAGAATATTCCGGGTTCAGCATGACAAGGGTTAAATATGAGTCAGACACTGTCTTAATGGTAATCTGCAAGGCTTCAACTGGATTTTTGCGATTATGTAGGAAAGGTTTTGCAGAAATCCATGTTATTTTTAGAAATTGGTTGTTGACATCACATGATCTCATTTGCATATGACTGACATTCAACAGAAGAAAACAAAGTGACAAAGGAAATAACCAACGTCCTCAATTATGTCACATTAATTAATTAGCACAAAACTACAGTACATGTCTATAATTATAATAGCTCTTACAACAGTTTTAGACAGATCTTTATAGTAAAAAACAAGCTAGCCAAGGTAACTCCAGATGATGTCACCATGGCAATGGTTTGAGCAAATTCAAACTAAATGCATAGTTCAAACAGATATAATGCACCATGTGATTGTCCTAATATTCAATGCAACTGTCTTGGCAGTCACACAAATCTGTGATTTTATATATATAAAATTGTGGAAAAAGAAGAAATTGCTTCTAACAAGGCTTAAACCCATTCCCACAGTGACGCTTTTTAACGCCTCACAAGAAAAACCATTGAGAAAGCATTGTGTAAAATGAAGAAATTGCTTGCTACAAGCAGTTTCTTCATTTAACACAATGTTTTCTACTCAGAAAGTTGAAAAAATCTAAAATTTCATACAAATTAAATTGTCGTCTGCAGCTCCTTTCATTTTGGACCAGTCTAAAGTTCAGTTGTGTGGGAATGGGTTAACTAGAAGTATAACCAATGGGTTTCTATAGTTTTCAAAAAATGGCGGTGTTTTGTTAACCCATTACTAGATGGCAAAAATTTTAGACTGGTCCAATTATGCAGATGACAATGTAAAGTTTATGATATTTTATATTTTTCAACTTTCTTGGTTGAATCATTGTGCAAAATGAAGAAATTGCTTGCGAAATTTCTTCATTTTACATAATGTTTTCCTCATTGTTTTTCTTCAGGGGTGTAAAAAGGTCTCATTGTGTGGGAATGGGTTTAAAAGGCAATTCTGAAGTATGATAGAAAAAAGGATAAGTTTTGCATGTTGAGATTAAAAAATCTTAAGGATGTAAAAGTAGACAGAAAAAATAGCATGGTGTATTAGCAACCTAAGAATATTGGTAAATCATCTGTCCTTCATGCTTAACCCTCTCCCGTTTTTGGAGATTTCAGACTGTTCCAAATTGAAAGAGTTTGCAGACAACAATGAAAATTGGATGCAATTTGAAATGCAACCATCCTATGTGATAGAAAATATTGTGGGAAAAGAAGAAATTGCTTGTAACAAGCAATTTCTTCTTTTTCCACAATGTTTTTCCAAGTATAAAATCACAGCAACGTAAAATCCCGTATTTGTACAGGGAAGGGTTAAACCCTTTACCAGACAACAATATTTAATACTGGTCGAAATTCAAAGAAGTTGCATACAACAATTTCAAGTTGATGAAATGTTACAAATCTTTGTCTTTCTGTGTTATTAAAAATTACTTGTTTTTTTAAAGCAGTTTCTTCATTTTTCATATTATTTTCCAAGCTGTTTTCTGGAGGGGCATTAAAGATGGGAATTATGTGGGAATGGGTTGAGCTAGTGCATGGAACAAATGTGAACCCACAACACAGGATTTTCATAGATTATTATTGAAAGAAATGAATTAGAAGTGTAGTGGGGTCATCTATTCCATAAAAAGATTTAACCAATTTGCCACACAAGTAAATTTTAGACTGGTCCAAAATAAAAGAAGTTGCAAATAACAATTTCAAGTTGCTGTAAATTATGAAACTTTTGTCTTTTTGGGTAGAAAACATAGTGAATGATAAAGAAATTGCTTGTTACAAGCAATTTTTTCATTATCCACAATGTTTTCCCATTATTGTTTTTCTTGAAAGGCACAAAAAAGCATCATTCTGTGGGAATGGATTCAACTGACACCATGTTTAGACATGGTCTGGTTATAAAGTTAATTTGTAGAGCACTGGCACTGTATGCAAGGGGTCCAGGGTTGAAATCTCTGTTGGGCTACTACAAAAATAGAAAATACCACCCCTATCTAAATCTGCCTTTGTTGTAGGTGCACTACCCTAGGTTCATGTTAAATTGATAATTGTCATACATATTGCCAGAACGTTATCAGATGTGGCAATTTTTGTGTAATCTTCTTACAATTTTGAATTTTTAGTGAACATTTCTCCATTTCATCTGGAAATCTACAAAAGTGTCCATTTAAGTTCAATATATCTCTTATTCTCCCCTACAATTTAGCATTAGACCAGATAATTGTAAAACGCAATTTAATCTGGAATATTTGAGTAACCGGGGGATATGCACTTAGTTTGGTCATTAATCTGAGCATTTTTTTCCTAATTCGGCTAAAGCTTCGTCTTATCATGTCGTTGTAAAGTTCTTACTCCTGTCCTATGATTACCTTTTTTGAGTGCTTTTTCCTATTTCTTATGAAGAAATTTTAGACTTATCCCAATTGAAAGAAGTTGCAGGCAATTATTTTGCTTTAAATGAATTTTTGTTTTTTTGGCTAGCCAACATTGCAGAAAATATTTCAGATACAGCAAATACTATGACCTCCAGAATGTTAACCATAAAACTGTCATTAAGATTTATGTTTTCCACAACACATGGCAGAGATTCAAGGACCATAAGAGCCCACCATGAGCATTTTGGGTTCAGATGAATTAATTTTTATTTATCCCTAATTCTTGCAACAGAAAATATAAGTTCATTTAAACCACTTCCCACATAATGACACTTTTTTATGCCCCTAAAAAAGCTTCGGAAAACATTGTGGTAAATGAAGAAATTGCTTGTTGCAAGCAATTTCTTCATTATCCACAATTTTTTCAACCCAAAAAGTAAAAAAAATAAAAATAAAATTAGATCAACTTAAATTTGCCTTCTGCAACATCTTTAAATTTGGACCAGTCTAAAATTTGGTCATCTGGTCTGGTTATTGGTTAATAATTGTAATGTTGAGTCAAAGCTTATGAGTACCCACAATACTGGATTTGCAGAAATGCCGGAAGGGACTTGTCAGTAATAACAAGAGACCTGTAGCGCTTTATTGATCACCTGAGTCCAGAGAGCACAAGATGGTGCTACATACCAAATATCAAAGCTCTAAGACTTTTTGTTAGGAAGAAGAAGAAATTATTTTAAAAGTTTTCACTATACAAGCCTATGTTAAGCTTGTGAGGTCTGGGAAGGGGAATTCAGACCATGCACATGAGCTTTAATTTATACAATCTTGAAAGAGGTCCACAAGATAATGATGCAAATCAAAGACCCTCGTCTTTGGGAGAAGTAGATTTTGTTAAATTTTCAATATATAAACCCTATGTAAACTTGTGACGTCCGGGAATTGGCTAATTTTGATCCTGGGGTGAATCTTGATAGAGGTCCACCAGAGGATGCTACATACCAAATATCCAAAGCTCTAGGCCCTTTTGTTTTGGAGAAGATTTTTAAAATTTTCACTATATAAGCCTTTGTTAAACTAGTGATGTCTGGGAACGGGTTAATTATGACCCTGGAGCCATACAATCTTGATAGAGGTCCCCCGGATGATGCTACATACCAAATATTAAAGCTCTAGGCCCTCCTGTTTGGTAGAAATGATTTTTAAAATTTTCACTATATAAGACCTATGAAAAAATTATGATGTCAGGGGATGGAGGTCCACCAGATGATGCTACATACCAAATACCAAAGCTTTAGGCCCTCCCGTTTGGGAGAAGAAGACTTGTAAAATTTTCAGCCTATGTTGACCTTAAGACTCTAAATACCAAACATGAATCCAATCCAACAGCAAGATCATGACAAGAAGATGTTTAAAGATGTACCCTTTTTGGCCCCTTATGGGGCCCCAAGGGGAGATAACTCAATGATGTGTACAAATCTGAAGCACCCTCTCATGAGGGTGCTTCCTGCCAAGTTTGGTTCAAATCTGTCAAAGGTTCTTAAGAAGAAGTCGAAAATGTAAATGATGCACGACAACGGACAAATCACTATCGCAATTGAAACTATTTTACTTAGTCAAGGGCAGATAATTCCAAAACAAATTGAAGGATTAAAACAATGAGACATCACAAGAGATTGATTGTAACATGTTTCAGTTCATTTCAGTTAAAACTGTAGGAGGAGTTACACACACAAAATAACTACTGCAATTTTAAGCTATTTTTCTGAGTCAAAGGCAGATCAATCCTTAACCCATTCCCAAACAGTGAATTGACGCTTTTGGACGCCCATCAAGAAAACCATTTGGGAAAAAATGTGTAAAATGAAGACATAGCTTCTGACAAGCAATTTCTCCATTTTACACAATGCTTTCTATCCAGGAAGTTGAAAAAAAATCTAAAATTTCATAAACTTTAAATTGTCTTCTGCAACTACTTTCAATTTGGACCAGTCTAAAATTCTGTTGTGTGGGAATGGGTTGATGACTTGAGGGATCAAAACTTTCTTTTGTGGCATGCACAATTACATATAAAAGAGATCCTTTGTAGCAAGTTTCAGTTCATATAGGCTTAGAGAAATTGTAGATATTAAGTATTTTTGATAAGTTTTGTAGAAGTTTGACCTTGATTAGTGATCTTGACCTTGTCACATGACCTTGACCTTGGGGCCTTCAGATCTGTATTAATGATGTCTATCACCATGTAAAACATGAGCATTCAGTCTTGAATATGCTGAAAGAAAATCCTTTTGGTTAAATCTAAGACAGGCGGAGGAACAACTGTAAAATAATATACCCCCAATATTTCAATGCAGACCTATAAAAAGGTAAAAGCCAGCATTATTTTATCAGAGGCCCTGTATCGCAAAGTAATACTTCATAATAGCTCACTTAGAATTGCAAATTGGATGTTGCCATATGTCATTCCTGGCACTAAAAGACAATTTCAAACTTGATGTCCTTGGGGAGGGATATAGAATGCTTGACATCATAAAAGCCAGCAATAATTTCCATTACTGAATTTTAACAGATATGGGTAATAATTCACCTCTGTATTAGTTTGTAACATTCTTGAGGTAGGAAATCTCCGCATTTTAGCATAGACCTGTTGTACCCTAAAGTAGTTCCATTGAAAGTGCATGTTTCTCCTTTTAGCATGGTGTTTTCAAGTTTGTGTGATAGCTAGAAGTCTGAAATCTACTTCTGTGCAATTTGCACAATTGGGTGCTAATGGATATCTGTCGGAACTGTTAATTTTGTTGATAAGTGATGAGGTTTGGAATGTCCCTCCCGCCAGGACTTAAGTAAATTTCTATGGTTGTTGTATTCAATGTAAATTTGTTGAACAAAAGTTTATCCTTCATGGTACCATTTTCCTACTTTCAAGGCAAATTAACACTCTCTAATCCATTCCCACAAATCTTGTTTTTTCACACACCTCAAATACATACTTAAGAAAAGATGGAAAATTAAACAAGAGGCCAATGAGGGCCTGAGAGGCTCTACTGGCTATCAAGTTTTTCATCAATGTAATCTGATATTTCAGGAAGTTATTTGCTTAAATAAGAATGCATGAAATAACAAAAATATAATTGGACTTTATCCCCTTTATTATTTGAGCAACAATCCTTGAGCCCATTTTCCCATGTTTATGACAGATCCACTCCATTTCAAAAAAGAAGTTTCTTTAGAACCTACACTCATCCTGTGAAATTTTCAACAGAATATGATTATACTTGTGCTGTTTATCACATAAACAGTATTGTTTTGATAAAAAAAATCCACACGGCCCGTTTTCCTGTGTTCTTCTGATGGATCCTCTTCATTTCAGAAAGGAATTCTCCTTCAATCATCCTGTGAAATTTTAAAAACAATCTGATAACAACTGTGAACTTCATCACATAAACAAGAATGTGTTGAATGATAATCTGTTAGGCTTCTTTCCTGTGTTTCCAATCCCACAATTATTAGCATCTTTGAAGAGAATCTGATAAAATTTTGTTAACAAGGATATTTCAATCAAGTTCTCTAAAGCCCCTTTTTCCATGATACTTTATTGACCTTGCACATTTTAAAAAATCAATTCTTAGGATTATACAATTACAGTATTCTGAAAGTTTAAAGAGAATTCAATGAAAACTATGGATATTATTTTGTAATAGAATTTCCATAAGGTTCCTTTTCCCATAGTTCTTGACTGATCAGATCCAATTTCAAAAAGAACCAAAAAGAATCATAAAAGATGGTTTATATGAAAGTTTAAAGTGACTCCAATGAAATATGCAGACTTCATAATGTTAACTAAATTTTTCATTTTGACATGATACTTGTCAGATTTTACCAAATTCTGAATGGAACCTCCTTTTGATTGTACAATCATGCTGTGAAAGTGAAATCTTAGAGGAACATAATTGTGTTAACAAGAATATTCAAATCAGTTTTTTATAAGGCTTCTTTTGTGTGATACTTGAAATATCAGATCCACTGTCAAAATAGGCAGTCAATCGATCTGTGAAGTCTGTCAACTTTATTGTATTGATAAGGATTTTATGGTGAAAATAGTTCCCCTTTTCCCGTGATACTTTACAGAATAAAGCAAATTTCAGATGGAACAATACTAATGAAGGTAAAATCATTCTCTAAAAATTTAAAGAGAATCAATAGAAAAGTCAACTGGCTGTCAAGAATTTGTTGTAGTGAAATCTTTCATAAAGCCCCTTTTTACATAATATTTGATGGGTTGTACCAGATCCTGTGAAGAACCATCCTTATGATTGTATAATCATTCTGTGAAAGTTTGAAGTGAATCAAATGAAATCTAGTAAAATAATTGTGTTAACTAAAATATTTAAATAAGTTTCTATAAGGCCCATTTTTGTGTGATATTTGACAGATTAGATCCCCTTTTCTCATGATACTTTACAGGACAAACCAAAAGGAATAATTCAATGATGAAGGTAAAATCATTCTCTAAAAGTTTAAAAAGAATCAATAGAAAAAGATCAGATCCACTGTCAAAATCAACAATCATAATGAATGGTACAATCAATCTTTGTAATCTGTGGACTTCATTCTGTTGATGAGGATTTCATAGTGAAATTTTCATAGGACCCCTTTTCCCATGATACTTTACAGAACAAACCAAATTTCAAAAGGAACAATTCTAATGAAGGTACAATCATTCTCTAAAAGTTTAAAAAGAATCAATGAAAACAGTGGGCTGAATTGTGTCAAGAATTAGTAGTAATAAATCTTTTCTCAAGGCCCCAAATTTTCCCATGAATCTTAACAAATCAGGCCCAATTTACAAAGGAACAACCCTAATGATAATTCAATCACAAAAGTTAGAAATGTTGATAAAGACTGAGGACTTAATTGTGACAACGTTTTTGTTATAAAAATTTCATAAGAACCCTTTTCTTGTAAAACCTTAAACAGATCAGACCAAATGAAAAGGAATAATCTAAATGATAGTACAATCATCCAATTAAGTTTAAAGAGAATCTTATAAAGATTGAGGACAATCTTGTGTTAATGAGGATTTTGTAATAAAATTTTCATACAGCCCTTTTTCATGTGATACATGACAGATCAGGTCTAATGTAAACATCAACAATTGTAATTACAGTAAAACCCCTTTAATACGACCACTTGCGGTACTTACTAAAAGTGGTCGTAATAGCGGGGTGGTCGTAATACTGAGGTTTGGTCGTTTGTTGTCAAGTAATTCATGTTTATTTTATCTTCATTATTTGAATATATTAATACTATACATACAAAAAGTAAAACTATAAAAACATGTATTACAGCGGAATCTTATGTCATTTTCCATGATAAGTTCTACTTTCTCTCTTCTCCATTTTGATCTGATTCAGAAGTCCGACCTGAGATTATTAATACGCATGTACAGGTTCAAACTGTCAAACTGTTGATAACATATCTTCTATAATGCGAATACCAATCATCAATTAAGTTGAAATCAAAATTTAATTGCTAATTGACTGTTCGGAAGGCCATAAACAAACTATTTGTGACTTCTCGGATACTTTTTCACTTTCGACTTTATTACTCGAGTCAAAACCCGTGACATATTCAAATAATATTTAAAAATAATACAAGTTATAATTTCTATAAGTGATCGGCCACTTTAATCGTTTTAATAGAAATAAGGCTTATCATAATAAGGTTTCGATATCACATAATCAAAAATCCGATATTGTATTGACAATGCATTCGTACCCAATTAGTGTCGCTCTTATCAAGTGTGAATTTTGGGTGGTCGGTCCTAATGTGTGAAGTTATTTGTCGTTTTAGTGGGGTTCAAAATAGTGTTTCAGCTATAGTTGGTACTGAATTTAGTGGTCGTAATTCGGAATAGCGGGGTGCCTGTTTTAGAGGGGTTCGCAACTATTGAAATAAAGAACGAAAAATTCCGTTCTGTAAAAATTCGGTTGTAATAGCAGGGTGCCCGTATTTTCGGGGTGGTCGTTAGGAGGGGTTTTACTGTATTGTTAAATCATTCTGTGAAAATTTGATGAAAATACAATGAAAGCTCTGGTAAAAGGATTTTTAAATGAAATTTTCATAAGGCCCATTTTCTTCCTTGACAGCTCAGGCCCCATTTCCATAAAGATTGAACGTTATGACCTTATATCATTCTGTGAAAGTTTCATCAAAATCCAATCAAAGCTGTGGGCTTTATTGCATAAACAGGGATATTTTAATTCAATTCTCATACAGCCCTTTTTACGTTGTTACTTGATGGATCTGAACCAATAGGGAAAGGGGAACTATCCTTACAAAAGTATAATCATTCTGTGAGAATGTGGAGCGGCCCAATGAAATCTGTGGACATTATAGCAATATCTAAAATTTTCAAATTAAATTTTCATAAGGCCTCTTTTCCTGTGTTTCTAGACAGATCAGACCCGATTTTGAAAATAACAGTATCATTCTGAGAAAGTTTTAAGTGAATCTGTTGAAATCTAGGGCCATCATTGTGTCAACTAAGATTTTTTGATTAAATTTTCATAAGGCCCCTTTCCCATGTTACTTGATAGATCTGACCGAATTTTGAAGGGAACTGTTTTTACAAATGTATTCTGATAATGATTGATGAGAATCTATTATATCACTGTGCCAAGCATCTCCGGTCTGTAAAGTTTCTGAAGTTTAACCCTTGTCATGCTGAACCCTGAATATTCCTGTTCGGGCAGGAGCTATAGACAAAGATCAGCCTGCACATATGTGCAGTCTGAAATTAGTCTACACCACCTGCTTGTCCTTTCAAGCCAGAATTGTTTATAAAATCAATTTTCAAAAGAAATACTGACCTACAACTAGTGCCTCCTGAGATTTTGGTGCTTTGATTTTACTCCATTTCTAAATGGAATCTATTCAGCATTACAAAGGTTAAAAAACTATTAGAATAAATAAACTTTAATGCTTTTCCTGCTATAAACTCATGTCTTTGAGGTTTTTAACATAAAAGTGACCTGACACATGAATGTGAAGAGGGCATTAAGTATTTTTAGGGTCTCTACAAATTTTTAAAAAACAACAACATAAGATGGCCCTATCTTTGCATAAGAAATAAAAATTAAGTTGTTATTCAAGCAGTAGATTATGTTTTACCCATTCCCACAAGATAAAATTCTAGACCACTCCGAATTCAAAGAAGTTGCAGAGAACAATTTTAAGTTCATGAGATCTTTAAAATCATTTGTCTTTGGGGGTAGAAAACATTGTAGATAATGAAGAAATTGCTTGTAGCAAGCAATTTCACTTTCCACAATGTTTTCCAAACCTTTCATATCGAGGGACATTTCAAAGCTTAGTTGTGTGGGAATGGGTAAATTGTCATCTGTATTATTTATAGGTATTGAATTGTAATGGTTTCAGGGGAGGTAATCCGCTGTGATATGCAAATGAGGGTAACTTCTGGAACATTAGAGAAATTCTTTAATTCTCAACACTGAAAGTTTAATTTCAAACCTTTCATTTATTGTTAAAAGATTTCGATAATTTTGAGAATAATAAATGCAGGAATTTTTACTTAAATTCTATCACTATAAATTATTTAACCCTTGTCATGCTGTATAAAATAACTGTATAAATTGCTGTAAAATCAAAGGACTGAAAGCATTGATAGAACTTGTTGTCAAATAATCAATATTTCTTTCAATAATCAATTTCATAAACAACTCTGGCAGGAAAGGTATAAGCAGGTTGTGTAGACCAAGATCAGACTGCACTTACATGCAGGCTGGTCTTGGTCTACGCCTCATGCCCAAACCGAAATATTCCGGGTTCAGCATGACAAGGGTTAATTTATTCCAGGCACGTAAGAACCTGAAACACAACAGTCAAACAGACACAAAGGTCAGGCTACATATTGCATGCAGGCTGATCTTTGTCTATACTGTTTGCTTGCTTACATGCAAGAGGAAAAAGAAAATATGCTTGATCCATTATTTTATATCTGTCTAGGTTGATCCATAAATCAAGCCATCAAGTGCTGTGCAAATATCTCAACCCAGTCAGTTGTAAATTATATAATCTGAGTACCTTGTATAGATCAAACACAAACTGTCTGAGATAAGTCAAAACAAAACAGAAGGTCATGGCTACATCACTACTACATGACCAAGTTCTCAGTATGGCCATTCACATGCAAGACCTCTCTTCAAATCAAGGATTTAGATCGATAGTGAACTTTGAACTCCATCTTTGATCAATATTCATGTCAAGCATTTTGTTAGTTTGGCGACTAAAATGCCCTGACTCTAGCTAATTCAAGCTTTTGTTACAATGTTCAGATCCCCAAACAAACTTTTTACTCTCTTGTAACATGTTACTGACGATAGATATTGAAAACTAATGTCATGGGCATTGCCAGCAGTCTTTCAATTAGCCAAATCTTTTCAGAATTTCATTAAATTCAAAGGGCTGAGTGTATTGGTAGTACTTGTTCAATAGTCAATACATCTTTTGAAAATTAATTTCATGACTAACTCTGGATTGAAAAGAAAGCACTGGAGGTGTTGACTAAGATCAGACTGTATTTATGTGCAGGCTGATCAAGTCTACACTTCCTTCAAAAACCCGAAATACTCTGACTTCAGCATGACAAGGGTTAAGAAATTGTTCTATTCTCATGATTAAATCTACTGAACCCATTACAAGACCACAAAATTTTAGGCTCATCCAAATTTGAAGAAGTTGCAGACATCAATGTATAATTGGTGAAATTGAAAAATCTTTGTCTATGCAAGAAAAGATAAAGACAATGAAGAAATTGCTTTCTACAAGCAATTTCTTCAATGTCCACAATGTTTTCATAGATTTTTTTCTGGAGGGGATGTGAAAAAGTGAGTGGAAGTAGATTAAACAAGCCTTAAATTATGAAATCCATCTAGTGATTTATCAAAGAATAAATCAAAGTGCTGTAAGCACTGTATTGGTTGTCACTGAAAAATTGGACAGACCATTGGATTTCGACTCTAAAATTTGGGTATAAAAAGTCATTATAATTTATGAAAAACAAATTATGCCAAATAAAAGTACACTAGATTTTAAAATAGTTGGCGATATAGGGTAGGGTGAAAAAAAAATAAAATACGAAGAACGAAAGACGGATTCGAACTATGTCCTCTCTTGTGGTAGTTGAGGGCTCTTACCACTGTGCCAACCGGGCACAAGATAAATAGGCAACAAAGATAATAGTTATTTGTGACACATTACTCATTTATTTGCATTACTCTAGAATCTAACACATCTAAACGAAGCTACCCCTCTACCAGGGCTCCAGAAATTTTGAAAAGTTTATCGGTCCAGGAGGATACGCCCCCCCGGGAAAAAAAATCCCCCCCCCTCCTGTACTGAATACCCCTGCCATTTTTTCACCTTTCCCAAACTAAAATGGGTTCATCATTTAATCATTGGGTGCCTTCATTTTCAAATTTTCCAATGAAATTTATAATCTTCCAGGAGTGGAAGATAGATGAAAACAACTGACAGATCCTTCTTTCATTTTGTTTTCTAAAATTCGGTTGTGTAAAAATTTAACTTCAGTAATGTACAGTAATTCACGAAATTCCAATATCTTGTAAAATAAGATGGACAATTAAATTTTCAGAATATTTCCCGGTTCTCCCCCCACCCTCCACCAGAGTAATTCTATGTATATAATTATATTCCTAACACACTTTTCATAAACTAGTTATCCAAAGTTCTGTTAGTTTAAGACAGTCATGGCGATTTTCTCTCAACACAAGCGTCTGTTGATGGAGAAACACAGCTGACGTCACAGAAATGTCAGGTAGATCCATTCTACCCTATGGGAGCCGTAGTTGTGACCTACATCAAAGAGACCAATGAGACAAACAGAGTAGAACTTGTGCACAAAACTCGGTCATATATTAGTTGTAGTTGATCTGCGATTTATCATTCAGACTTTTTCCACCCCTGAAGTAAGATTTCATGATTCCTTGTTTCTTTAATTCTATTGACGGACCTAACAATATTTTTAAGCAGCCATTTTCGTATTTGTTTATTAGCTGCATTCTGCAGATTTCAACTTATTATTTCAATTCTACCAGCTATGTTACTTACCATGAATGAAAATCTATAAGACATTTATCAATAACTGACTTATTTAATGAAGATTTTGGGTCGATTTTTGAGTTATTTTTTTTATTCCAATCGGTCTGGTAATTCAAAATATGGTACAGACCGGCAATTTTTTCCGGAGCACTGTCCTCGATATATATCGTGGATGAGGGCAGGCAAGCATATTTCTTAATAATATTTTACCCAACAATGGTATTTTCAACTAGTCTGGAAAAAAACTATGTGGCAGTATCATCTTTTCCCTACTTATTTCTTACCACCATCTGATTCATTTGGCAAACGGGACGCATGCGTAGCATTACTTGTTGATATGTACAACACAAGTGGAAAAGTTTGACTGGTTCCTTGTAGCCTGTTTAAATCTTGTGACTGTATGGTTTTCCTTTACTCCCTTATGATATTTCATAACTTGTACAATGCAATGATATTTTTCTGTTTTAACCCCTCAGCATCAACTTTTCAATCCTTTATGGAACAAAATGAAGATGATACTTCAACTAATTTTTCAAAGAAATTCAGATAGTAGCAATAATAGAAAAAGTTTGTTTACAGATTCATACTAATTGTATGCATCGAGTTTGGCAAAAGGCAGTTTGTGGAAAAAGGGACGAACTAAATTTGAAGAATCTAGTGAGAAAAATTGGTCTTGCAACTAATTAAAAACTTACCTTAACCTGTCTCTTTTCAGCATCACAACTATTTAAAACTTTAACCTCAAAACATCAGAATCCTAGAATAGAAAATTAGGTTGATCATTTAAAGTGGAAATTTATTTACGTCACAAAATATTTTGGCACGTTTCAACAAAACTAAACAAACGTTTAATCTTGTTATGCTTAAACTGGAATTTTCCTGCTTTTGTAGGTTACGACAAAGACAGCCAGCACATAATAATATGCAGCTTAATCTTAGTCTACACCGCATGTCAAAATGAATAATGACTCACAACTAGTGCTTACACTTCTTCTATTCCTTTGAATTTAATTCTATTTCTAACAAGATGCGTTTGTTAAACACCATGCCCCCGAAACAGGAATTCTTTAGAAACGAGAGATTTTTATTGGGGTTTTTTTTTTCGTTGTTTTAGGAAAAAGGGTTAAAATTTTGATCTTGACCTTGATGAAATGACCTTCCTTAGTTGCACCTTGTTGAGACCTATCTACACACCAAATATTAGCATTGTAACTTAAATAGGGATGAAGTCAATATAGGAAAATATTTAGTTGGCAGGTTAAATTTTGCAGATAGACAGACAGATGGACAGACAGAATGAAAGTCAGATGGACAGACAGACAGACTGACAGACTTACAGACAGACAGACAGATGGACACCGGTAAAACGATATTCCCCGATCTATCGATGTGGGGGCATAAAAAGATTTTTTCAGCATTACAGGGGTTAGGATTATTAATCTTATTCTTAACGCTAGAATGGTCACAATGTCCAAGGACAGCCCATGCCTTGCCTGTAAACATTTAACCTTTAAAAGGTGACCTTGACATTTGATCTGCTGCAGCAACCAATTCAAATGGAACTTCCACTCCCTTAAATCCATCCATAAATGTGAAAGTTCTGGTCCTGACAATAAAATTACGTTGACCTAAAAGCGGCTCTTGAACAGATTTTCATGAAAATTTGATATAGGAAACGTATCTGCTTTTCCAACAGGCATTTATATAATCTTTACAATACATATTCAATTTTCATTGTAAATCTTTTAAACTCACTAGAAATTTCATTTAATCCGATATATTCCCTACTATGCCCTACTTTGAAAGGTCGGAATATATTGGGTGAGGTTGTTAGTCTTGGTGGGTAGAAAACTGTGTAAAATCATCACAAGCAGTTCTTCATTTCACACAATGTTTACCCAATTGTTTTTCTTGAGGGGCATCCAAAAGCATCCTCTCTCCTAAATCTTGAAATGTTCAAAGCTAGCCCCAACCCTACCCACAATCTTTCAACACTTCTTACAGGCCTAAAAGTGAAATGTGATGACTATGACTTGCTCATCAAAAGCAGACAGGACAACTTATAATGAGCACAATTGTTCAATTATGATATTCAAAGTAAGGCAGATCTGGCAACCTTCTTAGAAAAAAATCTTAAAGAGTGTAGGCTCAGGGGCCATTGAAAAAGAAAGCAGACAAAAAAATAAGCATCATGGATGAACCATTTAGACCATAATTATATCCCAGTAATGCTTAAATAATAAATAGCCTTTATGAATATAAAGCGTGCAGGCTCAGGGGCTATTGAAAAAGAAAGAAGGCAAAAAATTTAGACCATATATCCCAGTAATGCTTAAATAATAAATAGCCTTTATGAATTCTTCTAATTGAGTATGTTTCAATCACTGTAAACTAAGCGTAAACATCCCTGTTTTGGCAGGAGGTATTAACTAAGATCAGCCTGCAAGTAAGTGCAGTCTGATCTTAGTTTACATCTCCTGTCTGTCTCCTTCAATCCAGAGTTATTTTCAAAATAAATTTAGACCCTTTATTAATGCTCTGAGTGCATATGATTTTAATGCAAATTTAGTTAAGGATTTTATTCAGCATGACAAGGGTTAAGAGAAAAATACAGTATTTAAACATTAGAGAAACTGCTTCTGATTAGCTATTTTTCCTTTTCCCGTTTATGTTTTAAACAGCTGTTCTTCTTTGTTGCATCAAAAACCAGGAGATTATGTGACAAGCACCTAGAAGATGCCATAGGTATGTACAGGTTGTTTAAACTGTAGTTGCGATGTTTTGTAAGTCAAACCAAAAATATATTGAGCATAAACCAAAGATTTGAAGGATAAATGATAAAATGATATCCACTTGGTGTTATATTAAAAATTGTACAATAAAACTCATTCTTTGGTTAAATTGATCTTTATCCAGCATTAAAATGAAATTGCGTATTTTTACTTATCCCTTAATCCTTGTCATGCTGTATAAATTACCTTACTGAATTGCTATCAAATCAAACTGCTGAGAGTACTGATAGTTCTTTTTGTTCAAAAATCAATATTTCTTTTAGAAATCAACCTTACAAACAACTCGGGAAGGAAAAGTATGAGCAGGAGGTGTAGACTAAGATCAGCCTGCACAAACATGCAGTCTGATCTTAGTCTACACCTCCTGCCAAAACCGGAATATTCCAGGCTCAGCATGACAAGGGTTAATTTCTGAAATCACCCAACAGAGTAACTGGCCCAAAATATGCCCTTTTGTGCTTATAGCCCTCTGATTCTAATGTAATATTCTGAAACAAGGATTTGAAACATCTATGCAAAGGTTTAGCCATCCCACACAATCACGCTTTTCGACACCCATACACCCCTCCCCCTTCATTTTTCACAATGTTTTCTACCAAAAAGACAAAGATTTTTGAAATTTCTTTGAACAAGCCTATGGGTTGTCACTCTTCCTTAGGTCTCTGTCATGTTACACTGGATATATCATTGAAATTATTAAGTAACAATAGGCTTGGAAAAGCTGAATTACTTACTGAAATGTTTGAATTTGACCAACTACCAAACATTGACGCTTCTAAGACGCCCCTCAAGAAAAAGGCTAGGAAAACATTGAACATTGAAAGGTGAAACTTCTGTATTATCCACAACATTTTCTACCCTATAAAACAAAGATTTTCAAAATTTCAACAACTTGAAATTTTCATCTGCAACTTCTTTACATTTGGATCGGTCTAAAAAATTTTGTGTGGTAATGGGATAAAGAACATTTTGTACTTCATTGCAGTCAGGCAAAAATAACTTCTAGCCTTAACATACTTTCATTGGCCCTCATATTAGTAGCATGTATTGTAAGAATTAAAAGGGACTGATTAATTTTATATTCCAAATAATTTAAAAAAACATTGTTTAACCCTTTCCCGTTTTTTGAAATTTTAGACTAGTCCAAATTGAAAGAGCTTGCAGACGACAATGAAGACTGGATCCCATTTGAAATGAAACCATCCTATGTGGTAGAAAATATTGTGGAAAAAGGAGAAATTGCTTGTTAAAAGAAATTTCTTCTTTTTCCACAATGTTTTCTTTAGTATAAAATCAAAGGATCGTAAAATCCCGTATTTGAACGGGAAAGGGTTAATCAAATTCTTTAAGATAACTTAATAGTAAAAGGGAAACAACTACAATTCTAAGGGTAATTGCATACTTATTATAAAATGTATATCAAAAAGTGTCAGTGCACATTTAAGACCTTTATAAAATATCTTTACAAAACTTTTTTTCTCTTACTACAAAATTTGCTCTTAATCCTGTTTTCATTAAAATAGCAAAGAAATACAGCTGTGAAAACTGACCTTGGAACAAAAAACAGCAGCAGTCCATGTTTATTTGAGACAAAGGGTGTGGTTTCTATCTTTTTAGTATGCATACAGAAAATTATCTGCTGTCTGTGTTAAAATTTCTTCAAGTACACCCTATCTATCCTGACCTGTTACCAGATAAAATTTTTTAGACTGGACCTTATTGAAAGAAGTTGCAGACAACAATTTTGAGTTAATGCAATTTTGGATTTTAATTTCCTCTAATTTGCAGGGTTTTAATCTGACATCAGCAAGGAATGGTCCTGGAGGCTTGATTGTTGGCATAATTAGGGTCCTTGCTGAAAAATCATCAGTTCCTGACTTAAACATCGACTGTTCTTAATTACTGAAACATTTGTATATATAAATATTTGAGTAACGGCATAGGAAAATACAGTATTTGACAGCTAGAATCTTCTGGCGCTCAACTTCTGAAAAGAAATAAAGACTGTAAATAGAGTCTTCAATTCTTTACTGAAATCGAGCCAAAGTGGATTCACATCGCACAACTCTGAGAGTCCTCTGGCAACTTATTTGTCTTAGAACCTGCATCCACTGAAGCCATATCTTCCTTTCGAGGAAGGAAAAACAGTTTAATCAAATGATTGTTTATTTTCTTACTAAATAACAAGAGCCTTCATGAAATCATTTTCAAAAGGAGGATATGAGTGAAGTTCTCTAGAAAGTGTATTTTGTGTTTTTCTTTTTCATTTCATCTTTGTTTACAATTTGATATCGAGAGGACTCCACCCAACTCTTCATCGAAAATATCTGCTAAACTTCGACATTTACTGCATAGGTGCTGATGACTAGACTTTTGTTAATCTCTATGACCCAGGGGGTGGATTGCATGACTATAATAAGCAATTTCTTCTTTTCCCACAATGTTTCTCAAGTACAAGATTACAGCGACGTAAAAATCCCTGGTTTGGTTTTAGGGAGAGATCAGTGTCTAGCTTTTGGAAGAAATACTGTATTGATCTTTCAAAGTCACAATCCGTTTTTATATGCCTTAAGGGTCGTATTATGTTATGGCCCCAGTCGTCTGTCCGTCTGTCTGTCCGTCCGTTAGCAATTTTTTGTGTGCGCAACTGCTCCTACACTATCAATGGGAATATGAGCTGAAACATTGCACAGTTACTCCCTATGATGTACAGTTGTGCATAAGACCTTCGAAATTTGAATCACTCACGTTGTTCTTGAGTTATCTTGAATTATCTGCCCTTGTATTGAATGAAAATTACTGTATTTCTTGTGAGCACAACTTCTCCTTCATTCTGAATGGGAATGAACTGAAACTTGCTACAATGACTTTGTGTGATGTCTACTTGTCCTTAGGACTAGAATTTGTTTGAAATGTTGAGTTGTTCCTGAATTATCTGCCCTTGTCTTAACAAAATAGCTTCAATTTACATTTAATTTTGTACAAAACTCTTACAATTTACATAGAATTTAATAGAAACTGGCCACAATGTATCTCTATGATTTTAGTCTGCCTGTCTGTCTGTCTGTCAGTCTGTCTGTCCATCTGTCTGTCCTTTAGCAATTTTTAGTGTGCGCAAATCCTCCTAAACTATCAATGGGAAAGAGCTGAAACTTTGCACAGTTACTCCCTATGATGTCTTGTGGTGCATAAGACCTTCGAAATTAAAATCTTTCCAGTCATTTTTGAGTTATCTTGAATTATCTTCCCTTGAATTGAACGAAAAACACTTAATGTCTTGTATGCACATCTTATCCTACATTTTTCATGGCAATGGTTTTAAAGGACTAGTCCAGCCCAGATATGCATTTTTTACTTTTTGCATTTCCTATTTCATTATCCTTTTTTGTTTACTAATCTGCTATTCCGATGGCGATGTGAAAGCTGATTTTGTGTTTATCAGCACAGGTGTGCAAACGGAAAAATCCAATTAGCGAGCTCCAAATCGATTCGGATGATAACCCCGTGTGACGTCACGATCTGTACCGACGCTTTACTCTTACTGTGTTTACATGTATGAATAGGAAGTTTTCTGGCATAAAAATCACTCATAAAAGTGAATAAGAGTTAATCATGCAAAAAGGAACGAAAGAGGGTGCTAGTAAACTTGCTGGCGGCATGCGTTGCATCGCTGCAAATTGTGGAAATAGATATATAGACGGGGTTTCTATGGATGCTTTTCCGAAAGATGCTGTGCGGAGAAAACAGTGGACAGATTACGTAAAAGAGAAACGGGTATGGGCCAACGAATTATTCTGTGCTTTGTTCGGATCATTTTGAAAGAGATTGCTTTCCTTTTAAATATTTTTTTTGAAAAAGAACACATGGGTATTGCTCCAAAGCTGGTTCAACTGAACAAGGGTGCTGTTCCGTTATTATTTACAATGTTTTCTACCTTAAAGGACAAAGCTTTTTCAAATTCATCAAGTCAGATTATCGTCTGCAAAATTTTTGAACTTAGACCAGTCCTATCTATCTATCTATCTATCTATATATACTGCCCAACTCCCCTTTCGGGTATGACTGGCAGGTGCGCGTCTGTGCTGGAATAAAAACTGTTAGACATTTGTTAGGGTGCAAAATTTTAAAAAGTATTGTGAGTGTTAGGTTAAAAGAGCTGATAAAACATATTTTGGTCATTCAGGGACGGCTCACTATCTGAAAAGAATCAAGACTCTTTTTGAATGCTGCAATATCAGGTTGCTGTACAATTGTTTCTGGAAGGCTGTTCCATAGTATCACTGTGTAGGGAAAAAAAGAATATTTAAAGTAGGCTGCATTTGTGTGGATCTGTCTGAAAGATGATGTGTGCATATGTCGGGTGGTCCTCACTGGTCTTTCAAGATAAGCTGGTACTGGCACTGCAACAAAATTGTTAACGATTTTATAAAACATGGTGACTCTGGAGATGTCTTGTCTGTATTGGAGAGTTTCCCAACCAAGCTCCTTCTGCATGCATGTAACACTGTCATAATAAGAGAAATTATTTTGAACCCATCTTGCCGCTCTACGTTGTACTTTTTCCACTTTGTTGATATAGGTTTTTGTGTAGGGGCTCCAAACTGTTGATGCGTATTCTACCTGGGGTCTCACTAAAGTTTTATACGCTATTTCTCTGATCTTCTTATTTTTGGTCTGGATGTTTCTGCGGAGAAAACCTAAAGTTTTATTAGCATTTGATGTTATGTTGTCAATGTGTTTGTTCCAGGAAAGATCTCCAGATATTGTAACTCCTAGGTATTTGGCATTGTCCACAGTCTCTAGTACTTGTCCATGTAACCTGTAATCAAAGGAAATCTTTTTCTTCTTTTTAGTAATATTTAGGACAATGCATTTGCTGGGGTTAAACTCCATTTCCCACTTTTTCTCCCACTGCATTAACTTGTCTAGATCTTCTTGTAGGGTCAAACAGTCTTGTCTGTTGTTAATAGCTAAGTAAACGGCAGTGTCATCTGCAAACAAACGAACTTGGGATGTGATGATATTTGGAAGGTCATTTATATACAAAAGAAACAAAAGAGGGCCAAGTACAGATCCCTGAGGTACTCCAGACGTGACTGGTACTTCTGATGAGCATCCACCTTCTAAAACTACTTTTTGTGTTCTGCCTATTAGAAAAGATTTAATCCACAAAAGGGTAGCATTGTTAACACCATGTTCCTGCAATTTATACAAAAGTTTTAAGTGGCTAACTTTGTCAAAAGCCTTGCTGAAGTCTAACAAAACTAGATCAGTTTGTTTTCCTTCAGTCAGGTTTCTGGCAAGATGGTCGGTCAGTTGAAGTAGCTGGGTTTCGCATGAACGCCTTTCTCTAAAACCATGCTGCAAGTCATAAAGGATATTATTTTTATCAAAATGTTCAGTTAGATTTGATGCTACAATATGTTCTAGAACTTTACACAGTATACATGTTAAAGATATAGGTCTGTAATTTGCAGGATCTTCTTTGTTTCCTTTCTTGAAGAGTGGAGTCACGTTTGCTTTTGTTCAAACTTGGGGAAGAGTGCCTGTGTCTAGGGATTTCTGAAAGAGAATTTGTAAGATAGGGGAAATTTGATAACATAAGTTTTTTAGTACAAGAGGTTTGATGTTGTCTGGTCCTGCTGCTTTGTCTGGTTTCAGGTTGGAAATAAGTTTTTGTACTCCACTGGTGCAAATAGTAATGTTCGGCATAACTGGGTATTTGCTGAAAGAGGAAGAGAATACATTTTGTCTTATAGATGAGAGGCAGGACTGAGCCAAAGAAATCGGTGTCATTGGAGTGAAGACTGACTGGAACTGTTGATTTAGGATATTCGCCTTTTCTGTGTTGTCTGATTTGATGGAACCTGAAATTTTATCGAGAAGAGGGGCTACTCCGGTTGCATCTTGCTTGGCATTCTTTAAAAGACTGAAAAGTTTCTTATTGTTAAATCTTGTGGCTTTCTCTTTGTCTTCAGTGGTTCCATCTAGGCCTAAAATATATTCAATATAATTAATATAGGAAACTTTAATTTGATTTTTGATGTTTCTTTTTAAAGCCTTGAGAGCAGTCTTCATCTTGTTGTTTCCTTCTTTCTTCAATCTGAAATAGAGTTGATCCCTTTTTCTGATAAGGCGTTTTATAGGCTGTGTAATCCATGGAAGCGATCTCTTGTGGCGAAGTTGTTTTGTTGGAACATATTTCTCGATACCTGTGGAGATTGCATCTGAAAATTTTAACCAAATTTCTTCAACAGAATAAGAGTGATGATCTTTCAGAATTTCATTTTTAACTTGCTCCATGTAGATTTTAAAGCTACCCCAGTCAGCTTTTTTGTACAGATGAACCTGTCTAGGTTGTTGTTTTGTCATCTGTGGCTTTGTATCTGCAAAAATAGAGACAATATTATGGTCCGATATACCTGGAAGACATTTTACATTTTTAATTAAGGTGTGGTTTGATGTTAGGAAGAGGTCCAGTGTATTTTCTCCTCTGGTGTTTTCTGTTACCATCTGAGTGAGGTTGAAATCTGAAAGTAAGTCATTAAATTCTTCATACAAGTTGGTATAACTGCATCCTGACTTTAATACTGGTATATGATCACAGTTCCATGAGAATTTTGGTAAGTTAAAATCACCTAGCACCCAAAAAGATCCTTTAAGGTTTCTTGTCAGGTCTAAGGACTTTTTGAACTCGTTAAAGCTGTGGATGTCGGATTCTTTCGGTCTGTAGTAGGCTGCTATATAAAGAGGTTTACATGTTCTGACCTGTAATTTAATCCAAATAATTTCACAATCAGTCTTTAGTTGTTTCTGCTCTGTTGCAAGGAAAGTATCTTTAACCAGGATGAATACTCCCCCACCTTTGGTTGACCTGTCTAATCTAAAGGGTGTATAACCTAGGGATTTTGGAAAGAATTCACAATCTGCATGATGTCTATTTAACCAGGATTCTGTACCTACAACTATATCAGGTTTATGTTGATCTATCATACAAAGAAATTCTGCTTTTTTGTTGACAATGGACTGGCAGTTAACTGAAATTACTTTAAGCTGAAAAGGAATATTATTTTGTTTAGATCTCTGTCTCTGTACTGTATTTCCGCGGTTTTGTCATGTGATAATGGGTTAATCGTAACCCAAAATCAATGATCAACAATGTTTTCTACCTTGAAAGACTTTCTTTTAAATTTCACCAAGTAAAAATAGTCGTCTGCAAATTCTTTGAACTTAGACCAGTCCATAATTTTGTCGTGTGATAAAGGGTTGATGGTAACCAAAATATTACGGGTCCTCTCATAACTGATTATTCTAAATTATATTATTGCAAACACCTTTGTTTCCATTGGAAGTAAACATTTTATGAAAAGAAGACACGTACGGGCTTTGCAAGAATTATCTCCATTTTCCATATTGTTTTATTCTGCGGGATTTTTGATTTGAAAAAAAAGAAAAAATCTTTATATCTTTTTGGTCAGTAAGTGGAACCATGTTATGACATATCGGTTGACTAGTCAAAATCGAAATACTGCGTTACAGACGAAAATCCAAGCTGCATGCACAAATTAAAAAATGTGGTGTCAGACAGGATAGGAAACATTGAGAGAAAAGATGAAATTGCTACCTAGATATTTCTGCTTTTCTTTTTTATTTTCTTATATATTGATAAATATTTTGCCAATGCATAAAAATGCGGGATCGTATTTTAATGGTTAATTATCGTGAAAAATTCTAATTCGAAGGGACTATAATTTTTAAAGCTACAGCAAGCCCTCTTTGAAAAGGCATTTTGTGTCTGAGGACGGGTGGCGTAGACGACGACCACTGGCCATATTTCATTAAAAGAAAACTCTGAAAATCTCCACGAAAGGTAATATGCCGTACATCAAGGTAATGAAATCAGGTGCGAACGTAATCTGGTTCGAAAAAGGAAATTGACACGAAAATCGATTTTCTTACGTAACGTACGATAAGTCTTTTTTCTGCAACAAATATACAATCTATACTCTGTTTTTATTTAAATAAATTAGTTAAATTCAATCAATTACCATTTGTTACTTAGAAGTCTCCTTTCGTCACTCGTCGATTCGTCACCCGGCATGGATGTTTCATGGTCCGATGTATCGGACAAGTACGGTTCGAATTGATAAGGTTGGATAGATTCGTAAATGTGTGCCTGTTGTCCATATTCTAAATCTAAAGATTCGGCATCGGATCCGAATGGTGAGGACCAACATGAAAGTGAAAGATCGCAACTTGTGTCCGATTTACTGTCTTCATTCGCTATTCCCCCAGTGTATAAATAGAGCACCTCTACAGAGGCTGATGTCATCGGGTTATCGGAGATTAACAGGTTGCGATAGCGGAAGTGTACATCTCGACAGGTAAAAATCGAGACTTTACACAGCAATTACTGCAAAACTACAAATATTTGAATGGTGCGATAAAGTGTAGTGTCCTATATAAACATCGCTTTGTTTAAATTTTAAGAAAACAGAAAAAAAATTTCTGGGCTGGACTAGTACTTTAAATTAAACAATGGTTTTGTAAGCTGCCATGTTTCTCCAGTGTATATACAGTATTATTCAGGTAACAAGATCTTTCTATTGATAAAATGCATGAGCTATCATTCAAGCTAAAATAACTGACAAAGCAAGGTTACTGACAAGCCCCTTAGAATGTTGCTCTGCGAAGCTCTTGTTTATCCATTTTCCACCAAAAGATATCAGGGTTTTCCTGGACGCAGGATATTGCGTCCAGGACTCTCAAAACCGCGATGAGGACCCGCAAAAATAAAACATGTGCGTCCTGAGGGACTCGTGAAAAACAATAATACATGAGCCTGTTTAGATAACTCAAAAAGAATTGAGGCATAAGATAATTCCAAAAGGTCTCACTCTCGGTAATTTACTTTCAACTTCACTCACATTCTTGGTATGCACATGCTATCGGAGATCTATTTTTAGAGCACATCGTAATAACTATTGAGTGTGAACTATACAAACTCAAAAAACGAGGCACCTCTGAAATTTCTTCTTGTCTATTTTTAGGCAACCCATAAATGGAGATTTGCAGTCAGATTCGGCAAAGTCCGTAGTTTAAACTATTTACTTCTACGTAAATATGCGATCTTCATAGCATATCATTTGTCAACGGAACAAAATTGACTTGGGTGTTTGATAATGGTGCTTCTTGCGCAATTTATGAATATTGATGACATGATTATTAGGGCGTATTGTTCTGGTTCTCACGCTTATCTTCCCATATATTTTATGCGTCGAATTTTTGGGCCCGTTTTTGTCGCATATTTAGCGCATCTATTTCAACAACACGTGTTTTAGTGCGTCAGAAAAAAATACAAAAAGTTTGAACATGATGGCAAGACAGTTCAATTTTAAAAAGCTTTTTAAAAACACCCAGTTCTGTTTCTGACGAAAATAATAATTTCTCAGCATCAAACCAAGATGGGCCTATCTTCTGTCAGTTCTGGAACTGAAAACGCTGAAACAGGTAAAGAATGACCTCTGGTTGATTTCCTTTAAACACACACCCCCAAACCACCACCACCGTTTAAATCTTACTAAAACAGAGAGATATATGAAATTTAACAGAATAGGAGTAATCTAAGACCAACTGTTTATTTCTGAAATAAAAGACAATATGATTAACTGGAAATTACAACCTGGTAGCCAGCCAACCTAAATTCTTTAATTGGTAAATATTGACCAATCAGAAAATTGAATGACTTGGTTATAATAATCATGCATTATGCTTACCTATATTGATTTTGAGGCAAACTCAGAAACTAGCTTATTTAAAAATATTGGTCAAAATTTAATATTAAATTAATAATTCCCAATGATGGGACTCTTAAAACTAAGAAAAGGACTCTCAAAAAATACAGCTGAGAGTCCCAAGGACCCCCAAATTGCAAGACCAAGGGAAAACCCTAAGATATCATCAAAAACTTAATTGAATTCAGAAACTTTTTATGAGTGTTAAAACATTATTTTTGAATCTTCTCGATTTCTGCATTAAACATGCCAATTCAATTTAGAAAAAATGAATTAGAGATAAAATTTGTTAAATTTCTTTTGACAGATTAGAGACTGGGGTGACAGAAGGTTATGATTTTTAGGCAAATAGTAATGGCAACCAGAGTTTGTAGTGGATTTCATTTCTTATGAGTTCTTCGTGGATTAATGGACACCTGATATAGGGTGACCACAAAAGCTCATAAGATCACTTTGGGCTAAGGGGAGCTAAAACTATAGGAATAGTTAAAATCCGGGAGCCCAGACTGTCATTATTCTACATTTAACTCTTTTCATCCTGAATTACCAGTAAAATCATATGCAGAATCAAAGGACTGACAGCTCTGGAAGGTCTTAATGAGGGTCAGTATATTTCTTTTGAAGATTGATTATTTCAACAAGTGTGATTGAAAGGGGACAAGCAGGAAGGTGTAGACAAAAGTCAGATTGATTGATTGAATGGGTTTAATGCCACTTTAACAGTATTTCAGTCATATTTCGGCGGATGAAGCACCTAACTATGAATTCCTGGTATTTCTCACACAAGTACTACCACTACATCCTTTCCTAGCCCCCAGCTTCTTTCCACTTAGGTTTACGATTATCCCCCCCATTGGTGAGAGACCAAGATCAGACTGCATTTATGTGCAGGCTGATCTTTGTCTATACCTCCTGCAAAAACATGAATATTCCGGGTTCAACATGACAAGGGTTAACATTAGGGATTTGGTAATTTTCTCCAACAATGCAGGGACCTAGCCCAAATTTTGGTGCTTTTGATCAACTGGGCCACTGTTAGTCTTTCTCCTTGCATCAGGATACAGTCTTTATGCTAGGATTTCAAAAATGTGGGGATTTCAGTGTAAAATCTGGACAATTGAGAAATGTTTGGCATTTCATGCTCTTTGTTTAAAGAAAAAACCTGCCAATTTTGAAATACAGGGATCTTTGAAAAAGTGGGTTAATCCCCAATCCTCTCCAACCATCCTGCCAAGATAAGCCTGCACATATGTGCAATATGTTCTTAGTCTTAACCTCCTGCTTGTCTCTTTTAAGCCAGAGTTATTTATAAGATAATTTTGACCCTACCTTATTGATACAAGTGCTTTCATCCCTTTGATTTTGATGTGTTTTTGTAGGGGATTTCATTCAGCATGACACTGGTTAAAAAGTAAACCAGAATTTTGAAACTAAGATATCTGAAAAGATCCTGCCTTAAGGGTCAAGAGGCAATGTTGATTTCTCAAATTTCCAGTGATGCATCTCAGGAGCCATTGAAAATTTCATAAATTAACAGAACTTCTTTATACCTCTTTAAGAGAAAGGCAAAAGTGAATCAACACATACAAGAAAAGAAAATTCATTATTTTTTTACCCTGTGATTCCTAGAAACTCATGGTCAGGGAATCAAAGATTCATCAATCAAATTATATATTTATCATAATTCTTCATAACCACAAATCTTCTATAAATGATATTTATGTATTGTAAGCCTTGGCATGCTGAATAATTATATTAATATCAGAGAGCAGAATGTACTCGAAGCTCAACATTAACTTTTTCTACCACTACACCAGTAGTCTAGTCAGTCATAATTTTTACTAGACTACCAAGTAAAATGTACTAGATCGAAAAACAAAATTCAAGCGAATACTTTCTGCTATTATTTTACCAACAAGTTTGATGAGATCTATCTACCCGTGAAGTTTCATGATCATAGCTTATATACTTTTAGAAATATGCTCCGGACAAGATCCAAGTGTGAAAAAACACAAAGGGAAATAATTAAAAAAATAAAGCCAGGTAGAGTTATGGATCTTGTGCACTGCACTTCCCCTTGATGAGAGCTATCTACCCATGAAGATTCATGATAATAGCTTGAATACTTTTAGAGATCTGCTGCGGACAAAATCAAAGTATGAAAAAAACAAAGGGCAATAACTAAAAAATAAGCCATGTAGAGTTATGGTTCTTGTGCACTGCACTCCGTATTGATGAGATCTATCTACCCATGAAGTTTCGTGATCATAGCTCATATACTTTTAGAGATAAACTCCGGACAAGAGCCAGTGCACACCGACATCAACCTTATAGGCAGGAATCCCAACAGAATACCCGCCATGAAATTTTGAGTCCCTTCTCGAAATGAGGAGTCCCTGAAAATTGGACGACTGTGGAGTATGATAAACAAGACAAATTATGATTTATACTAGTCTTTTAAAATGCCACATTATTTCTATAAAGCAGTGATCTGTCAAGATTGTGTCTGTCAGTGTTCTGCTGAGGCTGCCATTCTCATGTAAAATTTTTGGATGTCGCATAAAAAATAGCATAGGTGCCAAAATTGTCGCGGCCAAAATTCAGCAATTTTTTTCTCTTCTTTGGTCAAATCCGTAAAACGGGCCAAAAAATGCCAATTTCCCCAAAATCAGGAAAAAAAACTTGCAACAAGATATTATTTCCGAGATGTCATATGCAAAAACTTGGAATTCACTTAAACAGATTTATTTTAATCATATGGTACCAAGTTAATGATCCTACAATGTGCCGAAACCGGGATCCAGTGAATTTATTTTAGATTAACTCCAAAGGAGTGCCAATTCTAAAAATAGATTGGCCGATAAGACCTACTTTCTCCGCTATATCTAATTGACCAAAACATTGCAGAAAACATTCTTGAAAACTATCAAATGACACATTGATAGGATTCAAATAGCCTACAAAACAAGGAATAATATATATTCTCAATAAGAAATAATTGATATCTAACCATTCTGCACTTATGCACGTATGAAGGTCATATATTGTTGTTAAAAGAAGTGTAAGTGTACATAATTATATCTGGACATGACATATCTCGACCGTTTTGCTCCTAACTAATCGTTGTAAAAGGTTGATATAGAGACAAACTTTTACAAAAATATAAAAAATTAGAAAATCCCTGTTTATAATGATTTAAATTGAATTACAAAGCTTTAAATCAATTATAGTTTGATTCTTTTTGCATTTGCTTTTTCCTGTTCTAGAGTTAAAAACTCTAATCTCCATATTAGATGGATCCCTCAGACCCATTTTGATACTTTTGAACATCCAATTGGTGGGTCAAAGACTTCATGCCTACAATACTTTCAAGTCCTGTAGTAAGTTAAAAAGATGTTGCACATATTTAAGTTACGAAAGTTTCAGTGTAGTTGGAGATGGGGAGGAAAATTATAAAATAATCCTATAATGTTAGATATTACTGTGCATGGAATTGTTTCTTTCACTTGGCAGAATACTGGGCTTTGCATCATTGTTCTCAAAAAAATCATGAATGTCCCCTTTGTTGAAGACCAAAGGGACATTGTTCCTTTGGTTCCAAAGTCCTCGTAACTAGATTATTAGTTTGATCCATTAATTTTTTAAAATATCCCCAATTCTTTTTTAGAAAGTGGAGACGTTGTCCCCTTGCTTCTAAAATCTTGGTAGATCACTGCTATAAAGGAAAAAAAAAACAATTGCTGTCGGATATGGCCTAGCATATATTCTTAAAAAATGGACAGATTGCTAACCAGGTCTGAATTTAATTTGATATTCATGGCTATGATTATGGTTATGAAAACGTTCCGAAATACTACGGATTTATATGCCTATGATTAATTCATTAACATTGTTTGATAAAGAAACTCTAAGTGGATATCAGTCATTGGATTAGTCTGAAAAAAAAAATGGATGATGGGAAAAATAAAGAATTCTGAAGGATTAGATTTTGGAGTCCCTGTCCAATTTTCCGAGTCCTCGGGATCCCGGGACACTGTTAAATTTTGATAAATCTTAAATGGTTAAGAATATTCCAGAATGCCTTATTAAGAGTGCAATAGTCACAATATACACCGCCACTTTGCTGCTGTTACACTAATATAATTGTAGACACTACTTATTTTGACAGAACCAAATTCAAAACATTTGCAAGTTTCATTTAAATCAAGACAAAAAGTTAGGAGGAGTTGCGTTCACAAGACTACAATTTCAATAAGCCCCAGATACTAAGTTTTAATGGGGCTTAATTCAGGGAAATTAATGAACCATAAAATCCTTGATCCATGTACATCTACAAATTATGGTGAAGACATTGACCAAGTTTCATTTAAATCAAGACAAAATGTTAGGAGGAGTTGCGATCACAAGGCTGCAATTTCAATAAGCCCCAGATACTAAGTTTTAGGGGAGCATTATTCAGGGAAAATTTAAAGAACATTGAAATCCTTGATCCATGCACATCTACCAATTAAGGTGAAGACATTGACCAAGTTTTAAAAAGATCCAACCAGAACTTAGGAGGAGTTCACTCACGAGAAAAGTGGACGTACGTATGTATGTATGGATGGACAGATGGAGAATTTGAAGCCAATATACGACTGCCTCTGGCGGCGTATAAAAACCAGCTAAGACCATGAAATGTTTTTGTCTTTTTTCTTTTTTTAAATTATAAATCAGACTTTTCATAGCACTAAATAAAGAAAATCTTGTAGCTAAAAACATTAATTGAACTAGATCCAATTATCGACACCAGCCGGAAACCACTTCTAGCATACATTCTTTTGACCTTGCTGACATATAACGTCATTATTATAATGAAGCGCACCATAGTGATGTCAACGGTCTTTTACAAGAGCATTGATAATAAATGAAATTTTTCTGCTTGGGATATTATAATCGACCCTTGCCATTTTGAAGCTAGATTACTTTTCTCTCCCGTTTTTTTTTTTTCAGATAAATTATGTCTAATCAGGTCGACTTAGGAAAGAAAAAACTGTTACAGTACAAACCTGAGTCAATGAAAATGGTGGTACAAGCAGTAAAAAGAAAGCTGCAGCCAGAATCTACCAAGTAACTAATTCAATATTACTTGACAAGCTTGCTGGAAGGGTACCTGAGGCTCCAACCAAACCAGGTGTAAAACCAACAATGACAAAAGCTGTTGGTTTTAAGAAAAGCTGAAGAAGCCATCATTGTCAATTATTCAAAGCTAATGTGTGTAATTGGCTATCCTTTTATTTGTAAGGAACTAAGGACTGAAGTTAAAAGGATGCACACAAGTCGGGTTTTTCACTCGCTGTCAAGGGTGGTCAGGTTTTAGCACCAAGGGTGCAAAACATGTATATCAAGTTGTACCAAGTTCCAAAACACAAATAACTGTAATGGCATGTTTGAATGCATATGGTAACAAGGTGCCAAATTGTCACAAGATACGCCCATCACACTGCTTAAGATTAACATGGGGTTTGAATAGAATTGAGGTTATTTTGAATGAATTTTTTTTTGTCTAACAAAGTATGAAAAACAACAAAGGACAATAACTCAAAATATATGCTAGGTAGAGTTATGGTTCTAGTGCACTGCACTCCCACTTGGTGAGAACTATACACCCATGAGGTTTCATGATCCTAGCTATAATACTTTTAGAGATATACTCCGGAAAAGATTCAAGTATGAAAAACAACAAAGGGCAATAACTCAAAAAATAGGCTAGGTAGAGTTATGGTTCTTGTACACTACACTCCCACTTGGTGAGCTCTATCCATTCATGAAATTTCATGATTCTAGCTATTATACTTTTAGAGATATGCTCCGGACAAGATTCAAGTATGAAAAACAACAAAGGGCAATAACTCAAAAAAAAGGCCAGGTAGAGTTATGGTTCTTGCGCACTGCACTCCCCCGTGGTGAGATCTGTACACCCATGAAGTTTCATGATCCTAGCTATAATACTTTTAGAGATATACTCTAAACAAGATACAAGTATGAAAAACAACAAAGAACAATAACTCAAAAAATTGACTAGGTAGAGTTATGGTTCTTGTACACTGCACTCCAACTTGGTGAGCTCTATCGATCCATGAAATTTCATGATTCTAGCTATTATACTTTTAGAGATATACTCTGGACAAGATACAAGTATGAAAAACAACAAAGGGCAATAACTCAAAAAATGGGCTAGGTAGAGTTATGGTTCTTGTACACTACACATCCACTTGGTGAGCTCTATCTATCCACGAAATTTCATGATTTTAGCTGTTATACTTTTAGAGATATACTCCGGACAAGATTCAAGTATGAAAAACAACAAAGGGCAATAACTCAAAAAAAGGCTAGGTAGAGTTATGGTTCTTGTGCACTGCACTCCCCCTTGGTGAGATCTATACACCCATGAAGTTTCATGATCCTAGCTATAATACTTTTAGAGATATACTCTGGACAAGATACAAGTATGAAAAACAACAAAGGGCAATAACTCAAAAAATAGGCTAGGTAGAGTTATGGTTCTTGTGCACTGCACTCCCACTTGGTGAGCTTTATCCATCCATGAAATTTCATGATTCTAGCTATTATACTTTTAGAGATGTACTCCAGACAAGATTCAAGTTTGAAAAACAACAAAGGGCAATAACTCAAAATATATGCTAGGTAGAGTAATGGTTCTTGTACACTGCACTCCCCCTTGGTGAGATCTATACACCCATGAAGTTTCATGATCCTAGCTTAAATACTTTTAGAGATATACTCCAGACAAAATTCAAGTATGAAAAACAACAAAGGGCAATAAATAAAAAATAGGCTAAGTAGAGTTATGGTTTTGTACATTGGTGAGCTCTATCCATTCATGAAATTTCATGATTCTAGCTATCATACTTTTAGAGATATACTCCTGACAAGATTCAAGTATGAAAAACAACAAAGGGCAATACCTCAAAAAAAAAGGCTAGGTAGATTTATGGTTCTTGTACACTGCACTCCCACTTGGTGAGCTCTATCAATCCATGAAATTTCATGATTCTAGCTATTATACTGATAGAGATATACTCCGGACAAGATTCAAGTATGAAAAACAACAAAGGACAATAACTAAAAAAATAGGCCAGGTAGAGTTATGGTTCTTGTACACTACACTCCCCCTTGGTGAGCTCTATACACCCATGAAGTTTCATGATCCTAGCTTAAATACTTTTAGAGATATACTCCGGACAAGATTCAAGTATGAAAAACAACAAAGGGCAATACCTCAAAAATTAGGCCAGGTAGAGTTATGGTTATTGAGCACTGCACTCCGTATTGATGAGAAGAATATAACACCAAAGTTTAAAGTAAATCAGACTTACAGTGACAGAGTTATGCTCCGGACAAAGAAGTGGACACCGCCTGGACAACTGGACACCCGGACGCCCGGACGTAACGGGTGATCCCATATTACGTCCAGTCTTCGACGGGCGTTTAATTATGTCCCTCCAATGATTTTTTGTTTTAGGCCTTGTTCAAAATAGTATGGGATCAGGTTACAACACTGGAAAATGCATGCAATGGCTTCTGTAGGGCTGGTCTGTTTCCACTTACTCCCTATCGAATTGACAAATCTAAACTTTTACCTTCTAGAATGGTGTCAAAGCTAGATGTTGATCCAGTCTCCCTTCCTTGCTCTATTTATACAAGTACTACTATGAATACCTCTGATGAGATACCTTATGAGGAGGTTGATATAGAAGATAGTCAAGTAATGATAAATGTAGTTCAAGAGGTCCAGCCATCCGGTGATACCATTATAAGTAGAGTCAAGAGGTACCAAAGTCCAGCACTCAATTGAAAGCCCATCTAATGAGGCACCTCTTAAATCAGATTAAACCAAACAAGTCCTAAAATTACACAGATGGACCATGATTATGTGTCACTTACCTTTTCCAAGCTCTCAGCTCCAGAACCAAAGCAAAAGAAAAAGGTTGTGCAAATAAGGCAAAAACTACCAAAGGGTATTTCTGGTACAAAAGCATTAGAAATGCTGCGTGAGCGAGAGGCATTAAAAGAAGCAGAACAAAGGGCCAAAGAAGAAAGGTAGAAAGAGCCAACTGAAGAAACTCAAAACAGCACAAGAAGCTGGAGATAAAAAGAAGCAACGTGAACTGAAAAAAGAAAAAGAACGGAAAAGGTAGGTAGCAACCAAATCAAAGAAATGAAACAAAAGACAAAGGAAAAGCATTTATGATTCTGATTCTGAAGTAGATGACAAGATACCTTATATGGGCTCTGACTCAGATGATTTTGACGTCTTAGATGATGTAGATCCATGCCCAAAGTGCCTATTGACATTGGGTACACCAGATGACTGGATTACCTGTGAAACGTGTGGTATCCAGTGGCACCTTAAATGTGCCAAAAGACCCGAGTTCCTCTTGTTAGACAAGGAGGGGAGACAGGATATAGAATTTGTTTGCAATGATTGTCTGTGACTAAGCAATCCATTATTTAATTTTCAGAGTTTAATGATTGGTCCTCTACCATGCAATCCTGCATTTTGATGTGTTCAAGAAAAAAACAAAGGAAAGACTGAATGAAAAATAGAAATTGATTTTAATGTCCTCTTGGTACAATGTTTTCTGTTTGACAAATAGTTTTTGTTTGTACACACTTTGAAATGCCCTGTTTTAATTTGGACCTGTCTGAAAATTGGTTGTTTGGTAGCCAGTTAAATCAAAACTCAATTCCACAATTGCCTTTTAAGCTTTGATCTAAATGCAGTTTATGATATCCATATAAGTTGAGAATTTGTTTTTAAAAAATATAAAGGGGGTCTATAATTGCGAAAGGGGTCGGTTATTGCGGTTATTTCAAGTTATATTGTACTATCTAAACGAAAGTAGATACCCATAAGTTGATAATTATAAACGTAAATGACAGTATCTTATGTAATGCCTACAATTTCAGACAAACTTGAATTAGTGAAAAGCTGCCAAAAAAGAGATCCTAAAAGGATGCATTGCTCTATTTTTGTACCCCCTCTGTTTAAAATGACAAAGTGTCTAATGAATTCGATTTTAATTAAAATTTGTGACCTGTTGAGATGTGCCACCTGTGTAAATAATTTGGTCTCAAAACCAGTGCCTGTAACCCTTCCCATAGCTGCGATATCGTAGCCCTCTTTCTGATAATCTGCTGGCGAGGGCTTCGACACCCCCCTTCTTCGCTCTTTGTTGCAGTGCCCGGAGTGATTACGCCGGGCCTTTTGGGGTCGATTATTGTAAGTTGTGTGAAAAGTACAAACACAAGTTTAATACCAAAATTGACCTTCACCATTTATCTATCCATGTAAATAAATGTAAATCTAAAAAAAGTCGGATAATTTATTCATTTAAGTCTCAATTTGCTGCACCATCGAAAACTCAAAGTTTTTCGGCCATTTTGAATCAAATGTCAGCCATTTTTGCTGTTTAACAGCGAGATCTCTTGAGATCTCGGGTTTCCTGCCAAAATGACAGCAAATGAGAATTTAGGTTGCCATATTTGGAACACATAGTATTTTTTTAAAACAGGACAGTTCTGATAGAAAAAAAGAAAAAAGTTGTATGAAAGTAATTCAAGAGTTAACTGAATTTGATAGATAAAATAAAGATATTGAAGATTCAGTATCTTTGAACATAAAATTTTATCAATGGTAGGTAAAAACGGATACTATGATTTTTTACGAGCACCTGTTTTGACAGCATGACAATAGTAAACAATGTGACGTAATAATAGATCACATGACCAACCAAATGTCATGGCCGCCAAACTTAGGAAATATTTTATAAACTCAAAAGAATCCGGTATTAAACGACCGATAAAATTGATATTCTTATTATTTTGATAGAATTTGTCCATAATATTAACGTATGTAAGGAATTCATCCAAAGAGAGTCGCTTATCACAAAACATATAATATTAGGACTTGCAACAAAGCGCAAAGAAGGTGGGAGTCGTAGCCCTCGCCAGCAGATTATCAGAAAGAGGGCTACGATATCGCAGCTACCCTTCCCACACAGTTTGGGCACCCCTCAAGAAGAACAATTTTGGAGAATATTGTGGAAATTGCAGAAATTGCTTGTAACACGCAATTTCTTCATTTTACACAATATTTTCTATTTAGAAAAGTGAAAAAAATCTTAAACTTATCAAACTTTAGTTGTCGTCTGCAACTCATTTCAATTAGGACCTGTCTAAATTTTTGCTGTCTGGTAATTGGCTAAACTTTGATTTAGATGTCCTTGCTATAAACAAGCATTGTCCCGAATCAACGTTGGTACTCTCACCTTATATTTATTATCTACCAATAGGCTAATGTTCTTCCGATTCGAAGTTGGATGGCGGCAATGCATTTAAAGTGACCTTGGGCGGCCGAAATGTTCAGATGACGTCTTGTATTGTTCCAAGTCATCTCGAGATCTACATCTAAGCATTCTTAACTTCAACGCATAGATAACGAAAACAAGTTCTGTAGTCTTTGTAAACATTTAAAAGAAAAATTCAGAGAGAAAATTCGAAAACTGTACTGTCTTCTGTAATGGCCTACTTGCTTATAACTCAAACAACGACTGTAAAATGTTGGCGTTTAATCGAATAAAACAAATATTGCATGAAGATTTCAGACCAAGACCTTGACTTAATTCCATGTGAGCGAGACACTAAGATTTTATTCAAATAACAGGATTTTTATGACGCCCGGAATTCGCTTTTCGGTGGGTGTCCTTGTCATAAAGCGGAGAACACCCTGTATTGCACAACAGTATCAAATAACAAGTAATTAAATTATTGAATCTAATTTTTGTCTCGACCACCTCGATTCAAATGTAATCCTTTCATGAACAAAATCTTCAGCGCAACTATTTTGCATGCATGATCATAAAAAAGATTCATAAAATTTTACTCAAAACTAGTTAAATCTTCTTTGTTTTGAGTCGCTGAATTATAATATAAGAAAAGATACTTCTTGTTGTTAATGTTTTGCTTCTATTAGAATATGAACTTAATAACAAAAAGTTCAAGTATACCAGAACGAAACAATGAACAATATGACCAATACAAATTCGAGACTAGATTTATTTTAACGTGCCAACCGGTTTCGCATCTATTCATCTGATTAAGGTCACCCTTATGAGCAGATGCGAAATTGGTGGACACGAACAGAGCGTATCTCTAGTGTCCCTTTTTTATTAGATCAATCTGATTAAAATCAGATCCACCATAATAGTCTATTCCTACGCTCCTAGGTAACGGATAACGGAGAGACATCACAGTGGTTTTGTATAGATGCGTAATTATACAGTATATTAATTTTAACCTAATTAAGAACTGTTTCTGAACTCTAACCACTACAAATAACACAGCGAGGATACATAGGTGTTACATTTCTTACCACTACTAGCCTTTAAAGCCCATCACTGGACGGCAAAATTTTAGACTGTTCCAAGCTGAAAGGAGTTGCAGACGACAAATTAATGAAATTTTAATATTGTTAAACTTTCTTGGTAGAAAACACAGAGTAAAATGAGGAAATTGCTTGTTACAAGCAATTTCTTCATTTTTCCCAATGTTTTCCCAATTGCTTCTCTTGAGGGGCGTCCAAAGGCGTCACTGTGTTGGAATGCGTTAATTGTTGTAGCCGAGACTGGACCATGACAAATCTGGATATATACCGTCAAGGTCAATAAATCACAGCAGCAATGGGCTACTTGTCATGACTTTCCCAAAGCTCAGCTGTAAAGAAGAGTTCACATCGACAAAATACAAATCTACAGACTTTAGAGCTGGTACCAGACATTGTGTCTTTGTAAGCAAGTTATTAAATGTCTATTAGTCTCGTATGAATTGTCTTCTTATCAATTATTCAACAGGATCTTTCTAGGAAAATTGGTGGCAACTCAACAGAAATAGTGTTCTATAAATTGTTACTCGTACGCCCCTAAAAGTCTGGAGACATTTGTCATTCCAGTTATGTCACGGCATAATCTACTTATTCATGAGTATAGGGGTATCGCCTATACATATGTAATAGCGATCCGACATCTTGTATTTGCTTTCAGCTGCGATGGATTTTTTGCGGTCTCTTTTTTTCCTCCTCTCGCTTCAGCCAGAAGCAAACACTGGCAAGATGTTGGATCGATATCGTTACATAGCATTACATTTATTATAAACTTAATTACTTTCTATCAACAACTCAACACATTTAAAGAAATTCTGTATTTCTACAAGCTTTATCGTTCCGATTACGCTTATTCGTATTATGACGTCATCTTCTAAATGAAAGTGACATGATCTTATACTACCTAATGTTACCCGTATTTGGCACCATAAGACACAGATTTTTCTGATGTTTCAGATTTTTTTCTGGGTGGATCTTATATATTTTATTAGAGATATTTATAGTTGTATAGTAAAACACTAGATGTCTGTTTTTCTTACTCAATTACACTTAGGACTACGTGAATTAAAATCACAACCTTGACCCCAATTAACATCTACGATCTGTCTCCAAACCACCGGACTCTTCAGCAGACTAGTGGTTTAACTTCGTAGACAAAGAGGGTTTCGAATGTGTAATCATAAAATATCAAATAAGCAAATAAGTCATCTATATAAAGATTAAAACGAGACTTTCCGTGCTATTTCTCCTTAAAATGGCGAGTTTAGTAATTTCTATATCACCACTAATTTGATTTTTGTTCATAATGAACATAATAATTTAGCATATCAATTATTGTTATAAATGAAGTAAAACATGGTCGTTTCAAAGATATAGTCGAATGTGAGAGGTAAAATGATGTTTTCTTTGATTGGAATTGTTATTCACTTTTATAAATGCGCATGTATGCATATGCGACTATAACAAGGCTGTGTTTTACTCGGCCCAACTAACAGACAAGATTAGAGTTTGTTTAGATGCATCCAATAAACTTCACTGACCACTTATCTTGAAACGCTGTAAATTATTTCTCTCATTTTGACAGTTCGTTTGAAAATTCATTTCAATATATTAATACGCTTTCCTTGTTAATCACGACTAAAAGGAGTAAGTTATTTTCTTCATCAGCGATGAATTAAGATCGACGCGATCACATAGTTTTTCACCCAAAGTCTATGAGCATGCGTGGAAAATTCGCGGAAATGTACGACTTGTTTCCATTTGATCTATGTGAAATACTGGTTTTGAACATTCAAATCCGCTAATTGCCTATAGATACAGTTTTTGTCGAGGAAAAATGAATAATGAATCTCAACCAACTTTTTAAAGGATGTAGAGAATATATATAGTTTTGTTTGTTTGTTTTTATTAGGTCACCTGACCGAATGGTCATGGTGACCTATTGCAATCATCGTTTGTCCGTCGTCGTGCGTCGTGCGTCGTCCGTCGTGCTACGTCCGTCGTCCGTCGTCCGTTAACTTTTAAACATTTTCATCTTCTTCTCAAGAACTACTGAGCGGATTTCAACCAAACTTGGTAGAAAGCATCATTGGGGGATGCCGATTCAAGTTTGTGAAAATAGGGGTTCTGGGGGTCATAGGGGCCCAAATAGGGGCCAAAAAGGGGTAATTTTTGGTACTTCTTTAAAAATCTTCTTCTAATAAACCGTTAATGCCAGAGCTTAAATATTTTGTGTGCATGACAACTAGGACAGGTATATTATAAAATGTGAAATTCATGCCCCTGGGGTCATGTATGGGGCCACACCAAGAGGTCAAAGTTCATCATGTTAAAAGATTCACATTTTCATCTTCTTCTGATGAAGTACAAAGCCAATTTCAAACAAACTTGGTGAAAAGCATCATTTGGTAATGTTTTTTCTAATTTGTGAAAATAAAAAGGCTGTGGGGTCAGGGGGCCCTAAGATGGGGACCAAAAAGGGGTAATTTTTGGTAACTTTTAAATATTTCATCTTCTTCTCAAGAACTACTGGGTGGATTTCAACCAAACTTGGTAGAAAGCATCATTGGGGGATGCCAATTCAAGTTTGTGAAAATAGGGGTTCTGGGGGTCATAGGGGCCCAAATAGGGGCCAAAAGGGGTAATTTTTGGTACTTCTTTAAAAATCTTCTTCTAATAAACCATTAATGCCAGAGCTTAAATATTTTGTGTACATGACAACTAGGACAGGTATATTATAAAATGTGAAATTCATGCCCCTGGGGTTATGTATGGGGCCACACCCAGAGGTCAAAGTTCATCATGTTAAAAAATTCACATTTTCATCTTCTTCTGATGAAGTACAAAGCCAATTTCAAACAAACTTGGTGAAAAGCATCATTTGGTAATGGTTATTCGGATTTGTGAAAACAAAAAGGCTGTGGGGTCAGGGGGCCCTAAAATGGGGACCAAAAAGGGGTAATTTTTGGTAACTTTTAAATATTTCATCTTCTTCTCAAGAACTACTGGGTGGATTTCAACCAAACTTGGTAGAAAGCATCATTGGGGGATGCCAATTCAAGTTTGTGAAAATAGGGGTTCTGGGGGTCATAGGGACCCAAATAGGGGCCAAAAGGGGTAATTTTTGGTACTTCTTTAAAAATCTTCTTCTAATAAACCATTAATGCCAGAGCTTAAATATTTTGTGTACATGACAACTAGGACAGGTATATTATAAAATGTGAAATTCATGCCCCTGGGGTTATATATGGGGCCACACCCAGAGGTCAAAGTTCATCATGTTAAAAAATTCACATTTTCATCTTCTTCTGATGAAGTACAAAGCCAATTTCAAACAAACTTGGTGAAAAGCATCATTTGGTAATGGTTATTCGGATTTGTGAAAACAAAAAGGCTGGGGGGTCAGGGGGCCCTAAAATGGGGACCAAAAAGGGGTAATTTTTGGTAACTTTTAAATATTTCATCTTCTTCTCAAGAACTAATGGGCGGATTTCAACCAATCTTGGTAGAAAGCATCATTGGGGGATGCCAATTCAAGTTTGTGAAAATAGGGGTTCTGGGGTCAAAAGGGCCCAAATAGGGGGCAAAAGGGGAAATTTTTGGTACTTCTTTAAAAATCTTCTTCTAATGAACCGTTAATGCCAGAGCTTAAATATTTTGTGTGCATGACAACTAGGTCAAGTATATTATAAATTGTGAAATTCATGTCCCTGGGGTCATGTATGGGGCCACACCCAGAGGTCAAAATTCATCATGTTAAAAAATTCACATTTTCACCTTCTTCTGATGAAGTACTAAGCCAATTTCAAACTAACTTGGTGAAAAGCATCATTGGGTACTGATTATACAGATTTGTGAAAATTAAAAGGCTGGAGGTCAGGGGTGCCTAAAATGGGGACCAAAAGGGGGTCATTTTTGGTTACTTTTAAACATTTTCATCTTCTTCTCAAGAACTACTGAGGGGATTTCAACCAAACCTTTTTCTAATTCTTTCAAACAAAATCACTTGTCTTGGTGCTCTTTTACTCAGGTGACCGTTAAGGCCCACCGGGCCCCTTGTTTAGTCATGAAACTACTATCTGAACAACATTGCATATATGAAAGCTCTAAAAGATTCTCTCTATTCCATTTAACACATTTAACTTTATTAAGAAATAACGCATTAAAACCGAACCATAAGCACATATTGTACAGTTAGAGACATTTTTATAGATCTACTTTGCTCACAAGCATAGAATCCTTTAATTCAGGTTTAGGGCGAATTTTCGGCCAATAAGTGTACAGGAATTTCGATAGACGAAGCTGAAATAAAACTATTAATAGATTTTTCAAAATTGACAATGATTCTATTCAAAAATGAAAGTGATTTAAAAAGAGAACTCGTTGGGATGAAAATAGAAGAGTTTGCTTGGAAAAAGCATTCACTTCTTCCCCTTGGTATTCTCGACATAAGACAATTTCACTCCAAAACATTCAAACCTTTGATATTTTATAAGTTGTAAACATTTTTTTTTTACTTTTTCAGACGCAAAATCGCCATAACATTATTAAACCTGAGATAGCATCAACTCGTCGTTTGGCGAGCAAAATGACGTAAATACAGCTTTAATCAAGCTGTATTTACGACATTTTACTCGCCCAACGAGGAACAGTGTTTTGATATTTTAGGAATATGGTTTTCTTCGAGAATGTCTCCAGGCTCCATAATTGACAGATATGTATTTAGTCTTCATTTTAAGACATTAGAGGGTACATGGGACTCAAATTAAGGATCGCCATTACAAATCCTCTTTCGTATTCAACCAACGGATCGCGGGTCCCACCCACTTTCCTCCAACAGGAAGTTCTACTAAGATATTAAACGGGGGAATTTTGCAAAATTGATGGTCTGAAACATGTACTAAAAAAGAAAAAAAAATGTTTGCTAGCAGTCTTAAATCCGTAACTATAGCTTGAATAAGTTGTAATTAATCCTCTCGGCGGATTCTTTGATTGAAAGCCGGCATCCGTCAACGTACTGCATTAGATCTGTTATTTCGGCTTCAGTATTATGAGCAACACATTCAAAATACAGCCTTTTGATTTCACACACTTAGTATTCACTTAGTATTCAACCGGGCCTTAGCCCTTTCGTGTTTAATCCATATTCTGTACGTCCTCGTGATTGTATACTTGAGAAAATATTGTGGGAAAATATTTTCATACCCTGTAGGTTGGACACTTTTCTAATTGCACTCAATTTAAATGCCGTCTGCAACGTCGTTCAAGTTAGAAGAGACTTAAATTTTGAAAAAAAAAAACAACAACAACAACAAAAAAAACCCCAACAACCCCAACAACAAAAACCACACACACACACAAAAAAAAACAAACAAACAAAAAAAAAAGACACAACAGGAAAGGGTATAAACTGAAAGCATGAGTATGAAAAAGAGTACCATATCTCGTGCCCAGATTGTTTTGGGAGTTCTGACTACCCGTGCTCACCTACCGACAAATTACCAGACGGTAAAATTTTAGATTGGTCCAATTGAAAGGTGTTACAGACGACAATTTAAAGTTTGTGAAATCTTAGATTTTTTCTAACTTTCTAAAATGAAGACATTGTGTGTAAAATGAAGAAATTACTTGTTACAATATTTTCCAAATGTTTTTTTAGGGGCGTCCAAAAGCGTCATTGCGTGGGAATGAGTTAAACTATCTTGAATCAAATTATTCATACCTTCATGTTGACTTAACCCTTGTCATACGGAATAAGAATCCTCTACAGAATTGCATTAAAATCCAAGGGCTGACAGCACTGGATGCACTAATTGCCTGTTAATAATTATTTTGAAAAATCATGTTTAAAACAACCCTGAGACAAGCAGGTGGTGTAGACTAAGAACAGACTGCACATATGTGCAGGCTGATCTTTGTCTATTCCTCTTGCCAAAACAGGAATATTCCGGGTTTCAGCATGACAAGGTTTAAGAAAACTATTATTGAAATTTAAGCCTCTGTTGACCCTTTCCTGTTCAATCCCTGGTTTTACGTCCCTGTGATTTTATATTTGAGAAAACATTTCGGGAAAAGAAGAAATTGTTCTGACAAGCAATTTCTTCTTTTCCCACAATATTTTCTACCCTGTAGATTGATTTCTTTTCATAATGCACTCACTTTTATTTGTCGTCTGCAACTTCTTTCAAATTGGACTAGTCTAAAATTTCGAAAAACAGGAAAGAGTTAATTCATTTTATAATCTTGATGGAATGAAATGAATGGGTTTTTACGGCGCATCTACAGCTGAGGTCATTTAGCGCGCTAAAACGAATGAAAAAAAAATTAGTTTATGAAAAGTTGGAAGTGATAGGTAATATTATGTCGAAGATATAAAGGAATTTGAAAAAGACTGTTTATATACGTTTGTATATGGCTGAATTATTGGATCAATGCCAAATTTTATTAATGAAGTATGAAATAATTGTCATGAATATTTGTAAAGGATTTAAATAATCCAATGAGAACCCGATGGTACATCGGCTCTTCTAAGACAAGGAGTCACCCATGGACAAGTCCCAAAATTGGAAAATTTATTTATATAATATCACATGGTAATAGAGGGTGGCTAAAGACTAAAACGATATGTAATTTGTGCATATTGTATTACTGGTAAACGAAGTATGAAACAATTTTTAGATAAACGTAAAGGTCTATAAAAATCTAATGTGAGCACGAAGGTACATCGACTCTTCCAAGACAAGGAGTCACCCATGGACAAGTCCCAAAGTTGGAAAATTTATATATATAATATCAAATGGTAATGAAGGGTGGCTAATGACTAAAACGATATGTAATTTTGCATATTGTATTAATGGTAAACGAAGTTTGAAACAATTTTTAGATAAACGTAAAGGTCTATAAAAATCTAATGCGAGCACGGAGGTGCTTTGGCTCTCTTCAGATTAAGAGCTACTAATAACCGTTTTCTACCAATTCCCACAAATCCGACCCTTTTACGACTCCAAATAAAAGTCTCTAAAAAATTTGTGGAAAATGAATAAATTACTCGTAATCATCGAAATCTACATTACCAACGAAGATTTCTTGCCTTAAAAGCAAAGAAAAAAAAAGTACATAAATACATGCATAAATAGATATATGAGCGCGTGCGTGACATTTCCAACCATTACACATGTGCGCCAAGTAAAGAATCAGATCAGTCTGTGCATCCGCACAGTCTGATCAGAGTCTTCACTCTGCACTCTGAAGAAAGATACTGACCCAAAGCTTATTTAAACAATCAGCCAATGTTCTAATTATCCCAAATGGCTGTCCATGGTGCTCAATCTGTGCAAGTCACGCACATGCGAAATTGTTGGAAATGTCACGCACAGGCTCATATTATATCGAAATATATTGAAATTGTCGTCTGCACTTTATTCAAATTCAGACAAGTCTAGAATTTTGTCGTCTGGTAATGGGCTAAATCACAGTCCCCAAATCGTAGAACTATCACCATGGATAGCATAGCAGAGATCAACTTTGCTTAACCGTTTCCTGTTTTGCAAAAGTTTAGACCTTTCCAAATTCAACGGATTTGCAGACGAAAATTCAAACTGGATTTAACTTGAAAAATAACCATATAGTATAGTAGAAACTATTGTGGACAAAGAAGAAATTGCTTGTTACAAGCAACTTCTTACTTTTCAACAATGTTTTCTCAAATATAAAATCACAGGGACGTAAAAACTAGGATCTGAACAGAAAAAAGTTAAAACTCTCGGAATTGGCAGAGACAGTTTAATCACGCGGTGTTCTGCTTTAATAAGTGTTTTGAATCTTGAATCTTATTAAATTGTTAAATCCAATTAAAATATTCCAGGGAGATTTCGAATTTCGATCCTAGTGCCTCAGATTTATTGAAAGTTATATTTACTGTATATATCCTCACAAACTGAATTAACCTATATATATAGTTCGTCTAGCTTATTAACCCTTGTCACGCTGAACCCGGAATGTCCTTGATTTAGCAGGGGGTATAGACAAAGATCAGCCTGCACATAAGTGCAGTCTGATCTTAGTCTATACGGCCTGCTTGTCCTTTAAAGCCAGAATCGGTCATAAGATAAATTTTCAAGATAAGTATTGGCCCATAATTTAGTGTTTCCAGTGCTTCCAGCCCTTTGATTTTAATGCAATTCTCTTGTGGATTTATAATTCAGCATGGTAAGGGTTAAATGTCTTTAACATTCATAATACGACACATCTTCGATTGAAAAAAAAGTCGCAGAGAGTAATGCAAACTAAAATTAAATACAAACGCAAGCAATTTCATATTTAACCAATTTCTGTTCGATCCCTGGTTTTTATGTCCCTATGATTCTAAAATTGAGAAAATATTGTGAATAAATTTCTTCATTTTCCACAATATTTGCTACCCTAAATTAGATCCACATTAAAATTTCGTTTGCAAAACTTTTTAACCCTTTCCTGTTTCTCAAAATTTTATACTTTTTTATACAAATTCAAAGAAGTTGCAGACGGCATTGAAAAGTAATTGCAATTTAAAAAGTAACCAACCTACACAGCAGAATACCTTGTGAGAAAAGAAGAAATTGCATGTCACAAGCAATTTCTTCTTTTCCCACAATGTTTTCTCAAGTATAAAATCGTAAGGTCGTAAAAACCAGGGATTGTACAGGAAAGGGTTAATTCAGAAAGGTCTAAAATTTAGCAAAATAGGAAAGAGGTAAAGCTCGCAGGACGACCAAAATAGTTTCTCTAGAGCGTAATATAGCATTGATTACGAGACTACGAGCCATGGCACAGTTGGTTGCGGGTCGGACTCTCATTCATGAAGTCCAGCGTTCTATCCCCGATCGCGGCAAATATCCTTTCAAACATTTGTCTCCCAGATAAACCTAAGTGGGATGAGCAGCCGTGGGCTCGAAAGTGATGTTATGGTAGTACAGGTGGGAGTAATACCAGGAATACAAGTCATTGCTAGGTGTTCCAGGCCCCGCGATATGACTGAAAAATTGTTAAAAGTGGAATTAACCTCCCAAACAATGATACACACAAACGAGGCTGTGGTAACAACCGACGTCTTAAAAATAGCGACCACACAGTGATCGAAAACATGGCCAGCGTTTGCATTCTACGATTTTCTGTCTTCAGCGTTTCCGTTCTACAATTATTCTGTCATGTTTTGTGAAGCCAATGAAAATCACAAAGTAAATACGGAAGTCTGTACATAAAAATAAGATTCTTAGCCACGTTTTTTTTTAAAGTTAATGAGAAGTATTTCAGTGAAAAATGTACAAAAGGTAGTTGAAATGTTCTTCTTAGCCATGAGTGATTTAACCCTCTACGGTTTTTCAAAATTTTAGACTTGTCCAAATTCAAAATAGCTGCAGACCATCCGATAAAGTAAGTATGATTTGAAAAAAGTAGCCTTCTTATATAGAAGAACCTACAAGCAATTTCTTTTTTTCCCTCAATGTTTTCTCAATGATAATATCACAGGCTCGTTAGAACTAAAGATTGTACGGGAAAGTGTTATGAAAATTATAAGTTTTTCAGTTAATTTTTAGCCCTTTCCTGTATAATCCCGATTTTTTTACGTCCCTGTGATATCATACATGAGAAATAATGTGGAAAAAGATGAAATTGTTTGTTAAATGCAATTTCTTCTTTCAAGATTTTTTTTCTATCATACTCTTTGAATTGTTTTTACTTTATAGTGTCGTCTGCTACATCTTTAAATTTGGACAAGTCTAGAATTTTGAAAAGCAATAAAGGGTTCAATAAGAAATAAGTTGCTAAAAGGAAAATGTTCTCTTAGCTATGAATAGTATAAGAAAATAAGAAGCTTTTCAGTTAAAAAAAATATAATTTAATTTTTAGTTTCGTCTATCAAAAACGAGTGTTCTGAACGGTCGAAAAAAATATTCATAACTCCATGAACAAAATTTTGAGCACGCAACGATTTTGTATGCTTCCGCACAAAATAGTGCCTTTCAAAATGGTATCACGATTTGTCAAGTTTTTGCTTTTTTAGCTCGATGTTATTAAATTATAAGAAATGAAGAGAATGTTTTTTGTTTTCATGGAGGTATGACCCGAAAAACCTAATCACACAATCGCGGATTCTTACATTGTGTGATTAGGTTTTTCGGGTCATACCTCCATGAAAACAAAAAATATTCTCTTCATCTCTTAAATAAATTGCTAAATTATAGTCGCAAAGTACTTTCTATCTCAGATCAAACGTTGAACTGTAGGCTACAGTAATTAAAATATTTACTTTTCCAGTATTCCTTTTATAATTGCACTAATGAATATAAAACACAACATTTACTTTTAGATCTCAAGACCTAAAACTTGTTATCTCGGTGTACATGTTATTCTTAATTAATGTTAAGAACATCATGAAAATTGACAAAGTGAATGGTTTTGGAATTGAAATGAGTGCATTAAGCGAGTTTTGGACGAAAATGGGTGTTTGGAATGAAATGAATGATATATAATTATCTCCCTCTATAAAAATTGGCATATTTTATGTAAGTGCTTAGGCTTTCAAATCCAGGTTAGCCAGGGAAATCGAGGAATATTTTGAGATATGTGTGTAAAGCTGTTAAATGTTTTGAAATCTTGAATGATATAAATAGAACGATGAATGAGAGCAATTGAATTAAACTGACTGGAATAATCGTAATTTTTTTGATGTTCTTAACCCATTACTAGACGACAAAAATTTAGACTGGTCCAATTTGAAAGCATTTGCAGGCGACAGTTTTTAATTCATGGAATTTAAAAAATCTTTGTCTTTTTGGGTAGAAAAAATTGTGGACAAAGAAAAAATCTTGTTACAAGCAATTTTTTCATTTTCCCCGATATTTTCCAAAATATTTTTCTTTCTCGAAAATGCAAATAAATCTAGGGGATGAAAGCACTGGTAGGCTTGACTGTGGGTCATATTCCCCTAATGAAAATCAATCTTCTAAAGTACTTTGTCTTGAAGGGGACAAACAGTGCGTGGTGTCTAAGGTCAGAAAGCTCGTTTGTGAAGGCTGATTTTTGTCTGACCCTCTGCCAAAAAAAAAAGCAACACCCCCTCCAAACAAAACAAAAAAGCAACAAACAAACAACAAAATACACACACAAAAAAAGCAAAACTACAACAAAAACAACCGAGAATCGTTCTCGGTTAAAAATGTCAAAGATTTAATTCATTGTTCAGGTTATAACTCAACAAACTCGGAACATACTCGGCCAAAATGCTCGAGTATTATGGTGCAGGGCTCAAGAATGTAGGAATATGGCAGCCGATAAATTACTGAAATGGTCCAAAAGCCAACAAATAACATGCATAGGTACTAAAAAAACCTAACAGCAAACCTGAGCTCTTAGATTACTGGACGACATAATTTTAGACTTGTCCAAACCCAAAGGAGTTGTAGACAACACCACAAGTTGACAGAATTCCAAATATTATCTGTGTGTCTGAATAAAAGTCGTTGTGGAAAATTAAGAAATTTCGGAATATTTCTTAAATTAACTTTCTTCAAAGCGCAAAAAAGCGGGATTGTCTTAAAACGATTAAAGCCCCCCCCCCTTTTTTTATCGGCCTTGACCTTGCTAATGGTTATCACGGATCGTTGTCAATATTCTATGTACCCGTTCGAAATTGCTAATTTTTATGTTGAAATAATCAGATTCCGCAGGCAGAAGTTGCGTCAGAGGATGGATCCGAGGTCACGACAAGACAGGTCGATTGAGGTCAAATATAGGCAATATTATGAATTTGCTTTGAGCTGCGAAGGAAATTTTGATCTTTCACTGGACCGAAGATTATATACGTAATTGTTTTATTAAACAAATTTAATGTAGTTGAAAATAAAAATCCCTTCTTCTTACGTTTATTTGTTCGTTTCTATGGCGTCATCTATGGAACAATAATGACGACAATTAAGACTGCCTAGCCCAAAACGCTATCAAATACAGATTGTTTCTGATGTGTGGGATTTTGTCTGTGTGCAATCTATATAATTTAGTAGACTTAGAATTTTTTATAGATATATTATAAATGTCATTATTTTGTAAAATGTACCGTCTGGGACGACAGATCTTTGGTGTGCGACCTAAACGTCGTAACAACAGCTTGAATAAGCTGTAGCTACGACTCTCAAGTCGCAAAACCAACAAAAATGCTAAAAATGAATGTTGGAGTTCAAAGCTAACTTCCGGTATATAAACGATTTGATTGGTCAATCTATCTTTGGCTGACAATGGTGATCCATCATTTGGTTTAGATTGACATTTGTTCCAATTTTCGATGCGTCTCTTTGTATGAAAGCCCTCTTTTCACTGTAATAAGGCATTTCAGTGTAGTAGGCGGTGAATGCTCCGGGGAAATAAAGCTTGTTCTATATACATGGGATTTTAGTCAAAAGAAATTATCCTAAGGAGAAGAAATCAAATTCGAAGTTTACAGAAGATTATTTGTACACGAAATCCTGCTTGAACTAGACTGTATCTTAAAAAATGTCACAGGAGATCTCTAATTACTCTACCCAAAGCCTTCTTACAACGCGTTTTGTATTAAAGTTGCAAAATGTATGTGTATCACAAAATATGCTGAGAATACACGAACAAATAATAAAAATATGTACAACTCATATTGTAATAAAGTTTCAAAATGTAACTATTTTTTTAAAGAAATTGTTAAAAGTGATGATTTATAACTTACTAGGATTGTGTTTTGTAATAAAGCCGCAAAATGTAATAGGTATTAAATAACGCGTTGAGATTAAATGTATTGTAATAAAGATATATATATACATAAATCTTCTAAATGTAATATACGGTTTCTTCCTATGAAGATTATGGTTAAGAGTGACAGCTTATGACTTACTATGATCGTTCATAGTGAATTTTGATAAAAAGTGGAAAAGTTGAATCTTTTATTCAATGTCGTCTTCCTTTTTTCTCATCAGTGATTTTCTAGTAAGTTCTCATTGAATGATAAAACTAATTGGACAAAACTCTTATTACATTTTGAAACTTTATTACTGCATTTTTGTCTTTTGTAACACTTATTACAGCTTACAGTTTTATTATACAACGCGTTGTAACAAAGCTGTGTGCATGAAGAACTTTCTTTGAATTCTTATGCAAGGGGAGAGCTGAGACTTCAAAAAAGCGTTAAAATGTGCCTAGTGTATGTACGAGAAAGATTTCTTATGCAGAGCATCAAAGGAGCTTGCTAATTCTACGGTTTTCATCAGTGAGAATTGGCCAATCGCAGCTGTCAATCAAGGAATATATCGACCGATCAAATTATTCATTCAGCCCGGAATTGAGATTTAAACTCCGACATTGGCCGCCATTTGTGTGAAACATTTTTCTTTTTGGCGACTTAAACGTCGTTACTACAACTTATTCAAGGTGTAGTTACGACGTTTAGGTCGCAAACAAACGATTCTACTTTTTTACATGCTACTGACCGTAGTCTTTGCAAAATAACGCCGTAAAAATTCGAAGCTGGACTTCCTGTCGGAGCCAATGGGTGTGACTTAAGGAGTAAGTGGGCGGGGCCAGTAATTTGTCAATTCTTTTATTTTATTTATGAAAATATTGTCACTTGCTATTTTATGTAAAATTGCTTCTTTTGTAATCTTTTATCTGAATGCCCATAGAGTAAAAAAAAAAAAAAAACATGATTATCTAATATACTTCCTAGAATCCTTTTTCGTATTACATTGAAGGAAATGTCAGCATATTCAGTAAGCGGTTATTCTCGAGAATTTTGGATTTTGAGAGCAACTAATGTTTATGTATATAGATGCACAAGATCCGGTGAGTGATCAAAGGTCAATTCTGAGACAAAATTGACCTTTGATCACTTTACGTCAATAAATCGTTCGATGCAATCAAACTAATATAAAGTGGTATAAATTAAGACCACAAAGACTGATCTATTCAGGGTAAAGAAGTCTTCCTTTATGGCCAAAAAACCTCTGATATTCGGACAACTTTGAGCACAAAAGTGTGACAAGTCTATAGTACCGACGAACAAAGAAATCGCTGCTTCGGCACCTTAATATGAAAATTATTAAATAAAAAACCATCATTTATTTGGGCATGTTTAACAAAAATATTTTTATATGAGATGAAATGTCACCTACTCGCATAAAAAGGACACAAAGGTACCGATCAGAGTCAAGCCCACTTACCTTCGATAAAGTGGACAGTTTTAGATATCAATCGCTATTAGCTTTGATAATATATTGCAAAAATATAAAACATAGAGAAACTAATTCTCTATATTTTCTCAACCACATATCGTAATCACAGAATGATTAAGCTGTATTTACCACGATTACGTCTCCTTTTCACAAACATCTTTGATTTGCTTGTTTAGGAATGTCGCACTTATGGTATTAATGCCTTGTTTATGAAAAATGTTTCAGTTCAAGGGAGGATAGTTCCTCTGCCAGCTGGAGTTTAGACTTTTAGAATGTATGAATACGCGAAGTGTGATTAGGTTTTTCGGTTCATACCTCAATGAAAACAAAAGTATTCTCTTCATTTCCTATAATTTAATAAAATCGGGCGAAAAAAGCAAAAACTTTACAAATTTTGATACTATTTTGTATGGAACTATTTTGTACCAAAGCATACAAAATGGCTGCGTGCTCTTAATTTTGTTCGGGGAGATATCAATCAGAACGCCCGATTTTGATAGACGAAGCTGAAAATTAAGTTATTTCAATCTCTCCCCTAATTCCCCTACATGTTATATTGTGTGCTTATTCTTCATTTTCTATCCTTAGCTCCCCCATGAAGAACTTCGTGTAATCCAACTCCACACCGCATTTTAGCGTAAACATGTTGTACCTTAAGTAGTGCCATTAAAATTTCACGTTTCTCCTTTTGTCATGGTGTTTTCGGGTCTTGGTGATACATATAGCTATAAGTCTAAAATGCTGTTCTGCGTAATGACTTACCAGTACTGTACTGTATTCATGTGTGCTAATGGATTTCTATCGATACTTTTTATTAATTACTGATGAGGTTTGAAATGTCTCCCTCCCCGCATTAGGGCGTCCCGAATTAAGGAAATTTCGTTGTTTGTTGTGTTCAATATAAATTTGTCGATTTTTTTTATCCCTAATGGTATAATTAGCTCCCCTGGTTGAAAGCCAGTGAGCTACTGTTACGGCGTTGTTTCCGTCGTGCGTCTGTTCGACCGTCCGTTCGTATAAGTTTACTTTAAAAATCATCTACTCAGAAACTATTGAATAGAATTCGGCCAAATTTCAAAGAAAGGATCCATGGGTGACCCTCTATCAGATTCCTTCAAAGGATTTTGATCTAATGAAAAACATGGCTTAAAATTGGCGCGGCTTATGTCCAGATATGGTATCCAGTGATTTTTTTTTAAATGTGAATACTTGACTTTGGTAAATTGCAGACACAAATTTTAGATGATGAAATTTTATTTTATTTATTATTTATTTTCTTCATTATCATCATTGCATCTTAGGAAGAAAACGGCGTAGATAATGAAGAAAACTTTTTCATTTTCCGTAACAAGCAATTTCTTCATTTTCGAAAATGGTTTCCAAATCTTTGTTTCTTCTTTGTGTCAAAAAGCGTTATTGTATGGGAATATGTTGATGTCAATATCATCATAACTAGCTAACTGGCTGTGATAAAAAAAAAACAACAAAAAAACAAAAAAACAAAACAAAAACATAAAAAACAAAGCCCAAACCCCATGTTTTAAACGTTCTTAAAACGATTTTTAAATAAATAAATTATTTAAGAAAAAAAGGTTAAGAAGCATTGCTATCTCGTTGTTTTTTTCTTTAAAGGAAAAAAAAACCGAATAATTTTCGACTTTTTTTTTTTCGAGATAGGTCTTAATACAAAAAATAAGCTGTAGTTAGGACGTTTAAGTCGCCAAACCAACAAAAAAGCTTAACAAAATGGCTTCTAATGCTGTAGTTTAAAGCTTTAACCGGAATGAATGAATTATTTGATTGTCGTTTGATTCTTTGTTTGACAACCGCGATTGGTCAATTTACAGTACGTGCAAATGAATTGTGTATTTTTTCTTTCTTTTAATTTTTTTTATAAACATATATATTCAAACGTTTATAAGAATGTCATAAGTTATTATTGAAAATACTTTATGTAGTATGGACGTCGTCCATATTTTAAATGGGACGACTAGTGATGTTCTCGTTTGATTGAAAATGAACGTGTTTGTCAATTGTCTCTTGGATGGAAAATATCTAAATTGTAGACTTATCTATGTCCGACATATAATTGGAATCGATCAATTTAATCACCTTACGCCGCCAAGAAAAATACATCCGGAATGAAAAATGAAGAAATTGCTTCTAACAAACAATTTTTTTATTATTCACAGTATTTTCTATCTTAAAAGAGAAATACTTCTAAAATTAAATTAACTAAAAATTGTCGTAATTGAATTCGACCCAGTATAATTGTTGTCATCTGGTAATGGGTTTAGGTACAACGTTCATGGAGAAGTTAAACTTGCATTAGCAGGAGAGGAAATCGGTGTCTGGGGTTGCCGGAAAATGTCAACGGGAAAGTTTACCGCCTTATCCGAGTCTTTCATCCAGAGCATTTTATTACTTCCCTTTAGAATCACATGCGAATGGAACTTTTGTTGATTGGTTTTAGTTTAGTATGTATCATTTAGTCATGTTGCCGAGAGAATCTCATATAAAGATCAGTTCAAATTATGGAGATTTTTTTTCGTTAAATTAAGGAGGAAACTCCCACCATATGGCAATAATTTAATTTTTAGTTTTCTACACCAAATAGTACCATACAATAAGTATCAAAATTTGTGAAGTTTATTTTCGCTCTATGCTATTAAATTTTAAGAAATGAAGAGTTTTTTTTTTTTTGGTTTTCATGGACCACAAAACCCAAATAAACTTACGTATGAATCCGCTTCGCGTATTCATACAGTGCGATTAGTTTTTTCGGTTCATACCTCCTTGAAAACAAACAAACAAACAAAGAAAAAATATCTTCATCTCTTAGCAGAAAAGAGGTTGTAAATATCTTTCATGGAGTTCGGTTGATGATTTAGCGATGTTTTAGTCGATAACGCATGACTACCAATCCTAAGGTCCATAGTTCGAATATCAAACTTGGTAGGATTTTTCAGGGACACCAGTTGTCTCCCACCCAAAATAGAAGTCAAGTCAGGAACATTCTTTTAGAAGAGCTATGGAGCGTACATGTATAAACCTGAATGTTCACGAATCTGTTTCTTTCCAAATCATACATACCAAAAACTCGGAGGGATCTAAATCTCACAAACACAGACATTTTTTATGACTATAATGTACGCTGGATGGTGATCACAACGCATTGAAAATATTGAAACATGAAAGCAAAGCCTATTGCTTAGATTGCTACGCGGCAAATCGGCTTCTTAAGAACCAACTGTCCGTTGAATTCTGAGACCAATTACAAGTTTCAATCGAAGTTAAACATACGTCATAATTTCAACCCAGTTGCTGAAATTTATTAACGCCTTGAAATGAAATTCTCTTCTTTCTTTCTTGTTAGTGTTTTGTTTATTTTTTCGGTTAGCGTACGAATGCACTTTTCAATCTAGATACTTTTGTGATTTACTAGCATCTTTCGCGATCTTTTGTGCGCACTGGATGTTTTTTATTTCTTGTTACAATGTAAAAAATTCCCGTATAATTTTACAGTAAAAAAAACCGGCAGCTGGATTCCAGGACAAATCCCGTAAAATTACGGTGGTATACCGTGACGCATGAACCGTAATTTTACGGGATCTGTCCTGGAAACCAGCTGCCAGGTTTTTCCCGTAAATTTTTACGGGGCATTGAGACCTTTTTTTTCACATTCATATCAAAATGTTTTCCTTCTGCAGTAAATAACACATAAAATAATGAATTGTCTTTTACACCATTTCAACATATCTAGAGAAACATAGGCAAACATTTCCATAAAAATGTACACATTTCCTCTGTAAACATACAAAGAGACTAAAAAATATTTGTTGAAATGACCATTACTTGTTTTATTGAATCATTCATGACTTAACAATTAAATATTCTGATCACAATTAAATCACACAAAAGAATTATAATATTTTTCAAGGTGAAGATTGGGTTCTTCTAACAGTACATATCAATCCTCCTCTGAAGTTTTCATTGAATCTGTGTTGTTAATTTCCCGTGAATTGTACCATTTTAGAGGCTGGTTCAAATTCTCCTAAAATAAAAAGCCGGATATATAAGACATTTTACATAAGTTATTCTTCGTCCAAATGTTGTGGTCCAGATTCAAGTAAAGTTTTTTGTCACACACAACTTAACATTTTTTTATTGAACTAAACAGTATTGGTAGGAAGGTTGTATTTAACGAGAAAGGGACATGTCGAGCCCACTGATTTGTACTGAGAATGTGGTGCACAGAATGTTTTTTTTTTAAAACTTTAACCTTTACCTTGGACGTATCACAACAATTTTCAAATCCATCCATAGATATAAAAGTTATACTTCAGACAAAGTTAATTTTATTGTTTGACCTTCAACTGTGATCTTGACCTTGGAGGTATCACAACAAACGGTTCGCATGTCACTAGAACTCAACACAAAACAACTGTGCCTAGATATTTTCAAATCCATCCATAAATGTAGAAATTATACTCTAGATAAAAGTTTCGAACGGACGCACTAACGCACACACGCACACTCTAACGCACACACGTACTAGTTAAACTGTGACAACTATGTCTCGCTCACAGCATGCGGACTCGACAAAAATCAAACCCAAAAATGGTAAACATTGAGATGTACATGCACTCCATTTTCAAGCCCATTCAGAAAGGTGTAAGTATTGGTGAATGCTTCTCTTGAATTGAAGTGCATTCATATTAGAATTACTTCGTAAGGTACAAGTGCAACAGCATCTTTACATATGGTAGTTTCTTCAATGACCTTTCTGCAAACGTCTGTAATATGACTCGAATAGTATCACATCAAATGTAAAACGTTGCATATTTTTCTTTAGGAAATTAGCCATGTGAACTCATAATTCAAGTGATAGAAGTAAAATGTATCCGTTTCAACCTTGTTCAATCCTGGGTCAGGATTATATAACTTACCTGTTAGGGGGATTTCAGTCTGCATTCACCATGTTGATAGTAAGATGGGGTTGGGGTAATAATTAATACTTTTGTTAAAGCTGGTCATCATACACCATGATACACTCAGGCAATGCCAGAACAACTAATCCTGAAATACAGAGTTTACATATGTGCACCAACAAATTATATTTATATAAATTTTATTCAACCACTTTTGCTCGACCTTTCATAAAGAGAATTTTTACTAACTACGTATCTTTATAACCAAACAAATAAGTTTTCGATAATTGTCAAAAATACGGAAAAGTACCTGTAAAAAGACGGGTTTTCCTGTTAAACCCCATTTTTTTCTTTTGACTGTAAAGAGTATATCTATATGTTGGCCATCAAAGCCACAAAATCACTCATACGTATAACACGTATGTTCATATCATTCAGTCAAAACATAGATATTGCACGATAAGCAAAAAGTAATGGGTGGGGTAATATGAAAAATAAAAGAGAAGAAGAAAGATAGTTACCTTTCTCAGTTGCATTCTTTAACTATTTAAAAGGTGATTTCGATCATACCACAATTTCTTTTAACCCCTCCCCCCCATCTGAACTCTATCGACCTAGATCAACGCAAGCACCCAAATTCGATCCGAAATAAGTGACAGTTGTCAGCAAAATGTCTGCGGTGTTCAAATTAGTTTACCCTCAATGCAACATTTCTACGGTCAGATTCTGTAATGGGAAAATACAAAACAAAACCGTAACGAAAATACCGTAAAAACGACAAAATTTTACGGATTTTTTTTTAACGGGGTAGCATTGAGATTTGGCGTTTCTTTAAATTCCTGGACATGTTCGATATTTAGTCAAGCTATGCCACATCTTAGAAAAGATGTGTGCACACCGGATCATTTATTTTTGGACTAATATAACGCAGTCTAAACGTAGTCAGAATGTTGAAGTTCAAAGTTCACTTCCGATATAAATGAACGGTTTCATTGGTTAATTCATTTTTTTGATTGATAGCAGCGATCCTTCAATTCACACAAGATCCCGCTTTTGGACGCCCTCAAGAAAAAGGCTTTCAAAAACATTGTGGAGAACGATGAAATTGCTTAGTACAAGCAATTACTGTAGAATCCAACAAATTTTCTACCCCAAAGGACAAAGACTCTTTAATTTCAATCATCTAGGAATTGTAGTATTCAACTTTTTTTCGAATTGGACCGGTCTTAAATTTTTGTCATCTAGTGATGGGTTAAGTGGTTTATACCGAACAATGAGGTAATATTCCGTGCAAAACTAGACCTCTCACTGAAGGTGACGAAAACCAACAACTTCATGCCACAAAAAAGACAGTTTGTAACTTCAATAATTCTCTGCTTGAAACTGATTTTTTGTAATGTTTGAATCAATGCAATATCGCGACATAATTCAAGGCCCACGACTCTTTAAAAGGTAAATGGAGCGTGGCTAAATTATGATATGGACATATTTACTTGATCCTGAGTTCTGAGTTAACCTGGGAAGTTTGAATTGAATCCATTCTTTAGTTTAAGATACAATGAGCGGACAAGATTTTTCATCAAAGGAAAATACTTCTGTAAAAATTCAATGTAGCATAACCACAAAAAGATAATTTCTTTGCACAATTCTGCTTGAAACTGAATCTACCTATGAACTTTGTATCGAATCCATCGAAAATAGCGGACAAGACTTTTCATCAAAGGGACTTAACCCTTTAAAAAGTAAATGGAGGGTAGCCTGAACATGATATGGACATTTTACTTGATACTGAATCTACCTGTTGAGTTTAAATCAAATCCATTCATTACTTTTAGAGAAAATAAGCGGACAAGATTTTCGTCAAGGGGGACTTTACTCTATGAAAAGTGAATGGACCATAACTAAAATAGGGTATGCATATCTCTACCTGATATTGAGTCTACCGGTGAAATCTGAATCAAATCAACCGTGTAGTTGCTGAAAAAATGGGCAGACAATAATTTAAACAAAGGGCTATTTCTCTGTTAAGGTAAATGGACCGATACCAAAATAGGATATACACATCACAGCTTGATACTGAGTCTACCTGTGAAGTTTGAATCATATTTGTTCGGTAGTTTACGGACGAAAGCTACAGACCGATTGGCCAATTTACAAGCTGACTCCTATCCAAACATAGCTTTGGAGGTATAATTAAAATAAATGTATTTAAGATCCCTAAGGTTATACAGAGGGGGTCTTATTTAATTTAATCAGTTTCTTTGTAACTTAAGTTAGAAACAAATTTATTTTTTTGAATAGTTCAGAGAGTTGGGACTTAAAGATTATTCCTGTAGAGTTTGATTGTAAATATAGGAGAATTATATTGTTTTAATTTAGTAAAAATGGACGGACGAACGGATAGAAAGATGGACGGGCGGATGGCGGACAATGTCCCTTTTCAATAGCTCAACCCAAATTCTTTACGCTCAATCGATGTATAAGATACAAATAGTAACGCATCACAGACGCAATGTCTATCTTTACATCTTATCAAATAATCATACATTATAAAGCTCTTTTCGACCGCTATTGTTATCAATAATGCATAGAGAAAACTATTTGTGGATTCTAGGAATCAAACAGGAAAAAGGTATGCTAAACGTTTGTCAGTATGGAATCCTAGAGCATAATCTTTCATATTTACGCACATACGAGGTTGTAACATATATGCGAGCTTGCGTGGCCTCTGCATTTCTTTGTGTGCGCTTAAACCTCTTCACTATATAGAATGAAAGCACTGATAGCCTAAGATAAATATATATACGAGAGATATATAATCCTGGTAGAAAGAGTTTGATGTTCGGGTTAATGGAGGTGTCACTTTCTGCCCAGATCTACTGTCCGGAAAATGCGTAGATCTGCCAATTTGTTGATAAACGGACAATAAAAAGTCGAATTTTCTTCCAGCTTTTCAGGTATTGTAATAAAAATTCTTTGAAGGAATCTTATAAATTCCTGTAATTTTTTTATTGAATTCTGTTTAGTACTTTCTGGGAAGAGAATTCTTAAAATAAAAGTTTAAGGACGAACTCACGACGGACATTACATCATGAGAATCGCTAAGAAGAGAGACTGAGAGATCAATGAAACATGTAACAAGGTTCGAACTAGAAGGCTCTCGTGTGCGATGTGAGTACCTATTTCGTTATGTAAATATACGCTTTCTAGTCTCCATGTAAAGAGAGAGGGGGAGCGAGAGAGAGAGAGAGGATGGGCGGTTATTCACAAGCACTTCTCAAAAGCGACATCAGTGCTTGTATGCAGACGTCGTCGCTCTTAATCGTGCGTATTAATAAATACTCGAAGTCGTGTAATCCGATTCTGTCTACTTTTCATGCGACAGAAGATTGTATGTTTCATATCAAACTGTGTTCTTTTAAAAAAAAGAACAGTGCAAAATGTGCGCAACTTGATACTCTTTCAGTTTTACGAGCTTAGAAATGATGCAATCTAAAACTTGTGAGAAAGGATAATACTCCAAATGAGAAATTTTGCCATATCCTGTTAAATCTATATTGCAATACTGCTTTAAAATCTGTGATGCCAGAATCAAAGCTTTCGTCTGATTTCTGCTCTAACGCTTCCAATATAAAAAAGATATCGCAATTCTGAATCCGCATTTGAAGCCTAAAATGCATGCACCCAACGAAGTTCGTTTGTTTTTGTTTGGATGAGATTCAACGCCACCTTTAACAGTATTTCGGTCATCTTCTAGCTCTACATCCTTTGCGAGCATCAAGCTACTCTTTACGATTATTCACACGTTGATGAGAGACAAATCGCTATATAGATGTATCATAAATCTGTAAATTTTAAGAATCATTTTTTTTCAAGTTGTTAAAGGGAGGTATCGATGTTTCTGAAACCTAGATAAGAAAAAAATTACCAAGTGCCGAAAATATACTCAAACGGACATTGAATATTTTGAGTTGAGTCAGGTATTGTCTTGACGGTAATCTAACAGATCTAAAGTGGCTTTTTGTGGAAATGTTCAGCGGAATTCCAGGCTATTTTTAGATATCAAGGAATTCGGCTGACGACATCGAATGACCTCATTTGCATATGACCCAACGTCAACTGAGGGTAACAAGTTTACAAGCGAAACAACCAACTTCCTAAATCATGTCACATTATAGGGTTAGCGCAAACAACGGTAAGTGTTTAAATTCGTAATAACGCTTACGCCAGATTTGGACTGATCTCTACAGAATTAAAGACCGGCTATCGAACATAACTCCTGATGACGTAACGATAACGTTGGTTTGATGTAGTTTAAAATAAATGTGCACCACATGATTGATATTCTTTGCAACTGTCTCGGGCTAATGAAGAAATAGATTAATAGCCTATGTTGGCCATTAGGGAAATACCGTGATTTTTTCTGATTAGAGACATCAGAATTTTGCAAAACTATTTTTCGGGATAATGTATTCAAATAGTACATGAGAGGAAATAAAACTAATTAAAATCTGTGACATGAAACAACAACAACAACAACAACAAAACACAACAAACACACACAAAAACAAAAAAACCCCCCCACCAACAACCTACCAACAAACAAAACAGAACACAAACACACACACACAAACACACACACACACACACACACACACACACACACACACACACACACACACACACACACACACACACACACACACACACACACACACACACACACACACACACACGCACACACACACACACACACACCAACCACAACCACCAACAAACAAAACAAATCAAAACAAACAAACAAACAAACAAACAAAAACAAAAAACAAAAAACAAAACAAAAAAAAAAAAAAAAAACGATACCTACCTTTAAGGGAATTTGATAATTAGAATTTAGAAGTTGTGTTCACTAACTTCCTGTTTCATTAACTACCATCTAAAACAGATGTTAACTCTACAAAGCCTCTTTTGAATACGTGTATGCGTTCATACACGGAGATGGCTCAGGCTGATAGTTCGGGGCCCGTATTCACCAAACTTTTCTTAATTTTAGAATTGGGTCTAGGCTAAATAGTAAAGTTCATACTATTCCGAGAATAGACTAAAGTTCGTATTCACCAACACAATTTAGAACAGAATTCAATTAGAACGGTTTGTATATTGCATAAGCGACCGCGCACCTATTAGACTTGGAATAATGAAAAATTTTCCCTAAATTTAGTTCATTCTAAAGTTTTAAAAAGGTCGGTGAATACGTACTCAATTCGATTTAGTCTATTCTTTGGATTTAGTCGGCTAAATCAATTTAGAAAAAGTTGGTGAATACGGGCCCAGGTATTTCATAGGCACACATTTAGTATTCGCTATAGATGATCTTAGCCAATGGCTCCCGACCGCATTCACTTAAAATCAGCATTGGTCGACTATAAAAGAGTCCTAATTTGTTGACTCAAATATGATATGGTTTGGAAGTTCTTGAGTTTATGTAATGGAGGGTTGTTTTATGTATGAAAAGATATGGCTTCTTTGTTTATAATTAAGTACAAAAAGCCGTATTAGTGTAAATCGAAATCAAGGAAAATATTAATTATATTTTTCAGATGCCCTCTACAGGGATAAAGTACGTGGGATACTTTTGAAGAGTATAGAGTAGAGCAGTCTTTATTAAACCGCTTGAATATCAAAATTCTGTTTATCTAAGACCTCCAAAATATGCCCCGTCTGCATCAACACAAATTTTACATCGATCTACCAATTTCAGAACGCACCCCCCTTTAGGTTTATAATGCAGACACTGGTAAAACGCACCGCCTATACTACATACGGTTTGAAAACGGTGAGCCTCTATCATTGTCAGTTTTAGGAACAACCATAAGTCACCGGAGGACAGGTCGGGGCTTTATGGGAGATACTATAAGACATCGAGCTCAGAATCTTTCAGATAAATAAGCCGGGTAGTCATCATGGAGTAATTCGATGCCGCAGGCTCTGCTGCGCGGTCTGCATTTCTAGCAAAATCAGCAAGTTAGGTAAGAACACATTTTCTGTAAAACTTTCCAATCAAAGAATTGCATTTCAGGACTGAACTTTGAGGTTTTGCTAGGGCGCGGAATTACAGACCTGCCGCTCCTGGATGAGAGCACGCTATAGGCTTATGCTACGTACTTAAAACGTGTCTCTCGTACCAAATCAAAGAGCAACAGTTTTTTTTTATTACAGGTGAACAAAGAACTAGCGGGTTTACAGATACTCTACAATTTCAGGCAAGGTGTGGTTTGTGACATGGGTGCTTCTGAACGGTCAGTATGAATAACTAACGCGTCACCATTCATAGATCGATTGAACATTAAGTCGGGAAGTGACTTGTTAAAATCCGCGTTTGTCGTGTCGACTTAAACATCGTATCTACGGTTTATTCAAACTCTAGATATGACGGTAATATGGTGCCTTTCGTTTTATGTCCCCGATACATAGATATAGCAGCGATCGTTAATGACGTAAACAAAACGTAGTACACACATCACAATAGGAAGGACAAACATTATAATTGAGCCTGTGCGTGACATTTCCAACAATTTCGCATGTGCGTGACTCGCACACATTGAGCACACTGGACAGCCATTCGGGGCAATTAGAATATTGGCTGATTGTTTGAAGAAGCTTTCGGTCAGTATCTATCTACAGATCGCAGAGTGAAGACTCTGATCAGACTGTGCGGATGCACAGGCTGATCTGAGTCTTTACTTGGCGCACATGTGTAATGGTTGGAAATGTCACGCACGGGCTCATATAGTAACCTATGTAAAAACACAGTCTGCTGGTAATGAATTTATTAAATACTCATATTCCCTTATTAATTCTCTTTTAAATGGAATTTCGCCTTGATCTTGCATATTGATGTTACTGTTCATATGGTAAGACGATCTTCGTTTGTCCTATCTTTTGGTAAGCGAAACCCATGTAGGCAATGATTGTTTCTAATATTACTAACACATCTCTTAAACGATCACTACTATTACAAAATATTACAGTTTGACCAGCAATACATAAACTTTTGAGTGGGGGTGGGTGGGGGAAATGAACGTAAAGAATAGCCTAGAAGAGGTCCAGTTGAGAAAGTAGCGGTCATCATAGTCAGGATAATCGACGAGGAAATGAGTTGCTTTAGGGGCTGGCGTCATGAGTAAGCCGTTCATAGTCACACAGGAACTCGGGTATGATCATGGTTGATCGTGTATGATCATACATGATCGTGTATGCTCGATCTGGTCGAGGAAATTTAAGGAGTCGACAGTGACTCCCCTTCAATGAGATCCCACAGGAATCCCTACTTATTGAATCTGACTTTCCTCCAAATAATCAGGGATCCTTCCTAAGTTACATTTACTCATTCCGATAAATCCTGCCCTCTTAATCCCTACATAAAAAAAAGCTTTCAACACAATGCGGAAATGTGAAAGGGAATTTCGTCATTATCCACAATGTTTAAACCAAAGAAAAAACAGTTTTAGAATTCCATTAACCTAAAGGTGTCGTCTGCAACATTTCTGACTTAGAACAGTCAATAATGTTGTATGGTAATAGGTTAATTGTCAAGTAAAGAACAAGTTGAAATTAACTAAAACGACTTCGGCGAACCAGGATCAGAAGTCTCTATTGTTCTCAAGAAATAATGAAGGATCCTGACTGAATCCTTAGCCTGGAATTGCTGGGATCCTTTCCAAATTTCTGGGATCCCTCGGACCGAAAGACACCGTAGGTGTCGATACCTGTAGTACAAATATAGTCGAAATGATCATGTTGAACGCATCGGCCGTGTGAATCCACCTGTAGAAACACCTATTGATGCTTAGTTAATCCATAAGCAGACGGCTGAATTTTAGACTGTCCAAAATAAAATGAGTTGCGGACGACAATTAAAAGTTTATTAAATATTGTTTTCAACTTTCTGGTTGGAAGACATAGTGGGAAATGATGAAATTGCTTCTACATTTTCCACAATTATTTTCCGACTTTTCTTTTCTTGGGGGGGGGGGGGGCGTCAAAATTTTGAGCACGCAGCGATTTTGTATGCTTCCACACAAAATAGTCCCATACAAAAAGGCATAAAGGTTTGTAAAGCTCTTGTTTTTTTCGCTCGATGCTATTAAATTATAAGAAATGAAGAGAATATTTTTCGCGAAGCGGATTCATACATTGTGTGATTAGGTTTTTCGGCTCATACCTCCATGAAAACCAAAAATATTCTCTTCATCTCTTAAATCATATCTGACAGACTTGGTTTATGATGGACGTTGATGTCAATCAGTGTTACCTAATTTGGAAAATCCAGTAGTATGCCACTTGCGTAAAAGAGATGTAGTGCCCTATTGGGTTCGATTTTTACTTTCCTAAACCTGTCGCTCTATAAGCAGCCATGAAAAATAGAAGTGAGTTTAGGTCAATGGTGTATTATATCCAAGGAGAAAAAACAATGAAAATGAAATAAGCTAAAATAAAATAAAATCTTCTTGTATTTAAGAATGACCAAGGCATATATTTCTTAGCAAATAATCTACTTGATACAGTTAAATCAATTCTTATGAAACTACTTTGTGCGTAGTAATGCGAAAAATAGTTCCTCACTCATTTGTTTAAGAAATTAAAGCCAATCGGAATGCAGGAATTTTGAAAAACGAAAGTAAAGTTAAATTATAGGAAGTTTGAATTTTATCAGGTTATCAAAAACATATTTGTAGCTACATTTTCTTAACAGTACATATTTTTCTCTAAACAATCGCTTATAACCGTTGTTGTTGTTATTTAATGTAACTGCTTAATATCCCCCTTTTCAAGCTTGAACTATCGCATTAACTCTTTTATTAAAGGGACCCATTATTGACAATTATTCCTAGTCAATGATTGACCAATATTCAATATGAACTACACACTGTCATTAATAGTGTCAATGCTGTTGACGAAAATGGACGTTATTATAGATGTTCAAGTTATAGTGAGTGATAAAAGGTCAATTTTGTCCATACAGGAATAGACATAATTGACGTTTGATCACTCACTATAACTTGCAAATCTATATTATGAATTATTCCCCCGAAAAGGTACGAAACGTTCTGAGAAAAAGAGAAGCAATTACTCCCATTCGATCAATGCTTTCCTTAGTACAAATATTCAGGTGTGTGTATGTGTGTGTGTGTGTGTGTGTGTGGGTGGGGGGGATAAGGTTGGTGACCATGGTGGAGAGGTAGAGGTAGAGCTTCCCGATCAAGATGTCCCGAGTTCGATTCCCGGTAGCGGCTACCGATCTTGGTTCTGTCACTGGCCAAACACGTTCGGCGCAAATACACAATTCTCCATAAAGTAGAATCAAGACGGATAAATCTGAGTTCCAAATCGATGTAAAAGCTATAAGGTATTTCATGGTACCATAATAAGCTAGAAATCTTTGAGGAAGAATAAGATTTCAGGAAGAAGAAAGTGGTATAGAGGCTACAATTTGTTGGTTAATTACAGCGCTCTATAATAATTATATGACCAGACTATGTCCACAAGAAAGACCGAATAACAACCTCGAGGGGGGGGGGGACTGGAAATCTTGTTTATTTGTAGAAAATTTACGGTTATCAAGTATCAAACTAGGAAATGTTTACCAAAACCACACTGTCAACAGTTCTAACAACTTGTTTGGATTTTCCCATCTTTTGAACCTTTCCAACAAAATAACAAGCAATTTCTTCATTATCCATGATGTTTCCGATCTCAAAAGACAAAAATAGAATAATAATGATAATAATAAAAAAATAAAAAAAGATTGATTTTATCATCTAAAAATGTCTTCTACAACATCTTTGAATTTGGATAAGTCTTATTCATTGTCGTGTGGTTATGGGTTTATGTCTTTCCTAAAGAATTTTAACTATATCGCTGCGGCAGGTGCCCATCAGCATGGAATCCTGTCATTTTTCACACCTACAAAACCTAAACAGTGTTTGTGAGTCACAATCTGCTCGTCTCACCTAGGCGCACTAATTATCTTTCACTTAAGAGATGAAGAGAATGTTTTTTGTTTTCATGGAGGTATGAACCGATAAAACTAATCACACCGTGAGAATACGCGAAGCGGATCCATATATAAGTGTGATTAGGATTTCGGTCATACCTCCATGAAAACAAAAAGCATTCTCTTCATTTCTTATAATTTAATAGCATCAAGGGAAAAATCAAATATTTTACAAATTCTGCCCCCTTTTGTAGTGGACTATTTTGTGCGGACGCATACAAAATCGCTGCGTGCTTAAAATTTTGTTCATGGAGTTATGATTTTTTTTTCGACCAATCAGAACGCCCGTTTTTTGATAGACGAAACTAAAAATAAGATTATAAATTAGTGTGGGACTAATAATTTTTATAAAACTAGTATGCTAAAATGATATTTCACGAACAATTAAGATAAAAAAATATGCTTTACTCGACTGTTTTAAAGAAAGACGCTGTCGACAACCAAATGTCGTGATTTCAAAAATCGTCTTTTTCCGCTGAAACTTTCCCAGATAATCACAACAATAGAGTCAATACAGCCCTAAATTGCTAACCTGAAAATGATTTCATTAAGTCTGATAAGGCCAGACCTACAATGCCCACATGTTTTGCGAATCAAACTTTCATGAATAAATTTTGAAAAGTGTCACACAAAGAAGTTTTTTACAAATTGGCCCAATGGTTGAGCAAAAGGATATATAAAGAATTATTTCTTGATTTCTCTGGCCTGATAAGCCCGCCTTGCCAGGTCCAAATCAAAATTTCATGAACAAATTGAATAGGACCACCAGGGAATATTCTTGACATAGTTGGTACAAATTGGTCCAGGGACCAGTAAAAATATGTGAGAAGCAACAATTTATAACCATGCTTCATCAGTGGTTAAAATCAGTGATGCTTACTTTGTATCGATTATTTTCTTTATTAGTTTAAGCATATAGTTATTTTTTGTTTGAAAACCTGTGTTCAGAATAAGTGGCAAATCAGCCTTTCGAATGGATTCAAATTACTATATCTCCACTTATAATATCAAAATTAATATATATATGTGTATGTGTGTGGCCCTTAAAGTTTGCAAACAACTAAGTAACTGGTCTTAAATGTTGATGGAACGAATTTTAACCGTTGTCATGCAGAATAAAATCATTTTTAAAAAGATACATTTAAATCAAAGGACTGTTAGAGCTTGAAGTTCTTACAGAGAACTAATATTTCTTTACTCAAATAATTTTATGAACAATTCCTGCTCAACATGGATAAGCAGGTGGTGTTGACTTAGATCAGATCTGCACGTATGTGCAGGCTGATCTTTGCCTATACTTCCTGCCTAAACAGGAATATTCCGGGTTCAGCATTAAATTGGTTAATTTTTTGAATTGTAGTATCAAACGAATGATTTTATTCTATTATTCTGTTCAAGGTGTATCCAGCTGAGCAATATGCTAAATATTTCAATTATCTGTTTTGCTAACAGCAAAATTTCTTGAAAAATACATATAAATAAAAAGAATATCAATTTCGAGTTTAAAAAATACCTGATATCAAACTCGGCCTTGGCAAAGCCTCGTTTTTGAGATTTTATAAATTGCTCGTTTAACAAATTTAGTATGACCCCTCATTCAGTACCTTCTCTGTACAAATATGAGCTTATGTAACACGTTTTATTCACGTATAATACTTCCCGGAGTTTCAAGGATCGTCTTAGGACTGTATAACACAATCACTTGGTGCAATTGAATCGATCGTGAATTCTGTATTATCCACTTTTGATATGAAGAGTCACGCACTCGAGATAATGTTTTCTAACCATTATAAGTCGAGGTTCTAATTTTGGAAATTCAAAGTGCCAATTTAACAAGCTTTAATTTGCAAGTGCGTTGGTCTACTCACAATTAATCTTCCAGAAACTTGATGCTGCTATCTGATTCCCCTCTACTTACAGTCTTTATGTGATTAAGGGTTTTCATCTTCGAACTGTATGAACCATGAGTTGTTCTTTCATTAGCTCCAGTCTCCTTGGACATAGAGGACGCATCCAGAGCCCAGTTAATATCTTGTAGGACTCCTACTCATGGGATCCCGGGTCCAATCCCTGGCCGCGGCGAATAGCCTTTCCGACATTTGTCTCCCACCAATGGGTGGATAATCGTAAAAATAAGTGGGATGAGCAGCTGGAGACTTGGAAAGAATGTAGAGGTAGTACGGGTGAGAGAAATATCTGGAATCCATGGCTAGGCGCTCCAGCCTCCGCGATATGACTGAAATACTTAAAGAAAGAGGTGTTTTGACAGGAGGTATTACCTAAAATCATTTATATTTGTTATTTCTTATAAGAATGATATCGACAATTTATTTTTTTTTTAAAAAATAGCCGTCAAGAATAGAAGCCTGTACCAGTAGGCCCGTAATTATAAAACTTTTTTCGTACTCAGTTGATAATTTACTCAAACTTCGATTCAATATTTAAGATGATTATTACGTTAAATTCTACGGCAACTGCGTGAAAATGAAATATTGTATTGATAAATTATAAATTTATAATACAAAATCTACAGTTTACGAGGAAACTTACATTTAATCAACCTTGAAGTTTGACTAAACTCTCGTTTGAATACGAAATAGTTTTATAATCTCCAGCGACTCGATGAGCAAAGCATGTCGACAAAGTTACAAGTCTCCATATGTACGCCATCATGATTTTGCCGGTCTGAATTGGTGTAAAACGCTTTGATTATTATAGTGCCCCATTCCAACACAGTGACGCTTTTTGATGCCCTTCAAGAAAAACAATTCGGAAAACATTGTGGAAATTAAGAAATTACTTGTAAAAAGGAATTTCTTAATTTTCAATAAAGTTTCCCATTCAAAAAGATGAAAATTCTAAAATTTCACAAAATTTATTTCATCGTCTTCAACTCCTTTCATTTTCGAACAGTCTAAAATTTTGCCGGCTTGTAATGGGTTAAAGGGCTAGTTAGTTTGGGCTAATGAGGTAGTTTGTCTTTGAGTGCAGAGTGCCCCCCCCCCCCCCCCCGAATCTCTTCTCTTCGGTTGCGGGCGCCTGGCAAAGATTGGCATACGGTAATCATTCGCTTACAAATCGACCGCGTCAGTTCTAATTATATGAGCCAGCTTCCACTGCTATTCATGTCTTCGAACACTCAATCTCCAACTTCCAAAGTTGACGTCCTAGCCATTTAGCCATGGCAGTGGTTATACAAGGCGGCTACGACTGTTTGATTTCTCCATCCGGAAAGTACATATCCAAATATGACGGGACTACGTGTTCTAAGATAGTTTCGTAGAAATGTCTAAAGTATATAAAGACTATCTGATTTGATTTTTATAGGGTTAAACGCCGCTTTACAATTTTTCAGTCATACCGCGGCAGCTGGAGCACCTACCAATGGATTCCTGGTATATCTCGAACCAGTACCATTACATACTTTCCTAGCATCGAGCTGCTATTCCACTTGGATTTACGATTATCAACCAACTGGTGAGAAACGAATGTCGGAAAGGATATATGCCGCCGCCGGTTGTCGGTTTTAATCTGACTTTTGTTGGAGAACGAGCCAATGGAGACTGCATTGTGTTTCATTTTGGGATGTATATATAAGCTGCCTTACAAAACCCTTCGTAAAAAATATTACATAGAAAGATCTACGTTTGATTCAAATGATAAGAAATTGAAATAAAGAAATGATAAGAAATAGAAATAAAGAATTGTTGAGTTACTGACTAATCGCCGCTGATCGCCACTGTAATTAAAAAAAAAAGATTGACCAATCAAATAATTCTATAGACCGGAAGTGTAAGCTTTGAACTTCGACATTTTTTAAAAAGAATTTTTACAGTTTATCAATCTGTAGTCTCGATGCCTAGGTCGCCAACCAACCATTTTATTTTTTGGTCAATTTTACTGTCAATAAATTTTGCAAAATAACGCCGTTTAATGTCTAAGTCGAACTTCCTGTCAGAGTTCAGTGGGCGTGACCAGTAATCCGTCATTCCAGTCACAATTCAAAGGTCAGTAACTTGTATTTGAATTTTGCCGACAGAGATTTGAAAATAAAACTTAGATTATGTGCGTGACTCTTATGGGAGAGAGGATTACACATGGTTAGGTCCAGTGTCAAAGAGTGTATAATTTGCTCTAGTTTGGTTTTAATGGCATTGAAATCCCGTTGGATTAATTAAACGGAACAGATTGCACGACATATTGTTTTATTGCGAGTAGATTAAGGAGGTTCGCTCTGAATCC